>CM037885.1:1200000-1591868 GCA_021292165.1 Shinisaurus crocodilurus | reverse complement strand
CCATCCATAGAATCTAGTTGGAGGGGCCTACAAGCCATCAAGTCCAACCCCTGCTCAATGCAGGAATCAGGTCAAAGCATCCTGACAGATGCGCCCAGCAGCTGCACCTTGAATGCCTCCAGACTGGAGAGCTCACCACCTCCCTAGGTAGCTGTTCCATTGTCTTATTGCTCTAACAGTCAGGAAATTCTGTTGCTTCTGTTCCTTTTGAACAATATCCTTCAATTGCTGTATTCCAGCCATGGAGTCATCCCAGCAATTTCAGTTATACCTATCAAGTGTTTGCCCTCATGCGTAGAGGTTCATTCTGTTTGTTGCCCAAATTGGGCATTAGTATAGAGACATCGAAGACTATGTGCTCTATAGTCCAACTTCTTCCTCCATTTTGTGGTAGACTATCATTGGGCACCGCTGGAGCTGTCTCTCCGCTGTGTCACACAGAGGCCCTCTTCCATGGTTACTCCCGAGTTTATGTCTCCTTGGAGGAGGGCAGGCCGTCCCGCAGCTACTGTGGAAGGGTGAGCGCGTGCCCAGCATTTTGCCAAAGTCCCACTTGCCGCCGCCCCGCCCCCCATAGCCGGCTCAGGTGGTTGCATGCCTATCGCCTGGGAAGCGAAGGGGGGCTGTTAAAAACAAGGCGACCAGTTGTATAGGCGAGGACTCCCTCCCTGCACAGAAGTATGTACGTGTGTAAAATGTTTGCAAACCCACATGGCCCAGACGGTGCCTGCGAAGCCCCAGCCAGGACTTACAAAATGCTGATGACAATTGGGAAGAGGCGGTGGGGTGGAAGGTGGCCGGGGTGGGCAGAAGCCTGAGGTCGGGCAGACTCCGCGAGTCCGTCAGGTCTGGCCAAGAGCAGTTGAGATACTCGATGTCAGTGATGGCGAACCTATGGCACGGGTGCCACAGCTGGCACGCAGGGACCCTCTCTGTGGGCACTCGAGCCATTGGTCACCAGATCGCGAAAAGACCGTCCCTTCCTGAAAAACACTAATGATTTTGTTCTTTCTCACAGTGTGGATCAGAATGATTTTATTCTAGAATTCCTGTTACAGAATTCTTTCTACATTGTTATCACATTTAAAAGATTTTGAAAATGATGCACAGAGCATGGCTTGAATATAAAAGCCCTAACAGTTGACCTGAGTGCTGCATGTGTTGCTCTCAAACTAACGGAGTATGAGCCAAGGTTTGACAATGCATGCAATAGCAAAATCACATTAATTGTGCAAAGCATGCCCAATGCAAACTTTTACCTAATGCAGTGTTTGCAGTCCAAGACATAAAGTGTTTAAATGTGTTAACACGTTAGTTTTCTTGTTTCTTGCTCATCCTAGTACCGGTTACTCTTACTTTTACTAATCCAACACCTGTAGAAGCAGGGAAAGGACCCGGGGTAAAGCTTGCCCATACAATTTCAGTCTGGCATATAATCATATTACAAGCTGAGAATCCCTTATCCAAAAATACATGTGCCTAATTATTTAAAAAGTTGTGTATAAATTCCTTTCAGGCTATGGGTACAATGTAGTACTATAATAATTTTTTGAGTTGATTTTTTTTTCACAAAAACTGTTTGTATCATTGAAAGCTCTGTTATTGGTGTTTTTCTTTTAAGACAAAAGATGTTAATTAGTTTCGGACAACTGTATGAGTTGTTTTCTAAAACTAAACCTTGGTATTCAGTTTAATTGCATGGTTGGCACTTTGGAATAAATAAGTTGGATTTGTGTTGCAGTTTGGGCACTCGGGCTCAAAAGGTTCGCCATCACTGCTCTATGTCAAGGAGTCAGTTGGGCTGGTGGCAAAGGCAGGCAAGAAGGGGTCCCTGCCCAGGCCCACCCCCAGCAGGGACCCACTGACAGGAGCCCCCCGGACTGGCACCTGCCTCTCGGGGGGGGGGGAGCAGCGGCACGCCCGGCCTCTTCTTCACTCCCCGGCGCTCCGCCTGCCAAGCAAGCGCGGAGCAGCATAGCAGCGGGTGCCAATGGCGCTGAGAAGGTAGCCTCCCCTGGGCAGTGGGCCCATTGAGGGTGTCTTGCTCGGGGGCCCTCCGAAACCTGGAGGTGGCACTGGCTCAACCCCCCCCCCAGGAAAACGGAGGGCAGTACAAGTGGGGGGGGGATTGACCTGCTCAAGTCCCCCCCCCCAGCTTCTAGAAAGTATCAAAGGGGATCGCGGATGCGCGCTGCGAGGGTAAGACTCCCACGGGCCCCATGGTGCCGGGATGTTTCAGCAGGAGAGGAGAGGAGGATCGCCATTTCCCAGTCCCCAGAATTGCATCTGCCAAGAGAGTGCATATCAATGGTTCCTTCTCAAACTGGGGAGAGGTAACGAGCGGGGTACCGCAGGGCTCGGTCCTGGGCCCAGTGCTCTTCAACATTTTTATTAATGACTTGGATGAGGAGGTACAGGGAATGCTTATCAAATTTGCAGATGACACAAAGTTGGGTGGAACAGCTAATACTCTGGAAGACAGAAACAAAATTCAAAGCGATCTCGATAGGCTGGAGCGCTGGTCCGAAAACAACAGAATGAATCATAGAATCATAGAAAAGTAGAGTTGGAAGGGGCCTACAAGGCCATCGAGTCCAAACCCCCTGCTCAATGCAGGAATCCAGGTCAAAGCATCTCTGACAGATGTTGTCCAGTGCACCTTGAATGCCTCCAGACTGGGAGAGACCAACCTCCCTAGGTAGTTGATTCCATTGTCTTATTTGCTCTGACAGTCAGGAAATTTTCCTGATGTTTAGGTGGAATCTAGGTTCCTGTAACTTGAGCCCATTATTTCCGTGTCCTGCAAACTGGGATGAACGAGAAGAGATCTTTGCCCTCCTCTGTGTGACATCCCTTCAAATACTGGAAGAGTGCGATCATATCTCCCCTCAGTCTCCTCTTCTGAAGGCTAAACATGCCCAGTTCTTTCAGTCTCTCCTCATAGGGCCTTGTTTCCAGTCCCTTATCATCCTTGTTGCCCTCCTCTGAACCCTCTCCAGTTTGTCTATGTCCTTCTTAAAGTGAGGTGCCCGAACTGGACGCAGTACTCAAGATGAGGCCTAACCAGTGCCGAGTAAAGGGGAATTATCACTTCCCGCGATTTGGAAGCTATACTTCTATTAATACAGCCCAAAATAGCAATTTGCCTTCTTTGCAGCCACAATCGCATTGCTGGCTCATATTCAGTTTGTGATCTACCACAATTCCAAGATCCTTCTCACTTGTAGTATTGTTGAGCCAAGTGTCCCCCATTCTGTAACTCTGCATTTGGTTTCCTCTCCCTAGGTGCAGCACTTGGCATTATCCCTATTAAATTTCATTCTGTTGTTTTCGGCCCAGCGCTCCAGCCTATCGAGGTCACTTTGAATTTTGTTTCTGTCTTCCAGAGTATTAGCTGTTCCACCCAACTTTGTGTCATCTGCAAATTTGATAGCATTCCCTGTACCTCCTCATCCAAGTCATTATAAAAATGTATGAAGAGCACCGGGCCCAGGACCGAGCCCTGTGGTACCCCCGCTCGTTACCTCTCCCCAGTTTGAGAAGGAACCATTGATAAGCACTCTTTGAGTCCGATTCTTTAGCCAATTGTGGATCCACCTGATAGTTGTTCCATCTAGCCCACTCTTAGCTAGTTTACTAATCAGGATATCATGAGGCACTTTGTCGAAAGCTTGCTGAAGTCCAGATATATAATGTCCACAGCATTCCCACAGTCCACAAGGGAGGTTACCCGATCAAAAAATGAGATCAGATTAGTCTGGACAGGATTTGTTCTTGACAAATCCATGCTGGCTTCTAGTAATCACTGCATTGTTTTCAAGGTGCTGCAGACTGACTTCTTTATAATCTGCTCAAAAATCTTCCCAGGGATTGATGTCAGACTGACTGGCCTATAGTTTCCCAGGTTCCTCCTTCTGCCCTTTTTGAAGATGGGAACAACATTTGCCCTCCTCCAGTCGTCTGGCACTTCACCTGTCCTCCATGATTTCTCAAGATATAGACAGTGGTTTCTGAGAGTTCTTCTTCTGCCAGTTCCTTATTACTCTAGGATGCAGCTCATCAGGCCCTGGAGATTTAAAACTCGTTCAGAGTAATCAGGTGCTCCTTGACCATTTGCATATCAATCTCAAGCTGCAATTCTGCCCCTTCAGTCTGCACTTCAGGTTGCCAGGGGGGTCATAGACCTCTTTTGGGAGAAGACCGAGCGAAGTAGGAATTGAAACACTTCCTGCCTTTTCTTTGTCTTCTGTTATCAATTTGCCATCCTCATTGCGTAGTTGAACCACCAGTTCTTTCTTCTGTCTTTTACTGTGCATGTATCTGAAGAAAGCTTTTTTGTTGCTTTTAGCATTCCTCGCTAACCTTAGCTCATTCTCAGCTTTAGCCTTCCTGACACTATTCCTGCAGTTCTGTGCTACCTGCCTGTACTCTTCCCCTGTAGCCTGTCCTTCCTTCCACTTCCTATACGTGTCCTTTTTTGTTTTCAGGTCATCTTTGAGTTTATTGTGAAGCCACATTGGCTTTTTCTGTTGCCCTCTGCCTTTTTTCCTTGTGGGAATTGTTTGCAATTGTGCCTTTAAAATTTCCTTCTTTAAAAACTCCCACCAGGGATAGGGATAAATTGCAAGTGCTGCACTTAGGAAAAAGAAACCAAATGCAGAGTTACAGAATGGGGGACACTTGGCTCAACAATACTAGAAGTGAGAAGGATCTTGGAATTGTGGTAGATCACAAACTGAATATGAGCCAGCAATGTGATGTGGCTGCAAAGAAAGCAAATGCTATTTTGGGCTGCATTAATAGAAGTATAGCTTCCCAAACCGCGGGAATGGTCCATTCCCTTTACTCAGCACTGGTTAGGCCTCATCTGAGTACTGCGTCCAGTTCTGGGCACCACACTTTAAGAAGGATGTAGACAAACTGGAGAGGGTTCAGTGGAGGGGCAACAAAGATGATAAAGGGCCTGGAAACAAGGCCCTATGAGGAGAGACCGAATAAGAACTGGGCATGTTTAGCCTTCAGAAGAGGAGACTGAGGGGAGATACTTAATCCAGCACTCTTCCAGTACGTGAAGGGTTGTCAACTTGTCACACAGAGGAGGGCCAGGATTCTTCTTGATCATGGGCTTCAAGTTACAGGAACCCAGATTCCACCTAAACATCAGAAAAATTTCCTGACTGTTAGAGCAATAAGACAATGGAACCCATTAACCTAGGGAGGTGGTGGGCTCTCCCACTCTGGAGGCATCAAGGTGAAGCTGGAGACGGCCATCTGTCAGGGATGCTTTGACCTGGATTCCTGCATTGAGCAGAGGGTTGGACTCGATGGCCTTGTAGGCCCCTTCCAACTCTACTTTCTATGATTCTATGATCTCTCCCCTCCCACCTTCCCTGATCTGAAATGCTCAGATCTGGGCAAGCAGCTCTCCTGCGCTCAAGCAGAGCACGGCGGGGCGCAGGAGAGAAATAAAGGTGTTCTTGAGCACTTTCCCCTTCCTGATGCTGACCAATAACATCCGTGCCCCCCCCCCCTCCCGGCAGGCCTAATCAGGAGCTCCTACAAGGCTCCTTATTCCAGGCTGGCTGGAGCCCCGACTGCAGCATGCGTGCTGCAAACGGTCCCACTGGCCTATGGCTATCACCCATGAATCGATATACAGTAATACCTTGGATTGCAAGTAACTTGGTTTGAGAGCGTTTTGCAAGACAAGCACATTTTTAAATATTTAATTTTTTTTTACTTGATATACAAGCGACATCTTGCAATACAAGTACTGTAGTACGGCTTAAATTAAAAATCTCTGTACACATTTTTTTTTGGGGGGGATTTCGTTTGGATATAAGAGTGTTTTGGATTACAAGCACGTTTTCGGAACGAATTATGCTCTCAGTCCAAGGCATGACTGTAAATAAATGGAGCCTCCATATGTAGCGGCACTACATCTCTGTGTCTCAGACGCTGGGGGCAACTTTTTTGTGATGGGGGGGGAACTGCTGCCTCCCTGTCTTGCTTCCCCCCCCATTTGGCGGAGTTGAAGACTTCCTGTTGGGGAAAGAGGGCTGCTGGAGCGGATGCCTCCAAGCGGGGGTTCCCCCCACACCTGTGATATGTTGGAGCACAGGGGGCAGCTCCTTCAAACACCTCACTACATATTTTTGGTCGACGCTGCAGCACCAGGACCCAGAACTCACCCCCATCCCAGAGTCAGCACCAATGAACCAGAGCCCGCCCGCCTCCCGGGCCTCTACAGCCCCCAGCCCTGCCCCACCCTGAGCGCGAAGGGTGAAGGCAAGAGGCGATCAGGTCTCGGTGCAGAGAAAGCCAGGCAGATCCACGGCTCGAGATCTTTTATTGCACCTTTTAATGGTTCTTTGTTTTTCTTTCTTTTTTACATGAGTTTGAAAAAATAGATCTTATATTCATCATTAAAAAAAGTGCATTTTTTTCAAAGCTGACTTTATTTGCTATTTCGCTAACCAGTTAAGTGCAGGACAGGAGGGCCTCGGCAGGGTCCAAAATCTCACCCTTCCCTTCCCTCTGCTGGCCCCCCATTGCTTAATAAAACACATCACACAAAAAAAATATTACAGCACAAGGGGGCAAATTAATAATAATAATAATAATAATAATAATAATAATAATAATAATAATTAAAAAAATAAAAATATTCCCCCATCCCCAGCAAGTGCATAATAAACATTTTTTTTAAAAAAAAAGCTGGTTAAAGTAAAAGTCCATAGATTAAAAATAATATTTTAAAAAACAACATCAAAAGCTTGTTGGCCACAATAAAATTTTTGGAAACATTCTGTATAGCGTCATGGCGTGCTCTAGAGATCCAAAAAAGCAAGATGGCAGCTTCCCCAATCCATAAACACGCTTGTGCGGTGGGTTAATACGAGGCAGCGCAGTGTAGAAGCGGGCAGCGCCCTTGCACAAGCACACACACACTAGATACACAGCAGCTGCAGTTGGGAACCAAAGCAGAGATGGAGAGACCCTGATGGAAAAATCCCGGGCCTGTGGAGAGAACAGCTAAAGACCTGTGTGCCAGCCAGTCTCAGAGGTGGGGGTGGGGTCTGCCCTTGACACTTTTCAAAGAGCAAATACTTAGCATCTCAGGACTGATGGGGAGGGGGCACCAAAGTGGCATCTAGTGGGCGGGAAAGGAAAGGAAAAGCTAGAGGGGAGAGGCAAAAAATAGGCCAGAGGCTTAGAAATAGTGTGGAGCTGAGAAGGGTAGAAGGCAGCTAAGCAGGGCTGAGTCTCACCACTAGCATTACCAGCCTGAAAGAGCAGTGGGAAAAAAGCCCTCCAAGTTTGGGTCACTCCCAGGCTGCTATATTAACAGAACAACCACAAGGAATGGTTTAAGGCCAAAAGAAAAAAAGGAAAGAGGAGTTCAGGCCAGGAGGTGGCTTTAACTCACATCAGCCAGAAGGTTGGTCTGGCAAAGGGCAGAAAGACACAGTCTCGCAATATCAAAAAAAGCATCTATAGAGGAAAGCGGTCCATTCACAGTATTGTCACCAAGCCCCCCCACCCTTATTCATCAAGGCAAACCTCACAGAGTTACCTCCTCGCCCACAGATGAAACCGAGCAAGGGAGATGATCCAGCGGGGAGAGGATTCATTCTGGGGAACCTGGCAGAGTTGGAAAGGCGATTGGTAGACCCGGCATTGAGTTGACTGGCCAGTCAAAGAACAAAGGAATGCAGCCATGCCTGGGCAACCATGTCACACCCCTGTGCAATTTCATAGCAAAAAGCCCCCTGCTTTGTCCCCAATACGTTTGTTAGCCTCTAAAAGGCACCGGTGTTTTCTGCTAGATTAAGTATTTTATACCCTTTTCCCTGCTAGTTTACTATAAGTATTTTTAAACTGCCCTTCAATAACATTTCCAGAGCAGTCCCTACAAAATGTGACAATGGAACCTTGTGAACTAGGAGAGTATTTTATTTGCAAGCCAATAAAGGTAGATTTTCCTTCCACTATAAATTATGGGTGCAATCCCACTGAACCCTGCGGTACTTACTTCTGAGCAAACACACATAGGATTAGGCTGTAAGTACTGTATACATCCCATTGATTTCAGTGGGTTTTAAGCACCCTGTGCACAATATTCCAGACTTGTTCTAGTTGTGGCACAAGCATTCCGTCGGCACCTGCCAAAATAATCTGCACAAGCTGCTGCCACAATCAGACATTTAGTTCCTGTGGTACTTTCCATACTCCAGAATAGAGATAACTGGCAAAATGCAGCTTCTTCTAAGGAGATCCAAAATTCAGTTTATGCTACGTTGACTGACCAATAACAGGAAAAGCACTGAAGTGCCCATTTTTAGCAATGCAACTGGCACAGAATTCACAAAGCAAGTTAAAGCAGAATAAGCTAGAATGCAGCTTTGGGTGGGGGGGCACAGGTAGGACCCTGTTCATCCTCATTGTCCCTACTGACAGGTCAGCCCCTTTGCTCGGCTTCTTACAACAATGCTGGCAACAGTGGCAAGGATTAGGGAAGTATCACAGTCCAGCTCAACCAGGGCTTCCGTTCAGATGAGGCTCCCGTTCCAAGAAAGCAAGCTAGGCTCAGAACTCTCCAAGGGGGTGGGATCCATACTTGCAGCCCAAAAGCATCCTGGTGCCTCCCGGTTTGAAAATTGCAAAGCCCAAAATATGGAAACATTAAAACGGACGACCATCAGTAAAGACTCTCCATCGCGGGTGGCGCCCCCGAAAGTTTGACGACGACAACATGTTGCGCAGCCAGAGACGCGGTGGTGGCATAGCAGGCGCCGGCAGCGGATTTGTGGGGTTTTTTTTTGGGGGGGGAGGCGTTTTATAGGTCTGATGCTCCCAGATGGTTGGGCGGGGTGTGTGTGCGTGCGTGCATTTCCATCTCTCGCCCCCCCTCCACTCACACCGAAATTTGCGCATGTGGGTTTTTATCGGTTTAGACACAAAATCTGAGTTTGGGTTTTGGGTTTCACAAGGCAAGGAGCGAGGGGGAGTTCAGGGAGTCCGAGGAGTGGTCGCTGCTGCTGTTCCGCTGGTGGGTGGCTCCGCAACTGGCTCCCTCTGGGTAGGTGAACACAAACGAAGACGTATATGAAGGGTTAACCGGGTACGGCTCGGTCAGCTGTTCACCATGTGTAAAGTAAGAACTAGAAAACGCTACCTCCGCCGGGCCCAAGGCTTGGACTCCGCCAAGGGTCTGCTGGTAGTGGAGGGGCACCGATGACGAGTAGGCCGTCGGCCCAAAGGGTCCTCTTTGACAGGCATCGCTAAAGAGCCCACCTCGGTCGAGGTGCTGGGCTGGCCAGCCAGCTCTGGCACGTCCTCGTAAGGGATTTTGCAGCTGGGCTTGTGAGCCACGAGGACAAACTCCAGGCGCTCTCTCTCCTTCTGCAGTTCGGCTATCTCCGACTCCAGTTCGGCTTTCTCTTCCTCCAGTTGGTCCGTCTCCTGGGGAAGAGGTGGAGCACTGGAGTCAGTACGGGAGGGGGGGGGCAGAGCAGCAAGGGGACCGCGAGAGTTAGTGAGGCATGATGGGACTCTGTTTGGCTGACTGGAGCCAGACAAGCTGTGGGCCTGAAGCGAGAGAGGCACCAGCTGCCACATCTCCATCAACTTGTCTCCTTCTTGCACCAATCCAAGAGAAGCATTAACTGTTGCGAAACCCGCTAGGCTTGGCGCAGCCTGTCCCGGCTTCCTCAGCATCCTGAGGCTAGACTTCCTCCTAAAACAGAATCCCTTCAAGTCCCATCTTTCCTTTTCTGATCAGGGTGCTCGCTCCGTAATTCATCAACATCAGGGGATGAACTCATTTAACAGCCTGCTAAGGCCAAGCCAATAAACTGGGAGCAGGGTGGGGGGCTGCCCACAAATTCCCTAACCAATTTTGGGGACTGGGGTGGGGATTCTTAATTTCTTTCTCCCCCTTCAAAACGGCAGCTGCAGGACCAGAAGGGATAAGAGCCACCCTGGCCTACGAGATTCTGTGGCACTCATTCCTCCACTAACAACAAGTTGGAGGGTTAGAATAGCAACTGCCTTGCCGGGGAAGAGGAGAAAGCAGGAAATGGGCAGCAAAGGAAGAGTTAGGGAGGGGAGAAGAAAATAAACTCTGAACTGGACGCTTAAAAGGGGAACAACACAGGAGGAACTGGGATTTTGTTCAAGTGCAGCAAATTAGCCAAACTGGCAAAGGAGTCTTGCCAGAGAATCCCATGTAAAAATAGAATCTGTGCACAAAAATTGTTCCAAAAAAATCCAAATTACTGTGCCATAACTAAACGAACAAAGTTTTATCAGGACCATATAAGGCACTTTATCCATAATCTCGCTGGGAAAACATGGTCTTCACCTTTGCCCTTAAAGTCTGGTAGGGAACTCAAGTGGGCTCTTGGGAGACAGAAAAAAAGTCCTACAACTCCCAGCATCCCCCAGCCAGCATAGCTGGCTGGGGAATGCTAGGAATTGTAGGACGTTTTTCTGTCTCAACATGCATAGGATTGCATCCTAAATGATTGACAGTTTGCTGTCCTTTAAAATCCGAAAAACAAGCTACCCGAAGCAGGCTGCATCATCACGCATAACGGCAGGGCTGGCCACCCCTCCTGAGCTTAAAGCTTGTGGGGGTTTCCTAATAGTAACGAAGCTGCATCATGAGCTCACATCCTGAAGTAGCCAAGGAGTCACAGCTTACACAAGGACACACTCACCGCTTGAAGTCGGTCGGTCAGTTCCCGGCGGCGATTCCGGCATTTGGCCGCCGCTAGCTTGTTCCTCTCCCTACGGACCCGGCGTTTTTCCTCTTCCTCGGGTGTCAGCTGCTAGGACAAGAAAGACATGGTTTAGTCAAAGGACGAAGGCTCAAGAGTTTCCCTTCCTAGACATGGCAGCATCCCAGAGTGCTTTGCTGTTGCTGGAGAACGATGGGGCAGACCATGTGCACCCATCTCTAATTGGGACTGGGAGAGGCTGTTCCATCTTTAGCCTTAAGACATTAAGACAGGGATAATGGAAAGGGAGATACGGCCAGGGTGAGATAAAGGTCCTCAGATCTACAGAGGACATTTCTGCTGCTAGCACCATAATGTTCTTACTTGTGGTGGGGTGGATTCATGGACTGGATTTTCCACAGTCTCACTAGAAACCCAAGGTTCCACATGCCATCCATTAACACACACCCCTTCCCAAAGGGAGCAGTAAGCCGCCGCTAGCCAGAAGAATACACCCCAGAAGAAGTAAGCCAGAAGAATACACCCCAACTTCAGGGGGGAGCAACATGCAACTAAGTTGAACTCGAACCACCAAATATTGGAGCTTCAAGCAGCCAACACTGGCTGGCTATTTTCAAGGCTATTTTCAGTTTGTTTCAGGTGAAAGATGCAGAACGGCAGATTCCTTGTTGCACTTCTGGCTGCGTTCTCCATACTTTCCTTGCACCCCACACCCGATGTCAACTGTCCCCATGGGGGTGGGGGCAAGAAAGCGGGCAGCAAGCCAGGAAAGCATGCAGAATGCAATTGGGCTGATCTATTCCCACCCCCACCTCCAAATGCAGCCAATTAAGGGATTTTAGGAATCTCTTTTAAGTTCCAGCATGCTGGGGGACCCCCAACTAGCAGGACTGGATTTAGGGCGCAAAATGATTTGAACTAGTAACCTCATTTCCGATGCCCCAGAGGAAGTTCCACAGCAGAAGCAAGGCCCTACAGTCCTCCCTGCTCACCGTTTCTTCCCGCGTCCTTCGGGGCCGAGCCCTGGTGGGGTGGGGTGGGGCAGCAGCCACGGGGGCAGTCGAGGGACCGGCCGCATAGGCACCCAGTCCCGGGGTGGAGTAGCTGGTGCCGGGCAGGTCGTAGGGGTCCACCGTGGGCGGCTGCTGCTGCTGCTGCTGTGGCGGCATTTGCTGGCCTGGCGGCGGCTGAGACTGCGCCATGGATGAGATTAAGGTAGGCTGCACCAACCACTGGAGGTCTTGGCTAGTTGATATCGCAGTCACTGTTGGCACAAAAGATCCAGGCATCTCCCCAAGGCCACTGCACTCCTAGAGAGAGACAAAGACACCACAGGAGTCAGAGACTGTAACAGAGAATGAGACCAGGAATCATCTGCCGCGGTTCATGGACTATGTCAGCCTCCCCCCCCTCCCCCAGTGCCTTCGAGACATGCTGGACTACGAAGTCCCATCATCCCCAGCCAGCGTTGCCCATGATGGGAGTTGTGGTCCGGCACGCCTGGAAGGTGCCAGGTGGGGGAAGGCTGGGCTATGCGATACAGGCCATGAAAATGCACTCCAACGGAAGGGGGGGGGCTCATGTTCATGGTGTCCCGCTTCACTGCCAAGGGCTGCCCCCCCCGGGGTTCTTTTTCAGGCTCTTTCCTCATTCGAAAGAGAGAAGTCCACATTCAGCATCCAGGGGCCAAACGGAGAAGATTGCAAGACAGGGTTTTTGGGACCTCCGACACAGCAGGGCACGACAAGAGTGTTTCCGTACAGCTAAAAACCCCACCTCAAAGGTGAACTCTTCGTTAAGGAACCAAAACCAAACCCCCCCTTTATTTTGTTCATTGTACTTCTGTCCCACTCTTCCATTAGAGAAGGTTCCGTGGGGCTCTCCACGATCACGCATCCTGAGGTGCTCCAACTCAAGATATCATTTTTATTTAAATTACTGTCTACTCACAGAACTCAAGTCACGTACATGCACAAAAGCCTTCTATATTTTTGTCTTAGAGACTTGACAAGGAATCAACAGGGAGCAGAAGTGTCAGTGACCGATAGGTTCACGTGTCCCAGACAGCAGCAGCTCGTGCCAATGCATCTGCCTAACCTTAATTCTAGGATCTGGAGCCTTCCAGATTATCTCTTTGAAGCCCCTGGCAGCCCCTTCACTACCCAGAGTTGGAACCAAAAGGGTCAACCAGCTAAGTCAATCGCAATCAGAGAACCCCCCAGTTGGGTCTCCAGTTTAGACTGCCACCTAAGACAGAAGTCGCCAAGTGGCCCAGAGATGCAATACAGATGATATTTTATTAAACCAGCTTTGATTTCTGTTCAATCGTTCCTGCAAGCTTTAGTCAGCTCATCATCACATGTTTTGTCCACATACCAGGGGAGAACTATCCAGGTTAGAACTGCAGGCTAAGATTCCTCAAGCACTCTGTCAATGGCTGCAACCACCATGGCCATTTTTAGGACAAAAAATGCTCTCTCATTGACTTTCAAGGGCTTTATATAACATGGGTTCTACACCGATGCTGGGGAAAGCTCTTGTTCGAAACCTTGGCCTCCCCCCCCCCCTTTTGGTGTTTTTCAGGCTCCAGCCTCAAAGCCCACAGGTCTGTGGAAGGTGAGATACAATGGCCTGACCCCAATAAGATCAGGAGAGAAAACTCCCCAGGGTTTCCCCCACAGCAACATTGCTCAGAAATAGCCTGCAGGCAGGGAGATCTTGGCAGCTAAGTGCATGGTTGCTAAACCCCCCCACCCAGCCCCGCTTGCTTCTTATGGGCAGAGAGAGAGAGAGAGAATGCATTTGAGAGAATAGGTTGAATTGCAAAAATAAGCCTCACCTCAAGATTTGCCAGCCCTTCCTGCCCAAGAGCAAGGAAAGGGGCTCATGCAAATGGGGTGGTGCACAGCACAGCACAGTTTAAAGGAGAGGCTCTTCCGAAAGCCGTGCCTGCCTCAAGAAACTTCACCTGCCCTAAAGGCCTTTGCCCCTGCTCCTACATGGGTGGCGAGTGGCCACAGGGGTGAGGCAAAGGCACCTGGATTATGCTCAAGAACACCACTGCCAAGCCCTGGAATTTCAACACATCTCCTATCCTTGCCCGCACCTCACACAGGGGCCATCAGCTGGCTGTACCCTCCCACACCCCCTTTATTCCACCCTTTCCTGGCATCCTTTGGAGCTCTAAATTGCTTTCCTGTGACCAAGGCTGGTTCTCCTGGAGCCTTCCTACGTGCATGGCCATACCCGCCCCCCAAGGAAGAGGGGACACCATGAGGGCCGCCTCCCCCACCTCCAGTTGCAAGGAGGAGGCGGCCGATGGATGCTTGAGAACGTGGGAAGACCCTGAGGCTGGACCAGACCAAGGTCCACCTGGTCCAGCATTCTGTTCACACAGGGCCGGCCGGCCAGCGACCCGCATCTCCCCATTCGCTTCCTCCACACCGGGCATAATTTGGTGCACCTGCTTATTTTGGGCTGCAGCAAACCCCATTATTCCCCCAGCTATTATGGGATGGAGTGCTGATTATACTGTGCAGCCCCATGAAACGGAATGCACAGCACTCTCCCCCCCCCCCCCCCCCCCCCCCGCCAGGCGGCTTATTTTTAGCCCTCCTTTTCTCCGCATCTTTTGACCCAGGCGGCGGCGGCGGCGGCGGCGGCAAGCAGAAGAGGCGGGGGGCGCGGCCTCCGCTTCCCGCCCGACCAATCCGCGCGGCGCTCGTGCCTGCCCCTCCCCTTAGCAACGGGGGTGGACCAGCGTTCCAAAATAACCCGCGCGCCTCGGGGAAGAGGAGGAGGAGGAGGTGGAGGAAAACGCGCCGTACGTGCTTCACGTCAGCACGGAGGGTTCCAGCACGTCATGCGTTACGCACAACCCCGCCCCCCTTCCCCCCTCCTGTCGCTCGCGCTCTCCTCCTCTTCCTCCACCCGGCGCAGGGCAAGCCCGCGCGCGCGCGCGCGCGCATGCGCGCCCCCGACCCCGGAGGGAAGCGGGTGGAAGAGTTTAGGAATGCGGACCTCGGTGGGGACTGGCGCTGGCCGAGCCTCCGCCGGGAGCTGCCCGGAGGCCGCATCGCGGGAGCTGCTTCTGCGTGCACGGGGCGGCTGCACCGCGCTTTGGGGCAAGGAGATCCAGGGGCAAGGGGAGAGCCAGTGGATCGCCCGAAAGTGGGCAGGCAGGAAAAGAGGAGGCGCGGGAGGGAAAGGGAGACACGCCGCGCGTTGTGCAAGGAAGGAAGGGGCCCGAGGGGGCGGGCAAGCAGGGTGTTCGGGGCAGCGGCGGCGGCAGTGGGGGGATCCCCCAGCCGCCGCCGCCCCCCCCAACACACGGACTTTGCAAAAGGACGCGTGCAACGAGCAGGGCCCCGGGAGCCGGGTGAAGGGGGCCCTCCGAAAGCGCGGCCGCAGCCGCTCTTGGCAGCCCCCGGGAGCCGCGCTCTGATCGAGCCGTGGCTCCGGTGGAGCAGAGCCCCGAGCGCGTCCCGTGCAAACAAGCAAGCGCCGCGAGCAAAGCGCAGCGACCGCGGCCGGCAAGAGGCGGCAGCAGTGCCCGCCCGCCCGCCCTCGCCCACGACCCTTACCTGCGAGGAGGCGGCAGCGGCGGCCGTGGGGCTCCCGAAAGAATCCACCGAGGAGAGGTACTGGGACTCGCCCGAAGGGGACGAGCTGCACCGGGAGGTGGTGTCGTAGTCTCCGGGGAAGCCCTGATACATCTCCCTCGGGGGCGCAGGGGGAAGGCCGCGGCCGCGCGGGGGGCGCCTGGAAGCCAAGGTGAGGGGCGAGCGGGGCTAGCCGGCCGAGACTTCCCTCGGTGCCGCCGCCGCCGCGAGGCCCGACTGCCGGCTGCGAGGCAGGAGAGCCGCGTCCGGGCGCCGCGCGTCCCGCTCTTCCTCCCCCTTCGGCGGCCGGTGCCTGGGGGGAGACGGCGCCCCTCGCTCGCGCTGTCCTGGCGGGCGCCTCGGCGGCTGCCTCTCAAAGGCGCATGTTGCAAAGGCGAGGGAGCGGCAGGCCGAAGTTCCCCCGGTCAGGTCAACCCGAAGCCCCTCCAGTCGGCGTCCAAGAGTCCCAAATCCAGCAATCCGCAGCGATGCCCGGCAAAAGAAAAGCCGGCGCGGGGAGAAGTAAAACAAGAAGTGGCGTCCCCGCCTCCTGCGGTCCGTGCCCGGCTGGCTCGCGCTCCGCTGCCTTCCTTGCTTCCCGGGCCCAAATCTTATGAATGAACCCCCTCGGCAGCGCAGCTTATTTATACAGAGGGGGCTTCTGACGTCACCAGAAAGATCCCCAGCAGCTCCCCGAAACGTCGGGCCCTCCCCGCGCCCCAAACTCGGCCGGAGTGTGCCTCGTGCCCCGGCGCCTTCGCTGCCCGAAAAGTGTCTCCGTGCAGCCCCTGCAAGCGGGTCTTTTTCAACCGAGGAGGCAGGGGATCCCTCGCTCCGCCCCGCTGGAGTTTCCTGTGACGCAATTAGCCATATATGGTCTGGTCTGCTGTGTTTGTTTGGTATCCTAGCAATGACGTCAGAGGGAATCCCTTTCTCACAGCCTAGCGGCTGCTGCTGCTACGGCGGCGGCAGCTTTTGTTGGGGTATTAATAGAAACTTTTACTACCATTCTAGAAATGGCTCGAAATCTCGGGCGACGAAAGAGTTGCCCCCGCTCCTCGCACGCCCCAGCTGCCTAGCTGAGGGTTCAAACCAACCCCCCCCGCCCGGCGCCAGATGCAAATCTCTTTAATCCTGTCAGCGGAGTCGCGTTGTTGTTGCTTTAATGGACTGGCCGTTGGGTCGAAGCCCCCCCCCCCCAATACTTCGCACAACACATAACCGTTAACTTATGGAACTCACTCCCGCAAGATGTGATGAGGGTCCTAGAAGGGGTTTTTACCAATGCTTCTCATAAACCATATTCACTCAGTGCTTGCAATATACGATTGCATATTCTGGACTGGGATTATGATTGACAGGTGGAACAAAAACTATAATAAATACATTATTTGCCTTGCTTTACACTCCCCCCCGCAAACACACACACACACACACACACACACACACACAAGTGTTTATGATATATTGGCAAATTGATCCAGACTTGTTAACCCTTTGATGCCTCACTTGGTAACCCAAGGGGAAGGGCTGTAGCTGATGCTTTGCGTACAAAACGGTCCCTCAGCAACTCCAGGTAGGACTGGGAAAGAAAGATCCCTCCTGAAAACCCAGAGAGCGGCTGCCAGTCAGTGTTGACAATACTGCACTAGACTAACCCATGATCTGACTTGGTGCAAGGCAACTTCCAGCAACCCTAATTCAAAAAAGGGAGTTAATTTCTAAGCAGAGAGGTGTTGGGCTTCAAGCTACCCTGGAAGCACTGCCCCCTCCCCAATTGTAGGTGTGTGGAGAGTCTCTGCTGGGGATTCCACAGGGATAAATATAGAATAGCGAGGGGAAAAGAGGAAGCAGAAATATTCTGTGGTTGAATCCGCACACAGCCCTTCCCGCCGTATCTGACCTTTCTATAGCTTATGTAAGAGCAAGTTCTCACAGGCAGATGCCCCTAACCAGGGTTGCAAAAAATCATGATTATTTTGTGTGTGCGCAAAAAAATCGATTTTTTATTGATGATTTCATAGACTTAGGGCTCTTGAGTCCAACCCCCTGCTCAATGCAGGAAACTGGATGGAACAACTATCAGGTGGATCCACAATTGGCTACAGAATCGGACTCAAGGAGTGCTTATCAATGGTACCTTCTCAAGCTGGGGAGAGGTAACAAGCGGGGTACCACAGGGCTCGGTCCTGGGCCCGGTGCTCTTCAACATTTTTATTAATGACTTGGAAGAGAAGGTGCAGGGAATGCTTATCAAATTTGCAGACGACACAAAGTTGGGTGGAACAGCTAATACTCTGGAAGACAAACAAAATTCAAAGCGGTCTCGATAGGCTGGAGCGCTGGGCCAAAAACAACAGAATGAAATTTAATAGGGATAAATGCCAAGTGCTGCACCTAGGGAGAGGAAACCAAATGCAGAGTTACAGAATGGGGGACACTTGGCTCAGAAATACTACAAGTGAGAAGGATCTTGGAATTGTTGTAGATCACAAACTGAATATGAGCCAGCAATGCGATGTGGCTGCAAAGAAGGCAAATGCTATTTTGGGCTGCATTAATAGAAGTATACGGTAGCTTCCAAATCGTGGGAAGTGATAATTCCCCTTTACTCAGCACTGGTTAGGCCTCATCTTGAGTACTGTGTCCAGTTCTGGGCACCACACTTTCAGAAGGATGTAGACAAACTGGAGAGGGTTCAGAGGAGGGCAACAAAGATTATAAAGGGCCTGGAAACAAGGCCCTATGAGGAGAGACTGAAAGAACTGGGCATGTTTAGCCTTCAGAAGAGGAGACAGGGGAGATATGATAGCACTCTTCTAGTATGTTGGGACTTGAAAAATATACTAGGAGAGGATATATTGTGCAGTAATATCCTTCCTATCTCATGTTAGTGAGATCAGCAGAGTACAGTCCCTTTCCAGCTTAAAAGAAGCTTAGGCTTGGCTAGTGTTAGCCAGTTAGCATTTGGTAATCCAGGATGCTTTAAGACAGACTGGATTTCCCTGGTTTTGCCCCCTTTTCTCTCCCTCAGAACAATAATCAGAGACACAGTCTTGTAAAAGTTAAAAGTAACATTTACTCACTCAGATTATGCAGTTTCATTCAGGCAGGCTTAAAAGACATTTCTTACAGTTCGTTACAGTACATTTGTAGTTACATGCTGCTGCTAGAAGAACGTGGGGCCAACAACTACTGCAACCACACACTCTCAGAGTCCCAGCAGAAAGAGGAAGAAGCTGATAGCTACGCCCACTTCCTGTTGGGGCTCTGTTAATTATTCAATGAGTACCTTCTAGGGAATCCACCCTAGAAGGTATCAGTGATCTTAACCATTTCACCCAACTACCTGGTGAAACATGAGCCATAGGTTTTGACTGCAATTTAATTATCCAACACAGTACTTGAAGGGTTGTCACACAGAGGAGGGCCAGGATCTCTTCTCGATCATCCCAGTTTGCAGGACATGGAATAATGGGCTCAAGTTACAGGAACCCAGATTCCACCTAAACATCAGGGGAAAATTCCTGACTGTTAGAGCAATAAGACAATGGAACCAATTACCTAGGGAGGTGGTGAGCTCTCCCACTCTGGAGGCATTCAAGGTGAAGCTGGACGGCCATCTGTCCCGGATGCTTTGACCTGGATTCCTGCACTGAGCAGTGGGTTGGACTCGATGGCCTGGTAGGCCCCTTCCATCTCTACTTTTCTATGATTCTAGAGGAGGGGTCTCCCATCCAAGTAATAACCAGGCTTGACCCTGCTTAGCTTTCCACGCTCAGACAAGCTGAGCCAGCGTAAGCCACAGGCCTGTATATTTAAATCTTGGCAACCCTGCCCCTAACCCAATGCTTTTCATTGCAGTCCATGTGCTCTTGTTAAAAATCCACACTAGTTAAGCCAGCCTTCCCCAACCTGGTGCCCTCCAGATGTTTTGACTACAAAGCATGGCCAGTGGTCAGGCATGATGGGAGTTGTAGTCAAAACATCTGGAGGGCACCCAGTTGGGGAAGGCTGTTTTAGACTCCGGTTGGGAGTTCCCTAGGAGACATTGCAATATTTGGAATAAAGTGTTTGAAAACTGCAGCTTCTTCAACATGTTGATTGCATGACAGAATAACAGGTCTCCCCTCCCCCACTTCTTCAGGGTGCTGTAAGAAGGGGTTACGCCTTTAGAATCTAAGCAAGGAAAGCTATGAACCAGGATTCTGGTTCCATTCCTACCCATCGATCAGCTGATAGATATGGGTAGGGAAGAAAAATGTTAAATTTCTAAAACTGGTGGAACAACTTTCGGGGGGGGGGACTCTCCTACATGTTGATTTTACCTGAAGAGGAATGTAAAAAGAGCCACGCTGGATCAGACCAAGGTCCATCTAGTCTAGCATTCTGTTTACACAGTGGCCAACCAGCTGTGTACGGGAGTTCTGTTTAGCCCAACAACTTGCATCAATATCAGATCTTAATATAACTCGTTTGCATCCTGCATCCTTTGCAACCAAACCCACCACCATTCAGCAACCTGGCAAGAGCCACCATCTAGTGACCTGGCAAGAGCTTAATCCAGGCCAGAACTTATTTTTCAGTGTGTGGGTTCAGTCCTGGAATGTGTGAAGTGATTATTATTTAAAAACAACAAAAATGAGGTGTTAATGGATTTGAGCATATGCAGAAATACAGCGCATAAGAACATAGGAAACTACTTTCAGAATGTGCCACATGTCTGCGTCCTCAGCTGCTATATCCCAGCTGCTGAGGAAATGCCTCTGAGCATATACAGATTGACTTTTACATATCACTTGAGGTGACTAACCACAAACAACCCCCATATATTTGGGACTAGAGAGTTTCCCAGTCAGAGGGGCCTGGACTTCCAGACAAGTCTAAGCCCTGGTACCTTTCATCTTTGAAATTAAACACCAAGCAACATGCAAATATTAGATGCAACCTACCACCACCCAGAGAATGAGCTATGTCATCCAGCATCTCTTGCTCAGAAAAGTGGAAAACATTAATTTCATTCAGGAGAGCAGCCTAACTCCTAATAAAGAGGGAAGCAGCCAGAGGAACAAGCTCCCTTTTGATCTTCTGAGAAAGAGCCCAGGTATTACCTGTGTAGAGCCGCTCCCTGGCTTGTGGGAAGCATTGAGCAGGTGTTTTCAGGTAAGGTTAATTCAATCCTCCCACGTTAATGGCTTTGTAAAGCTCCGCCCAGCCAAAGGGGAAATTTATGTAACTACAAGCGTGTCCCTGTCATCCTTGTACAGGGCTGTAGCAATTCTTTTCTTCAGCCAGAGACTTCTGATCAGCTCCAGATGTACTGCAACATCTGGGGTTGAGGAGTCTCCCTTGTTTTTTACTGCACGTGGTTACTGGCCTGCCTGAAAGAGGATCCTTTTGCGCTCTCGCTGGGCTCATCTGGTTTATGTTTTCTTCTTGATTATTATTCAAAATGTCTTTCAGCAAGCCTGCTGGTGGAAGCACCAATAAACCTTTGAGGCTTCCCAGTAGCGCCACCCCTTGTCTACCTGTAATAATATTTAGAATGGCTATGGAGGCTTTTGAAAGAGGAGGGGCCTTGGCTCAATGGTACAGCACCTGCTCTGCATGTGGAAGGTCCCGGGTTCAAGCTCCTCCAGCATCTCCCCTTTGAAAAAAAGTGGCAGGGAAAGCTGCTCTTTCTCTCTGAAACCCTGGAGAGCGGCTGCCGGTCAGAATAGGTCAACCTGGCACCCTCCCGCTGTGTTGGTCTACAACTCCCATCATCCCCAGCCAACAAGACAGTTGAAGACCATTACAGTGGGAGGGTGCCAGTTGGAGGACAGCTGGAATGGACAGGGCTGGGCTGGGTGGACAAAACAGCCTGGCCTAGTAAGGCAGCTACCTGTGTCTCCCTTAAGTTCCCCTATCCAAATCTCCTCCGTCACAGATTTTGGGGTTCTGAATTACCTGATCTTTGCAGAGCAGGACTGATGTTGTGGCAAGGAGAGTATTGGTTGGGTCTTGGGCCTGGCTCACGTGTGCATGGATGTCAAGTGATTAATTTATGTCCACTTGGTGGCTGGCAGCTGCACGTGTGAACTCACTCCACTGAAAAGCAGAAGTGATGTGAAGTGAAGCTGAAGTAATTTTCATGCTGTTATAGCTGTGATGCCCCATTCACACTCCTGATGTTAGTTTGTTTTGTTAGATTCATATCCCACTGTTTTTTTTCCTCCAAGGAGTGTAAGGTGGCATACACAATCCTCCTTGTCTCCATTTTATCCACACAACCACCCTATGAAGTAGGTTAGGCTGAGAGTCAGTGAGTGACTAGCCCAAAGTCACACAGTAAGTGTTATCGTTGAGTGGGAACCAGAACCTGGGTCTCCTGAGTCCCAGTCCACACTGCTTCTCAGCTTGTTACAGTCCCCAAGTTTTATATTTATTTTATTTATAAATGTGTGCAAACACTGCCCTTTGTTGTAAGATTCCAGGGCGGTTATCAATGTTCATGTACGGATCTGCCCTTGTGTGATCCAGCAAGGTGATTCTTATGTACTCAGTGGGTGGGACGCAGGAAGTTCATGGGTACATTGCCAAGCTGATACCAACGGAGTTGGGGCAAAATGATGGGAAATAATGTTGACATCCGGAACAGCAGCTCACAGTCTTGGGTATAATGGCAGCTCCACTGGCTTTGCAGTGGGTGTACTCAAGGCCCAGGTGATTCTGACAGAGTTGCCTTCCTCATCATAGCAAATGAGAGAACCCCACAGACACAGCGCTCGAGGCCATAGCTGTGGCATTTATTAGATGCATTGAGTCCCATCCGGCAATTTACTGGTTCCCAGAAACCCAAAAGGCGGGGGGGGGGCACAGGGGCAACAGCACCGGGCCAAGGTCCCTGTGGGCAGGGACTGACTACAGCAAGGGGAGGCAAAGCATCAATTCTAAATTAAGATCCCTCCTCCTCAGGACCGGTGCAAGGCAGTTTGGTGCCCTAGGCAAGATCAGATATTTAGCGCCCCCCCTTCCCACTTGAGAGCGCTGTATTTTTTTTCAAGGCGTTTCTGGCGCCCTCTTTAGCCCTGCACCCTAGGCAGCTGCCTAGTTGGCCTAATGGTAGCACCGGCCCTGCTCCTCCTGTTCCTTTGTTGCTGCTAATTGCTGTATGTTAGGAATGGATTTCTCTTAGCACCTGGTTCATTTTTAGTCATGGGGGTCTAAGAGTAGGAACCTTGGAAGGGTTGTGTGTAGGATGAAAGCTCCGTGCCACTTGCTCACTACACCCCATTGAACTCAGTGGGACTTGATTGGGAGTCAACATGCATGGGACCCTTTAACTGCCCCCCCCCGCAGGTTTTACACCTTGGGATGGGACTGAGTTAACAACATAGCCCTAGAACCTGCTTTCAGGACCAAGGCATATCCCTGGAGACTGAGAAGCAGTAATAAAGAACAGAGTGATTCTGAGCATATGCAGAGGGGGGGGGGGCTTCCCTGCAGGGTTATTGTAGCCAGTTCTCTTCCCTTACTCATCTAAGATTAGCAAGCAGGATCTCCAGGTCAGATAGCATGGCAGAGGCATGGCTGGGACCCAGCCCCTCTTGAGTGTGTGCAGAGTGTATTTTTCGCACCACCTGGCCTTTTAAAAACTAAGCACCTTTGGATTCCCTATTTCAGAGGCACTTCCGCTTCCAGCTTCTGCCTGGGGGGGGGGGAACTGGGCGTGAGCGGAGTTTCTTCCCAGAGGCGAGGACCTTCGAACTTGGTTGACTGTTTGCATTCCTCTGGGCATGGCTCATAACCACAGAAGGCATGGAGCAAAAGGGTTTCTGGCAGCCATCACAAGCTGATCTTCCAGGGGACAGTGACCGGGCAGGCGAGACATGAATAATGACAAGGTGGAGCCTGGCCTTGCCATTTTGCCTGGGTACCAAATATAGCCCCCGCCAGCCTGCCCCACCAGCAATCAGACAGGACCCTGCCCGACCTGGCTATTCTAAGGAGCTGGTTTCCACCACCACCACCACCGTGCCACCCCCTGTCTGCCTGCCAGCCACCGCCGCCTCACTGCTGTCTGAGAGGAGAGATCACCCCCAGCTGAGGGACATGGACCAGACAGAATAGCTGTCCCCTCTTTCTAACCAAGGCTCCTCCTCCCACACTGAGGCCCGGACGGGGAAGGGCTGTATTAGAGTACATGCTTTTGCACGCAGAAAGTCTCAGGTTCCCTGGCATCTCCAGGTGGGGCTTACATAGCCAGAGATTCAAGATCACTGAACTGAGAAATGCTTATGGTTTGCAGTACATTATATACACTGGGCATGGGAACCTGGATCCCGCCGGAAAAGATGTTGCTGGACTACAACTCACATCACCCTCTGACCATTGGCCATGCTGACTGGGGCTTATGGGAGTTGGAGTCCAACAACAAGTTGGAGGGCTGCAGGTCCCCCTGCCCTGGTAAACCCAGGGGTGCCACGCAGCAAACTACTTCCAGTTGGACCCAGGTGGCATATCTGGCCAAGAAAGTTTTGCAATATGGCTTTCGAAAAAGTATACATTTCCCCATAGCCAAGAAGTTGGAGACTTTTAAAATTCAGCATACCGTAGTGACTCTGTGAGACCCCGTTCCCATGGTAGAGCATCACTGTGGTGCAATCCTGATAGATTCAGTTGTCGGCCACACAAAGATCATTATTGGGAGTAAATTCTAGGGCAGAGGATGTAGCTTCCAGGCAGGCTTGAAGCCCAGCACCTATCTTTAGACAGACAGACACACACACACACACACACACCATGTCAATTTTTTCTTCTTCAGGGGTCTTGCATTATGCCACCCCACCTAGTATGGCTTTCCATTTCAAACCCAATATTACAGCCAGCCACCATCTCCCTTTGGTGAAAACCAGCTTTAAACTGGCACATCTCACTCTTGCCAGGTAGGCCACTAGTGAAACTGTTCTCCCTTCCGTGGATCCCTTCCGCTCAGAACAGGTTTTATGCTAACAACAAGGCAAATCCCTTGTATCTTTTCACTGGCTGTTGCTGGCTTTTTCAAATTTCATTCCGGCTTTGCACTGGGGGATCGAGGGCTGCCCAAAAGCCGCTGCTCTGCGTGGTGTGGTCCACATGGGGCATTTCAGGATTCCTTGTGACTCTACAGAGTCCGGGCAATGTCTTGAACTGATTACTGCTTCATAGGTAGCCTTAAAATAGTGGCACTGCAAGCGGCCGCTTGTGTCGTTTGGGCACCTGGGCTGGTCCTATTCTCACCTAGCTTTTGGAACAAATGTTTCTATATGGTTTTTAGGCTGGGTTTAGCTGTGTTTTGCTGGTCATTGCAGGGCAGCGGGGATGCTTTGTTTGTATGTTTTATTATATCAAACAGCCACCCCATAACACAAGTTCTCCGGGCAGCTCACAAAACAAATACAACATTCAAATACAATATAAAACAATAAAAATATTAAAACTAAAACAGAATTAAAATAAAAAAATATATTTTTAGTGAAAAATGGTTTTTAGTGAATTGTTGTGAACCACCATTCTGAGAGCTTTGGCTATCAGGTGGTATATAAATGAAACAAACAAATAAATAAAAATCTATACATAAAAAGGTCTGGGTGTATAGAAAAGTCTTCACCGGGTGCCGAAAAGAAATTTGGCAGTGGGTTGTGCAGCTGCGTGGGCTATGCTGAACACCTCCAAGGGCCACATGAAGTCCATGGGTTGTGGGCTGCACACACGTGCTTTGGGGGAGTGCAACCCCATCTAGAACAGGTGGAACCCCATTCACCTGGGTGGGTGAACCGTTGGCTAACACTAGCTCCATCTTGTCCGGGCACAGTCTCTGTTCGCCCTCACCCAGTCCATTACAGCATCCAAGCTATGATTTATTATGACAGCCACAACCTCACCTGCATCTGATGCATGAGCGAGGTAAGGCTAGGTGTCCTCCCGGTGGCACCTCAGACCAAATCTCCGGGTGATCTCTTCCTGTTAGGGTTAGGGTTACAATACTGGAAAATGTCGACCATTTTCTCTATCTTGGCAGCTATCTTTCTGTTACAGCTAACATCGACAGTGAAATCCAGCATCGTCTGAGCTCCGCAAGTGCCGCGTTTTCTCGAATGAAACATAGAGTGTTCGAGGATCGGGATATTTGTAAGAAGACCAAAACACTGGTTTATGAAGCCATTGTATTACCAACTTTATTGTATGCCTGCGAAACATGGACTATCTATAAACGTCACCTCCAACTCTTTGAAAGATTTCATCAACGTTGCCTCCGGAAAATCCTGCAAATTACTTGGGAAGGTAGGCGAACAAATGTCAGTGTACTGGAAGAAGCAAAGACTACTAGCATTGAAAAAATGATCCTTCAATGCCAACTTCAGTGGACCGGTCATGTTGTTCGAATGCCTGACTGCCGTCTCCCAAAGCAGTTACTTTATTCCCAACTCAAGGATGGAAAGCGGAATATCGGTGGTCAATATAAGAGGTTTAAAGATGTTCATAAGGCTAATCTAAAAAAATGCAATATACAGTATTTTTCCATGTATAAGACTATACTTTTTCCAAGAATCGTTAGACTAAAAATTGAGGGTCGTCTTATACACGGAAGTAAGCCGAGGAGAGAACCGCGCGGTTGCGAAACTGCCCAGTGGGGGGCGTCTTATACATGGGGGCGTCTTATACACGGAAAAATACGGTAAACATCAAAAACTGGGAAGCTCTGGCCCATGAACGATCTAAATGGAGGTTGGCCTTTCACAAAGGTTCCATGGACTTTGAAGAAGCCCGAGTGCAAGGTGAAAGGGAGAAACGTGCTAAGCGAAAAGCACGTCAAATGAATCCTTTACAGGACCATCTTCCATCTGGTAACCTGTGTCCTCACTGTGGGAAGCTGTGTGGATCTAGAATTGGCCTCCACAGTCACTTACGGACCCATCGCTAGAGTCTACACAATCTTCTTTAGAATTTCCTCCTTTTAAAACCTCCTTTTTGTAAATTTTTTTTATCCTGGAAGACAATCTTACTCGGTCATGAGTGATCGCCTACTACTAAACAGCATGGGAGATAGAAGAGAACCCTGCAGAGCCCCAAAGCATGACTCCCAAGGAGGGGTTGAGAAGTAACACACACACCCCTACTACCTTCTGGAACCAGCCATCCAAGTAGGAGCAGAACCAGCACAAAATGTGTGTGTCCCTCCTGCGCCCAACCCAGACAGGCTATCCAGAAGGCTGATGGTTTCAAAAACCACTGAGAGATCCAGGAGCATCACAAGGGTCACACTCCCCATATCTCGACAAAGGTCGTCCCGCAGGGTGACCAAGGCAGTTTCTGTCCTAAAGCCCAATTGAAATGGATCTAGATGGTCAGTTTCATCCAAGAGTGACTGGACCACCTTGATATACATCATCCGGGTTCAGGGTCGGTTTCTTCAGGAGCGGTCAAATTATAGTTCTGGGCACCACACTTTAAGAAGGACGTAGACAAACTGGTTCAGAGGAGGGCAACAAGGATGATAAAGGGACTGGAAACAAGGCCCTATGGGGAGAGACTGAAGGAACTGGGCATGTTTAGCCTTCAGAAGAGGAGACTGAGGGGAGACATGATAGCGCTCTTCCAGTACTTGAAGGGTTGTCACACAGAGGAGGGCCAGCATCTCTTCTCGATCACCCCAGTTTGCAGGACACGGAATAATGGGCTCAAGTTACAGGAACCCAGATTCCACCTAAACATCAGGAAAAATTTCCTGACGGTCAGAGCAATAAGACAATGGAACCAACTACCTAGGGAGGTGGTGAGCTCTCCCACTCTGGAGGCATTCAAGGTGCGGCTGGACAGCTTTGACCTGGATTCCTGCATTGAGCAGGGGGTTGGACTCGATGGCTTTGTAGGCCCCTTCCAACTCTACTTTTCTATGATTCTATAGCTTCCTTTAAAAATGCTGGAAATGCCTCAGGGAGGCATTTCTAACCTCCTGGACCCAGATGGACATCCTCTCCAGGCTAGATTTAACAAGTTGTGATGGGCAAGGGTCAAACAGACACTTGGTTGGTCAGACTCGACCAAACACCTTGTCCATACCCTCAGGCTCCAATAACTGAAACTCAATGACCAGACGGTGCTCTGGACACCTCTGCTAATGACACTGCATTAATTGTAAATGCCGAGGTATACAGGCATGGATATACCTGTCATTGGATGAATATTTTGGTCTTCGAGTACTTGGCGACAGAGGACCGCTTTTGTGGATGAGAAGCCCGTTGTTGGCCCAGGAGACCAAAAACATGGTAGCAGGGCTGAGAGACCTGGATTCAAAATGCTTTGCCTCAGCCGTGGACTCACTAGACTTGTGTAGCCTTGGACAAGTCATTGTTTGGCCTCTGTGCTTTATCTGGGATCTACCTTGCAGAGCTGTTGTGAGGGCAAAATGCAATGAAGGTTTGCAAACTAAAAGTGGCACGATAAAGATATTGAGGTGCCCCGCTGCCCCAGCTCCTTATCTGTGCCTTGTGATGTGTGCATGTGTGCGCGCGCATACATGCACATGACTTGGCGCAGTCCAGAATTCATTCCCTCCAGGCTGCTCCGCTGTGCCCTAGCAGTCCCTGTTCCCCTACGAAAGTGGGGTTCCAACCCAGGCATCCAGCCCTCTCCCCAACCCCGTCCCTTTCTCTGAGAGATCTCTTGCTTAGTCATAGGTAGCTGTCCTCTCTTGGCAGGGGTGGGCTACTCAAAACCCCTCTCCTGCTACCCACTAACAATTGGCAGGTAGCGTGGAGGGGCTACCTCACAGTGCTAACCTATTTCTGTTGGTGCTGACTCATCTGGCAATGATGCACGGCACAAAGAAAGGAAAGAAAGAAAGAAAGAAAGAAAGAAAGAGAAAAGGGCTGTGCCTAGTTAGACGAATGAATTCTAAATAGGACTGTGGGGGAAACCTCAGGTTTTCAGACAGACCCTGAGGTGGCCGGTGATTCAGGATGGAGATGGATCGGCTGGACCGAGAGAGACAATTTTGGCTGTCTGACTGGGAGGGAGGGAGGGAGGTGGAACCCCCAACGAAGTGTCTGACACAGCACTTTGAGGTCACTGGCCAAGAATGTTGCATCCATTCCAGGGTGCTGAGTCATGCATTGAGGCTGAGCCTGCTGTCAGAGCTCTGCCAGCTGCTGACCCACGTGCCTCTTCATTCATTCATTCATTCATTCATCCTTTGAGGCTATGAAACCCAAATGGGGAGACAGGGGAATGAAGAACTAGGCTTTTTGAAGGGTGTGTGTGTGTTTTTCTCTTAACAGGGGAACTGGGTTTTAATTTGGGGCTAGTGGGGGTGGGGGTGATGGTCATAGGTGAGCTACCTGGTTCCCGTCTGCAACTGATGCAAGGCAGTGAGGTGTAATGGTTAGAGAGAGGAAGACTGTGAGATAGGAGGCCAGGATTTCTGAGAAAGGAGTGGGATGCAGTGGGTTATAGAAACTGAGGTGGCTGGGAACTATGGCCCCCTCATCTTTTTCTGGGGAGGAGGGAAATGGGAGTCCCTACTTTTGTGGGGTACAGGGGAACAGGAGGGGGTTAGATTTCCTGGGCTTCAGAAGGCTGAAAGCCAGGATTCCTGGGACCTTTACTTTCACTAGGTGTGAGAGGAAATGTGGTGGGCCAATGGTTTATAGAAGTAGGGCTCCAGGATGCCTGGGTCTTATCCTCTACTCTCTGGAGGCAGCGGTATCTAATGGTTAGAGCAGGGAGTACTGAGAACCAGAATCCTCAGGTTCTAACAGTTGGGGCAGTTTCTGTCAGAGAATCTGCAAAGGCCTCTGAATACGAGTTGCTGGGGAACCGCAAAGGGAGGCAGCGATCTCCTTCCGGCCCTGTTTCTAGGCTTCCCATTGGGGTGGGGGCCATTCTGGGAAGCAGCACGATGGATGCTGGACTAGATGGACTTGCTCTTAAGGACATACGTAATGGTCACACACAGGACACTGGTTTCTCCCTTAGTGGACAGACCTCTCCCCTTAAGTATACCCCCCCCCGCCTCTTGCACACGGACTTCCTTTCTCTGTTTATAAGGGTGGAAAGGAATCTTCTTCAGGGACAAAAGGACTGCATTTAGGGGGCACAGGGATACATGAACAACTGAGATATGGGGAAGGCCTACACAGGCTTCCCCTGAGAATTAAGTGATTATCTTTCTTTTTTAAGTGGATTAGGCATGACACAATTGAAGAGTGCCTCTAAGCTTGGACAGAGTGCTTTTCTCTCATCATATGAGTACATACACATTAAGGTCTGTGGGAGGACTCCAGCTCCTCCTGGCCTGAGGTTAAACCAGGGAAGGCAACGCAACCATGGAATGCCAGGAGAACATTTGTCTTACATACACTTCATCATCAATTTTTTAAATAAAGCATTTAAAAGTACCACTTGATGTATAATTTTTTTAAAAAAGACAAGTTCCTGCCTGCAAGCTTACAGTCTAAACGCCTAAAGTACAATATTCATCTACAAGAGAGATGAAGACCTTTTTTTATTTAAAAGAGCGAAATACAATCCTTTGCATGTTTACTCAGAAGTAAGTCCCACTGTATTTAACAGGGCTTATTTCCTAGCAAAGTATGTGTAGGATTGCAGCTTTAGATGCACTTTTGGAAGAGTATGCATTAAAAAAAAAATCCCAAAGATTAGCAGTGCCTCAGCTTGCTGCTTTATGGAGTACTTTAATTCAAAATTAAATTAAGGAATGCCATCTAGCCTCCACACATCTGGAAGTAGGCAAAGGACTTTCAGGAAACTTTGGACCGTGGCACCTCTCAGTTTAGAAATTAAACATTTGCCAAATGCCCTCTCCAACTGTTTATCTACCTAGAACTGTTGGCCAAGTTTGTGCTCTCTCTCTCTCTCTCTCTCTCTCTCTCTCTCACACACACACACACACACTGCAGCTGGACAGGGGGGTCTCCCTTGTTGTGAGAGACGTGCAGGCTTTCGACCACAACTTCTGTTGGCTGCACACTGTGTCTTCCCTTTCCTTCTTCCTTCCTCTCCCAGCCCTGACATAAGTACATGTGTTCCTCTTGGCTTTGGCCTGTCACGTGAGCTGGAAGGAAAAGGCTGGGCAGTGGGAGGGTGTGTGTGGCGTGTGATGACACCGGCAATAACAGACCCACGAGGTGAGGTCTGCCCCGGGGTTTCTGAAGCAGAGCCTGACTCCAGCAGAAGATGGGGGAGACGGGGACGAAAGGAAGGCTGGAAGAAGTGGCGCCGGGGTGGGTGGGTGGGTTATAAAGCACTTTATTCGTTCACTTATGATACTTTTAAGCCACCCAGTGACCCAGGTTCTCTGAGCAGTGTACAAGACATTAAAAGCATAAAATACAAACAATAGAACACTGAATGAAAATTGCACATGATAAAGCCAAGATAAAACCAACAGGAAAGAGTAAAAACACTCCAGCACATCTCTGTGAAACCCACCAAGAAAGGCCTGATGACCACAGCCTTCCTTGGTAGACCCCACCCACACTTCTGGTATTTGAAGATATAGTGCTGCTGAATGTGGAAGCTCTATTTGGCTGTTTGGGCCCAGCAAATAGCTCTTGACAGACCTCTCCTCCTCCTCCTCCTCCATAAATTCGTCTAATCCTGTGTCCCAAAGGGGCCAGCTCGATAGTTCTAGTAAGCCCATAAACTGGGTATGCCCCCATGAAGGCACAAGCCGCCCGCCCACCCTCCCCATTTGAACCCCAGCAACTGGGGGCTCCATTGACCTGTCCTGGCTCACAGATATTGTAAAAAGGGAAGAGGGGACTGGCAGAATGCAGAACAGATGTCTACAGAGCAGCCTCTCCCAACCTGGTGCCCTTGCATCTGGAGGGCACCAGGTTGGGGAAGGCTGCTCTGTAGAGGCTTAGTGGACTGGAGAGGGAAACCCCGAGGGTGGCCAGACAGAGATAATCCAGGCCAGGCTGGGAAGATGTGGAATGATTGCCGCCCCCGCCCCCCCCCCCCCGACATGACACGCGTTTGGCAGAAGGCGGCGAGAGACTGCAGAGGGGTCCAGGGAGCACACAAGAACCCGGGAGAGACAAAGGCGGACAGAGAAGCCGGGAGAGCCCGCGACAGGTAAGCAGGTGGGCGGACAGGCAGAGCAGAGCCGGGCTGGAAGGGGCGGGGCGGGGCAAAGGGACAGGCCAAGGGGCTGCCTGTCAGTCAGTGTAGGAAAGCAGGGAGCGCTCAGGCCAGGGGAGGAGACCAGGAAGAGGTGGGGAAAGAAACTAGGATAGATTGGGGGGGGGGGCAGAAAAAAAAGAAAGAAGAGGAGAAAGAGAGCGAGCCCGCCAGCCACCAAGCGTGGGAACCCAAGACCGACGGGCAGGCAGGCAAGTATTTCGGGGAGCCAGAGGGATCCCAGACAGACAGACAGACAGACGGGAGGGACGGGGAAAGAGGACGAGCCGCAGGGGGCTGCGGGAGCGCCGTGGATCCCAGACGGGGGTGGGTGGAGGCTCCCAGACGGGCGGTCAGCGAGAGAGGGAGGCAGAGTCTTTGGGGGATCCCGGGCGGGAAAGAACCCAGGAGGGCGCGGAGGGATCCAGCGCAAGGCATGGGGGCGCAGCGGGGAACCCAGCCCCACCCCGCAGGGCCGCCAGCCGAGCCTTCCTCCTCCGGCCGCGCCGTCCAGCAGCCTTTCCTCTCATCTCGCTCCGCTTTGCAGCTCCGCCGACCACGTGGCTGGCAGCGCGGCCGAGAACAAACAACCCGCCCGTCGCCTTGGCAACGGCGTTCCATTCCCCGCGCGCGTCATCACGCCGGCCGTTCGGTTTGTTGACGTTGCCCGGCAACAGCGCCGCGGCCATGACGACGGCGGCGGCGGCGCCGGGGGGGGGGAGAGGAGGAGGGGCGGAGCTTCCCGCGGGCAGCAGCGGCGGCAGCAGCAGCAGCGGAGTCAGTTGGCCGTGAGCGCGCGGCGCGGCGCGGCGGCCTCTTAAAGGGGTGGGTTTTACTCGCGCGGGGCTTTACCACCACCCCCGGGGGGGCTCAAACTGGGGAACAAAAACCGGTGGGAAGGGAGGGGGAGCGGGAGGAGGTTTAGAAAAGAGGGGCACGATAGCTTAGTGCCCCCCTTGCTTGGAAGCAAATTGGGGGTGGGTGGCACACTTGCTTCCTTACAAGGGGTTTGGAATATGGGGGGGGACTCCCGCGGGGGTGTGTGGGGTGCAGTGGGTTGGTGGGGGGCTGTAGATGAGGGGGAGAGGTTGTAGCGCAGCCTTCCCCGGCCTGCTGCCCTCCAGATGTGCTGGGCCATGCGGGGACTTGAGAAAGACTCAGCCTGAGAATCCCAATCAGAGCCAAACAAAAAGAAAAGAAAGATCCCCCCCCCCCCCGGTCCTTGAACAGCTTCTTCATGGTGACTAAAAGACTCGGCATAGTCACAACAGAACTTTACCGGTAAAACTCTCCTATCTGAGTTTTCTATTGTGCATTCTCACCTGTGTATTCACTGATGGATGGGTCTGATTTCATTTGTACCCTACCTTTCTACCAAGAAAAATGACACTCAAGGTGACTGTATCGATGAAACTGTGTGTGCGTGTATATATAACTTTTCTATTCACACCTTTTTTTTTTTAATTCATTGAGTAAAGTAAACGTTCCATGTATGTACAGTGGGCCTTTGCTTTGGCTGGATGTGTTCCAAGAAGACTCATCTTGTATTTTGGAGCTGGATCCATGCTCCTCCTCCACGCTGCGTTGCTTTCAACACAACGCAAACCTATAACCTAAACGCGCTGACCAAGTGCACTGGGATACGCCTTCAGCAGGCCTTTAAGCCGCAAAGGGGTATTCGTCCCTGCAATTTAAGGGATGAGGAAAGGGTTGATCAATCAAGCACCGCAAGAAGCAGAGGAAAATGCAGGCGCAATAAATGGGGGATAAAGGGGTACCGGAAGGCTGATCGGAGAGGTTCAGGGAGAGGGAGCCATGCGACCTGCAGATTAGGGAATCAGCACCCTCCCTCCTTTTGGAGAATGGGGCTTCTGAAGGTTACCCTCTCTACAGAACTTGGACCTCTCATCAGGACCTACATTTCTTGAGTGTAAGTGAGACTCAGGCCTTCTCCCAGACTCTGACCACGTAGATTAGGATTAATACAGAGTCGGGATCAGCGGTGGGGGGGGGTGAGGGGTATTATCTGCCCCCCTGGTTGCCTCCTCAGGCCAAGAGAGATGTGTGAAGGGTGTGGCCTGTGGGCTGCCTGCAGGCCACACCCATCACACATCTCTCTTGGCCTGAGGAGGCAACCAGGGGGGCAGATAATACCCCTCACCCCCCCTCACTGCTGATCCCGACTCTGGATTAATCCTGGTCTTACGATACTCCTGCCTGTTTGATTCCAAAGATCATCCACTCAATTAGCTTTGGATTCCTACCAGACTGCAGGAGCGTACATACCCTTTCTGGAGATCTCAAATTGCAGTGTGTGTGTGTGTGTGTGTGTTTGTGGATGCATGGATGGACGCATGGGGAAATGTATGACCCACAGAACTAAGCCAGTGGCCTCAGTTGTGCTCAGAATTGGGGCCAAGCATGATAGTTGTGTTGCAACTTTGATAGTGCAAAGCAATGACTTTTGGATGTAGGGATTCCTACTCCAGGGGTGCAGGACCTCAGGCCTGCGGGCCAAATCTGGCCTGCGTAGCGCCCCAATCCATCCCACTGGGGCTCCCCGAATGGCCATGCCCCTTCCCATGGCCCCACCCACTTTCCACTGACCACCAATCACTTGAGGTTTTTACAGCGTTTGCATGTTTCTCTCCATTCCGAAAGGTTGGAAAGCCTCCCCTGAGGCTTAGCTACTGGCAGGAGGAGCCCTGAGCTATAAGATGCTGGGGTTTTCTTGGTTTTTTTTTTTTTGTTGGCCCCAGCCCTTTTGCCATCAGCCCCGCCCACCTCTGGAATGTGGCGCCCGAGAGCTTCCCTGAAATGGAATTCTGGCCTCGAGCTGAAAGAGGTTCAGCACCGCTGTTCTATGTCTATAGATATACGTGCAGGATGGTTTACGCAGAGGAGCAGCAGCAAATAAGGGAGACATTATGGGAAAAGGAGAGTAGCAGGAGATGATAATAGGCAAGCCCCCTGCACTACAGTTCATTCCTAAACCTCTGTGCTTCTAAGCCAGGCCCACTGATTTCCGTCAGCCTACGTTTTATCACAGCCTTCCCCAACACGGTGCCCTCCAGATGTGTTGGATTACAATCCCCACAATCCCCAATTATCATGATGGGGGGAAAGATGGGAATTATTATTATTATTATTAATTATTATAATAATTGTAGTCCAACACATCTGTTGAGGGAAGGCTATTTTGTCACAACCCAAAATTTTAGCCACAGAAATGTATTTGTTTTTATTTATTCATTTATATCCTGCCTTTTTCCCCCTCTTGCCAGGAGCCCAAGTTGGCACACATGATCCTTGTCCTCTCCATATTATCCTCACAGCGATCCTGTAGGGTAGGGTTAGGCTGAGAGTCAGTGACTGGCCCAAAGTCATCCAATGAGCCTCATGGATGAGTGGGGACTCGCAGCACTCTAACCAGTAGGCCACACTGCGTCTTCCAGAAGCTCTGAGAACACCGGAAGTGTCCTGTTAGGGCTGGGCTCTCCAACCGTGGGTCCCCAGATGTTGCTGGCCTACAGCTCCCAGCATTCCCAGCCAGCATAGCTAATGGCAAGGGATTCTGGGAGCTGTAGTCCAGCAACATCTGGGGACCCACGGTTGGAGAGCCCTGGGTTAGAGGGACCAAAGGCCTGTCTCAGAGTGGGGAGCGTGGTGGCCCTGCAGATTTTGTTAGACTGCAACTCCTGTGACCCCTCACCCCCGGCTATGCCGAGTTGCACTCCCAACAACCCCTGCAGGGCCAAACGTCCCCCATCGCTGGCCTATCGGCTCACCCAGCAACTCTGCTTCCCAAGCAGGTGTCTTGAGGACGTGCACAAGCAGGGCACAATAGCCTCTCCATAAATGCGTCTAGTAGTCCCGTGTCAAAGGCAACTTAACGCTTCTTGTGGTAGCGACTTCCATAAATGAGTTCTGTGTTGTGCGAAGAGCGACTTTCTCTTCCCTGTCCAGAGAGTTCCCCATCAGTCAGTTTCGTTAGATGACCTCTGAGTGCGGTTTATTATGGTTAGAGAGGGAGAAGAACTCTCTTGGCCAATTTCTGCACCGCATTTACTCATCCAGAGGGGGGAGACCCAGTCGTTGGCTGTGGAAAATCAGTGCTGCTGCTAGGGCAGTATTGGGGGCTTGGTTAGGGGAGGGGGGGATCTTACATGTGCGGGGTTTTTTTTTTGCTGGGATTGGCAAACAGGGCTGGATTCCAGGTACTGCTCATTCGATTTAACTGGCTAAATCCCTGGTCGATATATAAGGGGGGGGACATTTTGAGGGGGTGGGGGTCGCAGGCCAGCCCTTCTCCCATTCCCCACAGGGAGCAGCTGGCATGTCTTCTGGCGACACTGCCAGGCTTTGCCTCGAGGACTGGCAACATGGTGTGTGAACATGCAGGCGGTACTTGTTAGGGGTCTGGAGCTGGCCCAGGGGTTGGCAGCTGCCGGCCCATCAGCCCGATCTTTGGCCTCCCATAGAGAGAGATCTGTGTCTCTGCATACGCACACAATCTGTCAGTGTTTTGATGTGCATGCATGTGCAAGCATATGTGCAAGTCATCATGCGCATATCTTTGGGTGTCACTCCATATGTGTTTCATTCCAGACGCAAATGCACGGTGCACTCCGATATGGCCGAATGTGTCAGCCTGTGAGCAAGGAAGCATGTATGTCAGCTAACTGCGTGAGTAACTCTGAGAGTGTGTGTGTGTGACCGTGGGACTGTGTGTGTGTGTAAATAAAGTGATTGTAACAGCTAGTGCAAAAGCCTGGCTGCTTGTGCAGGATTGGGATCTTGCGAAAATGCACCACAACCGGAGATGGAGGTGTGTGTGGGGGGGGGGGGGAAGGCAACTGATTTATTTGGCATGTGTGTTGCAGAAATGGAGCTGCATTATCTGGGTGAGTGTGTCAAGGATTTGAAGCCGGGAACGTTTGTGTGTGAAAGGTGAAGGCAGCGTAGCAGCAGAAGCAGCAGCAGCAGCGCACTCCCCGCATTGCGTGCCAGGAGGAGCCATTGGCAGCGGCCCATCCCGTCCCTCCTCAGCTGTGGGTCCTGGCCCGTGTCCAGGGGAATCTGGCACCTAGCCTCAGTAAATAACAACAGCCAGAACTGGAAGCCGAAACTTGTTGCTAAGAGACAGATGTTTTGCTCCTGCAAAACTGGGGCCTACCAGTCCGGGACAAGGGGCTGAGGTGCCTGGGAATGGGGACAGAGGGAAGAAGAAGTGAGCTGGGGTTACTGGGATTGGGATGGGGTGTGTGTGGGAACTGGCTACTGGAGCCAGCTGGGGTCGTAGAAAGGGCCTACAGGCGAATGAGCAAAGGGTCCCCCCTCCCCAGCTCTTTAAGCACCCCACTCCAATCCTGATCTCAGCCTTCCTCAGATGTGTTGGACTACAACTCCCACCATTCCCAGCCAGTGCTGCCCATGCTGGCTGGGAATGACAGAAGCTGCAGCCCAGCACTTCGGGGGGGGGGGGGCTCCCGCCTGAGGGCGGCTGCTTCAGCGGGAGGCTGCTTTTTTTTCTCTCCCCCCCCCATGTTGTCTGGATGTCCCGGCCCCGCCTGGCGGCTTCCTGACAGAGTGAGTGTTGACCCCCCTTGGCCCGCTTGGTGGCATTTTAAAAGGTGGCTTCTTAAGGCATAGGTGGGCCATTCGGCGTCTGTATGGGCTAGTGATTTTTGTGAACTTCCTCACAGTGCGGACCTCGAGGGCCCCGGGATGCCAAGGCGACGAGGATCAGATCGACCGCCCGCCCGCTGCCGCCCCGCTTCGCAGCACAGCACAGCACGTGTTTGCCCAGCAGCGAGCCCCGCAGTGTCCCTCGAGGCTTCCTCCCAGGTGAGTGTGCCCAGGACTGCGGCATCAACCGCCCTTGGTCCTTGCAAAGCGATGGAAGTGGAAGGCTGCGCGCCTTCCCTCCGACCTGCCAGTTTACGCTGGGTGGATTCTGATCTGTGCGAGTGGTTTTGAGTACAGAAGCCGTGAGTGGCAGTTATTCTGGATTAGTTGATCTTCGGCCACTGTTCTCCAACCTTGGGTCCCCAGATGTTTTTGGCCTACAACTCCCAGCATGTGGCTGGGGCATGCTGGGAGTTGTAGGCCAAAAACATCTGGGCACCCAAGGTTGCAGAACACTGGCTAGGCTGCACATGTGGGTGCGGCTGCCTTCACCCTTTGAAGATCCAGTCACCTCTCGCCCGAGGATGACTCTCTTGGCGCCGGTGCTCTGGATCCAAGGCTTGGGGGGGAGAACTGAGTTTGACATTGTCCATAATACTTCTAGCAGTACCGCTTCTTTCCCAGCTGCAGTCCTTAGTTCTTCCATCCTTGCAACAGCCCTTCAAGGGAGGCTGCTTTTATTCCCATTTCACATATGGAAGAACCGAGGCCGAGATGGAGGGAGTGCCTTTGCCGAGGGAGTTGTGAGTCTACTTGCAGTCTCCCAGGTCAGGCACTCTGCCTGCTGGTCCTGTGTGTGTGTGTGTGTGTGTGTGTGTTGCTTCATCTGCAAAGCGTAGTTAGAATTGCCGGCTCCCGCTCCTCTCCCTTTTGGCCCAGCCCCTCAGGCTGCCCCCCCCCACAAGGCGTGTGCCCGCCCATGCTTAGCTGTGGGGTTCCAGGGGAACTTTTGGCAGCCCAGGCGCATTCCTTCCTGGGGCTGGCAGTCGGCTGCACCTGCTCCCTCGCCTGGAAGTCCTGCTGCTTAAATAAACAGCCTTTGCTGGAGGCCCCTCCAGTTCTCTGTTTGTTTGCATGCCTGCCCAGGAGGCCCAGCCAGGTCGCTAAGGGGGTGGCACGGCAGGCCTCACCTATATACAGGGCCGGTGCTACCATTAGGCCAACTAGGCGACTGCCTAGGGCGCCGGGCTAAAGGGGGCCCCAGGAGCATAGGGCTGGAGGGAGGGAGGGCTCAAGTGGGAAGAGGGGGGCGCTAAATATCTGATCTTGCCTAGGGCACCAAACTGCCTTGCACCAGCCCTGCCTATATATTTATGTGCATGCCGTCGTTCTGGCCTGCCCCCTTGACCCCACGCTTCCTGGAGTTCTTCTGCGCCCCCCTGATGCCCGCTCCCCTGCTCACCAAGGGCACATGGCCTGCCCCTACGCCAGTGCTTCTCAATTATTTTCTGTCATGCCCCCCCTAGGAAGAAGAAAACATTTCGCGCCCCCTGCACGACTGTAAATAGTATCATTTGTCTATAAAATTGTTATAAGTACACCTCTGCATAACACTGTATCCTTATTAACGTATAAGAGAATAAAAAAAGAAAGAAATGTGGATCAATTTACAACAAAGAATAGCTTTATTAACTGTAGCAGAAAAGATTTAAAGGAGCACAGGATTTAAAGGAACACAATATTAAAAAAAACTTTTAACTGAGGTCAAACGAGCCCCCCTTTACGGAGCCTCGCGCCCCCCCTGGGGGGCCCGCCCCACTATTTGAGAAGCACTGCCCTACGCCCTGCGTGAGGTTCCCGCTGCCCCACCGGTCCTTCTGCTCCCCTCCTTTTGTTGACGCCCTGCCTCCTCCGCCCTGCCTCCGTTCCCTGCTTCTTTGCCCCTCTTCCTGGACCCCTCCTCTCCTCTCACACACTGGCCACCTTCTGCTCTTGGCCCTGTGGGGTTTCCTCCCCAATCCATCCAGACTTCAAGATCCTGAAAGGCAACACGCACAACCAAGCCCACATATTTGGGATTCCAGATCTCCAGGCTGGAGGGTGTGGCTTCTAAGCAAGCAAGATGCTCTTGTCTTGTCCCCTTCTGGAAAATGAAGATCGATTGTGGCAGAGCGGGCCCTTAAGCCTGGGGTGATGGATGCTGCACATCCAGCAGTCTGACCTCTGCCTTGTACTTCTCCCAAAACCTAAGGTTATGGGAACTCTGTCTTTTTAGCACTGCAAGAATGAGGGATCTTTGTCTTGAGAGCAAAACGCTAACATAACAAAGAAGCTGCAGATAGACATGGCTTTCTCTCAGAGATGCCACACTAGTTATTTAAAGCATTGCCCTTTAGTGAAAAAGGCTCCCAGGCTGGCTTACAAATATCAGCAGTGATGCAGTCCCTGCCCTCAGGCTGACAATAGAAAAGACATGACACCCAAGGAAAAGGGGTGGGGAGGGAGGAGGAGAAAAGCAAGCTCAGGCACATGTGATACGGCTGTGTCAGTCAATCCCCGCCCCAAGTTCCCTCAGCTTGCCATTTGTCCCCCCCCCCCCGCGTGGCTCAATAAGTGTGGGTTGCTGTTTTTCAAGCTGGGTGCATGGCAAAGCAATCTCAAGTCCGCAGTTCTGCATATGCCGAGATCTGCCTGAATCCACTCAACTGTGTGTTCTCAGCGTGCTTGAGGGATGAGTCCCACCGCCGCGCCCAGGGCCCATGCTTGTCCCCCAGCATGTGGCTAGTCGGCCACGTGTCCTGGTTGCCATGCTTGGGATTGTGCTCCAGCATATACTGGGAAAGGGGCCCACTCCTCACAGATGCCCCCCCCCCCCGCTCTCTGGCTTTCTGAGCACCTTTTCCATTCTGGTTTCCATGACCTGCCTGGATCACTTGGAGGAGGGGGGATTTAAATATAAATAGGGTGGGTTGGACTGCAACTCCCATCATTCCCAGCCTGTATGGCCCATGCTGGCTGGGCATGATGGGAGTTGCAGTCCAACCCAACTGGAGGGCACCAGGCTGGGATACGCGTCGGGCCCGCGTGGCTTGCAGAGCCCCCGGGGGCAAGGGCCTGTCCCCGCTCCGTCTCCTCTGCAAGACGCCCGCGCGCTGTCCGGAGCAAGCCACGGATGGTCGTCTCCCCCCCCCCCCATCATCGGAATCGGATTTCATCTCGTACCCCAAAGGGGACCGACCTGTCTCACCGCCTGGCGCTCGGAAGAAGCGTGGGTGAAAAAGGCAACAGCGACACAATTGGACACCTCCCCCCCGTCTCCCCCCAGCTAGGCACACGAGATGGCCGCATCTGTCCGCATGGAGCTGCAGCGGGACCTCTCGAGGCGCTGGGGGAAGGATGTGGCGTTTCCAGGATGACTGATCCGCTCCGGGGTCGACCTCATGGGGGGGGGGCATGACCCGACCTGCTTGCTCGGGGTCTGGGGTGACTCTCCCGGCAGACGCAGATGTGCGCCCCCCCTCCCCGGCTGCCCATGACGGCGGTGGCTGCCGGAAGCAGCCCAGGTGGCGGCAGCGGAGCCGCTCCAGCGAGGAGCGCCCGGTTATTTTGGGCTCCAGCGCTTTTGAGCGAGTGAGTGGGGGGATGCTATTTATAGCATCCGGCGGGTAAAAATGGAGGGGCTCCGCTGAGTAGCTGGAGGAGCCGCTGCCAGAGATGCGGGGAGGCAGGGCTGGGCCAGCTCAGGGCCCCCAAGGGGGGCACGTGGGGACGGGTTTTTCCCTTGTCCAGAGGTGGATGGAGAAGGGGGCGGGGGGGGGGAGACCCCAGCTGGAAGGGGGCCTGGTTTCTTCTTCCCTTGCGCTCTCCTGGCTCCCAGGCTCGGGGGCGTCCGGAACGAGGCCCGCCGAATTGCTCCTCGAGCCCCCAGATATGCCTCGGGCAGGCGCTCCGCCCCCCCCCCCCTCTGAGCCCTTCTAGACCGCTGCCTGGTCCCCCATACGGTGTGCCTGTGCAGAGCCCCCCCAAGCAGGGAATGGCGTCCATGATGTCCTCATGAATCAGACGCTGGTTTGGATCCTCTCCGCATTTGGAGCGCCCTGAAAGTAGCCCTTAAGGAGACCACCAGGAGCAGGCTCCGGGTGAAATTGCTCCGGAGAGAGATGCCTGCTCCAAACGGGTTTGCATGCAGCGCACACCTGAGCATGTTGCTTCCACTCCCCGCCCCCCGCAACCCAGATAAGAACCCAGGCTCTGGGGCGGGGCATGAGCTGCTCCGCATCCCGAGAAATGGTCCCGAGCTCTGCTCTTGGCGTCGTCCGGGGCTCCATTTGGAGCAGCGCGGCTCTCTGTCTCCCTCTGGCGGCTGATCTCGGTACGTGGAAAAACGGGAGTCCTCATTTGAGGCTGTCGAGTTCAGAGACTTGGGTTTGACTTGCTTGACTTGGGTTCCTGCACTGAGCAGGGGGTTGGACTCGATGGCCTTGTAGACCCCTTCCACCTCTACGTATGCTATGATTCTACGAGAGCATTTTCGCCTTAAGAACCAACCGAGGTCACGCGGGATCGAGTTAGTTTTCTGTTCCCACGATGGCCGACCAGATGCCTCCAAGGGAAGCCGCACGAGGGCAACCGCCCCCTCCCGCCCCTGTTCCCCAGCGACTGGAGTACAGAGGCACACTGCCTCCCATAGTGGAGGTAGCGCGGGGCCACCGGGACTAGCAGCCAGCGAGAGCCTTCCTGGAAGGGAGCTCACCTGTAATCATATGTACAGATAGTTAGCAGGGAACCACAAGGTTGTGGAAATACAAACCATCTGGTGTCTGTGTGGGGGGTGACCTGGGGGGGCCAAACCAGCTTGACGAGGCTTTGATGAGCGGATGGAAGCTCAAATGGGAACTAGGCATCGCTTCTGCCTCATCCCTTAAGTTTTGGGACGGCGAGGAGGGCTTTAAGGCTATTAGTATTATTCACAGAATTATAGAATGGTCGAGGTGGAAGGGGTCCCCATAAGGCCATCGAGTCCAACCCCCTGCTCAGTGTAGGAGTCCAAGTCAAAGCACCCCCGACAGATGGCACCTTGAATGCCTCCAGAGTGGGAGAGCCCGTCACCTCCCTAGGTAGTTGGTTCCATTGTCTTATTGCCCTAACAGTCAGGAATTTTTTCCTGATGTTTATGTGGAATCTGGGTTCCCGTAACTTGAGCCCATTATTCCGTGTCCTGCAAACTGGGGTGATCGAGAAGAGATCCTGGCCCTCCTCTGTGTGACAACCCTTCAAGTACTGGAAGAGTGCGATCATATCTCCCCTCAGTCTTCTCTTCTGAAGGCCAAACATGCCCAGTTCCTTCAGTCTCTCCTGACTGAATAATAGTAATAATAATAATAATAATAATAATAATAATAATAATAATAATATCATCATCATCATCATGACAAGCTAGGCCAGGAAGTGGCCGCCGCATGCCGGGATTCGCGCGCTTCCCGCGGCAACCCTGGGCGCAGCTGCCGGGCCAGCGGGGGGGGGGGTCGAGCCCCGGCCGCTCGCTCCGCTGCTTCCCTCTGCAGAGGGGGAGACGAGGCCCGCGCGGGCACAGTACGACGCGGCGGGTCCGCGCCAGGCGCCCTCCCCGCGCCTCCCGCTCTGCCCCCTGGGCAGGCGTCCGGGCGTCCCCCTCTGGGCACCGTTCCCTTCCCAGATGCACGGGGGGGGGCACGACGAGGCGGCTTGTCGAGCCGTGGCCACCGGGGCTCGGCTGCCTTGGGCCGGGCATGTTCGCGGGCGCGCGCCCCGCCGGCCACGGATTCAGCTCCGCCGCGTCATCCCGTCCCGGCCGCTGCTCCGGCAGCTATTAATAGCGCGCCGGGCTCTAAAATAGCGCGGGGGCCGCTGCGCAAGTCCCTCTTGCGCGCCGCGCGTCAGCCGCGCTATTCATCGCCGCCGCGCCGGGCGCGCGCCCGCGGCCCTCCCCCGGCCCGGCCCGGCCCCTCCGCGCTGGCCTCACCGAGCAGCCTCCTTCCCTCCGCCGAGCCCCCGGCCCCGGGGAGGGAAGCCGACCCGCTTCGGCGGCGTGGACGCGCGCGCGCCTTTGCGGAGCCCCCGCCCTCGCGCGGATTCACAAGTGACGCGAGGAACACGCCTCCCGGCGTCCGATGAGTCACGCGTGTGAGGCAAAAGCCCGGCTTCGGGTTCGCGATGATGAATTTCACCCGCCTGTTCGTAGAAGGTGCAAACAATGAACCTTAGCCACGTCAGGCCCGATGGAACCTCCGTGGGGAGAGGCAGTGTACCGCGGGATGCCGGAGGCGGGGAACGGGGAGGAGGCGGCCGTGGCGTCAGCGTCTGGCTGGCGGCAGGAACGCAGTAGCAGCCCGTGGTGCGCCCTGGAAGGACTCGACTCGGCATCCAGCACCGGGCCTGGCCCAAATTTTCTCTGCCCCCCCTCCTAATTTTTTTTAAAGAAATACATTGATTATGGAAGTTTTAGGAAACCAACAGGAAAGCCTTTGTTTCTGGTGGAATCTGCCCACAGATCCCTAACAGTGCATGCAATTGAGGCTGTACCTGAGAGGAAGGAATATTTTGACTTCTGTGAACAGTTTCACATATTTTTAAGAAGGAGCGTCTTGCTCAGTTTTATAAAAGCAATTCTTTCAAACGCCTGTTGGTTCAATGCCACTTGGATTCTGTTACAGTTATACAATCAGGTGAAGGATTCATTCTTTCTACACACAAATTAATCAGTGCATTGATTAATGCACTGATTGTGAAAAATTCAGCTAAAAACCGAAGCTGTTGGATTGCTGAATCAGATCTGCTACCCAGCCCGCCCGCCCCCGCCCCAGACACGGCAAAGGTGTCACGGGGCTCTCTGTTGCCTTTGCTCAGAGTTGGTCCTCTCCAGTCCAACCTGTCTGTCTAATTCGGTGGCCTTGTGGAGAAATCTCTTCCTTCCAGGAAATGAACAAACAAGCCAGGACCTCTCAGAGGAGGAAGAGGACCTGGAGGGAGAAAGACGGGGACACAAAGGCCAAAGTCAGAAGAACAAGCTGCTCGCTCGCGCTCTGAGGGCCGCCCGTAGCTGGGAGGTCCTGGGCTTTTGCTCCCTGCAGGTTCTCCATTTTCCTTTTGCCTGGGAGACAGTCAGGGGTCTTGGCTGCAGGCTCCAAATGTGGGAAGTGCATCCATTCCATTGTTTAGGTGGTGACAGAAAATATAGAACTGACAGAGCAATGTTAGCAAGAGTCAAAGGTTCACAGATCTTTATTATTTATTTATTTATTTATTTATTTATATAATATTTATACCCCACCTTTTTTCCTGCAAGGAACCCAAGGCGGCTTACATAATCCTCCTCCTCCTCCTCCTCCTCTCCATTTTATCCTCACAACAACCCTGTGAGGTAGGTTAGGCTGAGAGTCAGTGACTGGCCCAAAGTCACCCAGCGAGTTTCATGGCCGAGCGGGGACTAGAACCCAGATCTCCCAAATCCCAGTCCAACACTTTCACCACTACGCCGCACTGGCTCTTCCAAGAGAGTTTTTCTCTCCCTATTGTTTGCACCCAGCAAGCCAGCTAAACTGCCTCTGTTTCAGGAGGTTCTATTTGCTGACCTGACTGATACCCACTGACAGGAGCTATCTTCTGTGTGGTGTGTGTTAAAAAAAACCCATTTCAGGTGGAGTCACATGTATTTAATTGTTATTTATTAAATAGTAACATAAATTAATTAAGCATGTAGAGTGCAAGTTAAACATTATCTTCTTAAAAAAAGAAAAGCTTGATTGGGACAAAAACAAATGGCTTCTCAGGCAAATGGTACTTCCCATTCCCCCACCCACGCCGCTACGGAACCCCCCACGAGTGTGGGCAGAACACGGCAGGAAACTAGTGCACACAGGAAGAGCGGAAAGTCAGCAGCCATGTGACTGCAGAGGAAAGAATGGGCGATGCTGGCTGGGAATCATGGGAGTTGTAGTCCAACACGTCCAGAGGGCACCAGGATGGGGGAGGCTGGTCTGGGAGCACCCCTGGGGAGACACACCTAATTTAGGGGCTGCCTTGCTGGATCAGGCCTGTAGCCAGCTCAAACATTCTGGGGGGGGGGTGTGCCAAAAAAAAAGTAGGGAGGCAGTTTATCTGGTCTGCAGACCTTTTTAATTTATTTTTTTTAAAATTATTATTTTTTTCAAATAAACACACATACAAAAAGAAAATAAACCCACAAATCCATATAACTCCAAAGTGCACCCGTCACCACGGGGCCAAGAAATAATTCTATCCACATAATCCATTATTAATCTATATTCCAAAAATACATCATATCTTGACATGGCTAACTCCCCTTTCCCTTTACTAAAACATAGTCTAGAAATGGTCCCCATATATCCTTAAAATTATTTTTCTTTAATTGTCCCTTTTTACATTTAATACTACATGTTAATTTATAATTTAAAGCAATATCCCACACTTGCAGACCTTTTAAAGTCAAAACTGTAAACTGTTTTTATTTAACCCTTATTTTTGCAGCCATACTGCAATTTATGTGCATTTGAACATTTCAAATTCAACTATTGTTACAGTTCTTGTCAGCAACTAACAAAAAAGTTTTAAAAATCAAGAATAACCCATTAATAGAAAATCAAGAATAAGCTACAACAGGAATATTCTTATCATACAATCACAGAGTTGGATGGGGTGCCATTGAGTCCAACCCCCTGCTCTGGGCAGGAACCCAGTTTCAAGCGTCCCTGACAGACGGCTGTCCAACGCTTGCTTGCTTGAAGGCGTCCAGCAAGGGAGAGCCCACCACCTCCCGGGCAGTTGACTCCATGGTCTGACTGCTCTGACCCGCAGGAAGTTTCTCCCGCTGTCCAGCCGAAATCTGCCTCCCTGTAACTTCAACCTGCTAGTTCGTGTTCTACAGTCTTGGATGAGAGAGAGAAGAGGCTGTGGCCCTCTTCCGTGTGGCAACCCTTGAGGGGCTTGAAGAGTGCTACCATATGCCCCCTCACGCTTCTCAAGGCTAAACACACCCAGGTCCTTCAATGTTTCCTCGTGGGACTTAGTTTCTAGTCCCCCGATCATCTTTGTGGCCCTTCTCTGAATTTATTCCAATGTATCTGAGTCCCTCTTAAAGCGTGGTGTCCAGAACGGGACACAGTATCTGAGGCGAGGTCTGACCGGCGCAGAGTCGAGTGGAACGATCACTTCTCATGATTTCAAAATGCTGCAACCTAAAATTGCATTTGCCCTTTTTGCAGCCACATCACGCTGCTGACTCGTGTTCGGCTTGTGACTGACTGCGACTCCAAGGTATGCCCCACCTTATACCTATGCGTTTTATTTCTTTTCCCTAAATGAAGACCTTTGCACTTGTCTCCGTTACTTTTCATTCTGTTATTTTCTGCCAAACACAAGGGGTCTGCTCGAGGCCTCCCCAGAGGCCCAGAGATAGAATTTGGCCTGATCATCCAGTCCTCAGGGCATTTCTCATCTCCTGAAAACCTACATTTGTTAGAACATACATTCCTCCATCATGATCCCTCTTTTGCTTTCTTTTCCAATTAGCATCCTGCAGAAGTTACGACTCAGAGCACTTCTTAATGTCACCTGTGAATACGGCACTGTGGAACAGAAAATGCATCTTTCCAGACCTATGGCCTGCCCTTAACCTGCAACATGGGGGTCTTTTGTCATGATTGTTGTTACTGTTTAATTTTGATTACATGTATACAGAAAGTTCCTTCCTTCTGACTTCTTCTGCCTGGAAATGTTTCTCTCTTTCCTCCAGGCTTGATTTAAGTCAAGGAAGCGCATTCTCTGAACCTTGGGCCCTGTTCAGCTTCTCAGTGCTGAGGCTGAGGTCTGGAAGCGGTGAAGTGGACATTGAAAGATCACCGTGGTGTCATGGTTAAGTGTGTGTCATGTGTGGACAGGGGAGACCCAGATTCAAATCCTGTTCTGGGCATGCGTGGAGCAAACTGGGGGACCTTGAGCCCACCACTGCCTCTCACACTAGCCCAGTGCGCTCGTTGTGAGGTGAAACTGGGAGGGGAGAGCAAAGTTTGCTGCCCTGCGTTCCTCGGAGGAAGCATGTGATGAAAATGTAATTAATAACGATCCATTAATCATGAAGACCGTAGTTCCTGTGTTCCTGAGCCAAGGGACAATGCCCAGCTGGAAGGAGGGTGTGGTTGGTAAGAGACTGAACAAGGTCTGTCTCAGGAAGAGGCCAGTTTGAGTTTTGCCTCAGCTGGGCACTCACCAGTAGGCTTTAGACAAGCCTCAGCTCCCCGCTCCTCAATAATATAGTATTTGTTTACTACTGCATTATTATGAGACTTCTGTACTGCTCCCCAGGAAGGCTCTGCAGCGTTCTCTGTCCCTTTCGGGTATTGCAAACTGGATTACATTTTCAAACATTAACTTACACATTGTGACCAAAAGCTAAAACTGTCTTAGGGTGCAATCCTATGCGTATGTAGACAGAAAAAAGTCCTACAACTCCCAGCATGCCCCAGCCAGCGTGGCATGCTGGGAGTTGTAGGGCTTTTTTCTGTCTACATATGCATAGGAATTGCACCCTTCACATCCTATTCTTCATATTAACTTGCCAAATTAAATTCTTTCCATCCTGTGCTGTTGTTCTGAAGACACAAAATCCCATAGCACCGGCACATGGGAATTTTGGAATAATCTTACAGTTAGGAAAATGTAGGTTTGATGGTCAAGGCAGGTTAGAAGAATTTGCTTGAGGGTTTAAAAAACAAGATAAAAAACCGAAATGTGGTTTAGCTCAGCTTTTTTATTTTGTAAAGTAAGGTGAAAGTGTAGCTCCCAGCCATTTCGACTGGCCAGAGGCACCATCAAGTGACACAGGAAGGAACTGCACACAATGCTTGCTTTCTTTTTTAAAACCAACTACATCTTTTGGGTTTTTGTTAATTATTACTAGTTTTAAAATTATATCCTGCTTCGTAATTGGGGGTGGGGTGAGGGAAATTCAGAACAGCTTATGTTAATGAAAAACAACAAAAGCAGCTAACACTACTAGTAATGATAACTAAAAAAAAAAATCCAAAACTAGCAGAAATAACAATTTCATCAGATGCAAACTTTAAACTTCATGCCAGAATAAATGTGTTAGTCTTTAAGGTGCCACAAGATTATTCGTTGTTTTTGCTGCAGTAGACTAACACAGCTGCCCCTCTGGATTACACACACACACACACACACACACACACACACACACACACATAAATAGAACCTCACACAACAGCATCAGATCTATGAAACTTTAATGTCTGGGCTGGTCACATAAAAGGGTCTTGGCTGGGCTGCCACCACTAAAAAGGCCCTTCCTCTGGTCACCACCTATGTAACCTGATGGTGAGGGAACCTCAGATGAAGAACTTAACAACCAGGTCTGTTCGTTCATATGGAAGTACCATCATGGCACTTGACAGGGTCATGTTAGCAAAAGGCACCCTGAACTTGCAGGGTGAGAATAGACGAGGGCACCGAGGCGTGAATATACAACACCAGTGAAGTTACACATGCTTAGGGGTCCTCTCATAGGACTGAGCAGTGGTGGTGCCGTCAGGGCTGGACTTCGGGGCAGACGTCAAGGGCTGGATGAGCAGCGGGGGCCCAGATGCAGCAGGGCTGGCTCAGCATGTTTTGAAGTGAATGCAGTAATTCATGTGGCCATCTAAAGAGGTGCTGGGTGGGGTGGGGGGATAAGACCATTCAGTCCAGAGTCTAAAATTTCCTAACTCCATCACGGGGGTGGAGGAGTAAAGTCAAAGGCAGGCACATGTCATTCTGGAGTGTGAAGGGGCAGAGAGCGCCACATTGGCATTCTGCAAGAGACCTCTCTGGGCAGCCAGCCAGAGCTGCCGGAGTTCTTGAACACTGCAGACTTTTGAGTAGCCAAGCATGGTAGAATTGAAGGGAGATATGTTGGGATAAGAACAGGAGCACAGCATGGTAAGGCCGCCAAGAGCTTTCAAGTCCTTACCTTTATGTTTTCATATTTTATCCTTCCTTGCAGAGGTGGTGTTAGGGGCCCACTAGGGCTGGAGCCCTGAATCTTTCATTTGGAGCATAGAATCTCTGGGAGGCCCTCTGCCCCTACCACCATGGGCACTTGCTGAAATAAAGGTACCACCGGGGCCCCGAGGATCTCTGTTGCTTCACCTCCTGCTGTATCCCCCCCCCCGAATCTTTCTGCCTGAGGTTTTTTTCTGAAATCAAATGCCCTCCTCTCCCCTGTCCGTACGGGGTCCTTTACAGACTTTAGAGCACATGTAAATTAGCATATGCAAATGTATGCTGCTTTTTTTTCTTTTTCTTTTTTTTGGGTCCTGTGGACCTGAGTCTGGGATCCTTTTGGTACTTAGTACCACCTCTTCTTCCTTGGCCTTTGTTAGATTCCCCCCCCTTGTTTTTTCCAATGTCTTATATTTTGATTGACGTGTGCTGTTGTTTTATTTAATGAAATGTTGTTCACCATCGTGAGTTGTTTTACAGCCTGGCACAGAATATAGTTAAAAATAAATCAATAGAGTTCCAAAGAGTCCCGTGGCAACTTTGATGTGGCTTTGCCAGATGTCCTAACAGCAAAAGCTGCTTCCAGTGTGCGTGCGCGTGCATGCGTGCGTGCATTGTGCTGGTGAGCTATGAATACTAGTTAAGTAGAATACCTGAATTTCAGCTTCTGGGGACAAATGGGGGTACATCATCTCGAAGCATCTGCCTGGCCGCTCTGAGGGACAAAGTCCTGCCTCTGGTGCAGCAACGTTATGTTAGACCCCGGACTTAGGGTGCAATCCTATGCAAGTTTAGATGGGAAAAAGTCCTACAACTCCCAGCATTCCCCAGCCAGCTATGCTGGCTGGGGAATGCTGGGAGTTGTAGGACTTTTTTCCCATCTAAACTTGCATAGGATTGCTCCATTAATGATCTTATGGGAGCTCCATTTAGACAGCCAGGTGTATTATTTCAGTTGTGAAACACACAACTAATGTTGCTCTTCCCCCCTCTGCATAGACTTCATTCCTGAGTTGTTAGAGCAAAAAACCACCCAAACCTAAACAAAAACCTATTTGCCAACCCTGATTTAAAAAAGAAGAAGAAGAAGAAGAAGAAGAAGAAATACTCTGAGCATGTCCACTTTTATATTTTAAACTCAGGTCACAGCACTGTCATGTCTACAGGAATAAAATGGAGTTTGTCTCAGCTGCCCTGATTCTAAACACGTTTTCTTGGGAATAAGCACCATTTTGTGGTAGAAAAGGGTAATATGTTTTTAAAGTAAAAATACTTAAATGCACGTCTGTAACCATGTAAATGCTTATTCAGCTTCCCCCTAACTCGAAAATGTTTAAAAATAGAAGGAAGGGTGCCGCAGCAAATAGCATCCGCCCAGGTGGGGCCATGCCGATGCCGGCCCAGGTGCTGACGCAGGGCCTGTTTGCCACGGTATCCATCACCTGCCACTCTCTGGATGGTCATTTGGGGCTTCCAGGGCTGGACCACTGAGTCCTGCCCTTGCTTTGGTCAGCTAAGGAGCTCTTACCCCTGGCTGAAGTAAAGAAAGAACTCCAGAGAGCTGAATCTGGAATACAGCATGCAAAGAGGTATCTGGCCACTAGATGGTGCCACTCGCTTCAGCGAAAACGAGTCTGTCCTCTGTGTGTGTAAAGTTTGTGCGTGCGCCTGTCTTTCCAAAATCCAGGAGCTCCTTCCAGTGTTGCAAAAGATGCTGCTGGGGTTGCAGTCCAAGAGGTGTGTCCCGCTAGCAGCCTCTGGAGCCTTCCATGGGATCCCCGGCGCAAACTGATGTCTTCTTGGCTCCCACACAGCTGCTTCATGGGCTTCTTGAGTTGCGTGTGCCGTCAGACAGGCCCTGGCTGGACTACACAGGAAGGATACTGGAATCCAGCAATTAGCTGAGTCTGGAGCAATTTCTGGGCCGGCGTGCTTTTTGCTGAGAGACATAACACAGCTTTTGCAGCTGTTGATTTGGTTTCTGGGACCCGGGCTGCTGACTGCGGTGCATTCAACACTCCAGATCCTTCTCTGTGTGTGAACCTGGAATTCTCATTGAAGGGAGGCCGGGTCCCAGAGGTTTCTTTGCACAGCTAGCTTTCCTCCAAACGATATTATTAGCTGCACTGGAAGAGAGTAGGTCCACTCCTATTTCTGCTTTAAACTTCCCGCGGTCTTGGCTGATCAGAGCCATAACTACAAGGGACCCCACCCACCCACCTGCCCACACACACAGACACACACCTCAACAGAGCATAGCTTAACCATGGAACTCGCCACAATAAGAGGCGGTGATGGCCACCCGCTTGGATGGCTTTAAAAGGCGATGAGGCAAATTCATGGAGGACAAGGCAAGCGGTTGCTGCTACCCAAGGTGGCTAGTACAGTATTTTTCCATGTATAAGACTATACTTTTTCCTAAAATTGTTAGACTAAAAATTGAGGGTCGTCTTATACACGGAAGTAAGCCAAGGAGAGAACCACGCGGTTGCGAAACTGCCCAGTGGGGGGCGTCTTATACATGGGGGCGTCTTATAGACGGAAAAATACGGTATATATTATCCCCAGGACCTTGCCCAGTCACAAACTCACGGTCTCCAGGCAGGATAATGCCCAGGTAGCTTGGAAGGGCTGAAGCCAGGAAAGAATTATGTCCTGGTGGGGCTTGGAAACAGAGGTACGCCAGTGATACCTACGGAGGAGGAGGAGGAGGAGGCGGCACCGGGCTGCTAATATCCATGTTTACATTGGAATTGGTACAGCCCGATGAATGGATCCTGGTAGTACCATTCTGCTGCTGCTGCTGCTGCTGCTGCTGCTGCTACTTCCCGCGAGCACCACTATGGAATCAAGCCTTGCTGCTAGGGCAGCTTTTGAGCAACCGTCGCTCCCAACCTTTCGTAGATTAGGACCCTTCTTGTGAATTTGTCATAACACCCAGATTCCCACGCGAAGAATGCATGTTTATTTGGAATGCATGTTCGGTGGGATTCACACCTGGTGTCAGCGTGCGTAGGATTGCACACTAAGGGTCATTTCTGGAATGCTTCCCTTTCCCTCTCCAACATGATAAATAATTGTGGGAAACTCATTTGGTTGCTGGAGCCATCCTTCATTTTCTATGCAATATCCTGTCCTCAGCTAGAATTTGAAGAAGTGAGTTAGCAAACTTACTGTAACAGTTTCCTAAAAAAAAAAAAAAAATCAAGAATGTAAGATTTTTTAAATCTCACAATCCATCTAGCTGTATTGTCCTTGGAATAGCCACCAATGAGAGAGAGTCTGCAACATTTGCTCTCTGAACAGGTGCTTACAAGGTGCAGGTGGAGGGATGTACATGCATGTACCCTGGAGCCAAGATTTCTCTCTCCCTGCCCACATAATCTGAGATTTAACTCCCAGAGATTAAGAGTGTGGGAAGGAGGCCCAAATGTGAAGGGACAACTGCAGTATCTCATGTTAAGAAAATGCGCTGAAGGTATTTCTGTCCCATAAAATGGGGACTATCCCGAGTAAGTTGGGACAGGAGGAGCGTACAGGTCCCCCCACCCCAGGCTGAAGAGAGAGCCACACATTGTGGGATTGATGGTGCAGGCTCATCCCACACCGTCATGAAATATGCAGGGGCGATTTGGGCCCCGTGGGATGCAAATGGGCAGATGCAAACCCTTCCTAACCGTAGGCAGATGGAGGGGGACCTGGAGCTTTGCTGGCAGACTGCGCCTCCGTCCCGTTAGAGAAAAAGGTGGGCAGGGCAGGGCAGGGCTGGCCGTCTTGTATGGCTTTGTGTGAGCAAAATTCATTCCGTCCATTCCATAATTATCTAACCAGTTAGCTATCCACCCTTTCCCCTCTATCCGTTACTTCCTCTGTCTGACTCTCACTAGCACTACAATCTTTAATTTTCCATCATACTGTTCTCTCTCTGTCTCCCTCCCTCCCTCCCATATATCTCAGCCCCACCCATGCACAGTGGCCTGTGAATAAACCTGCCCTGTTCCCTCAAGATCTCTCTCTCTCTCTCTCTCTCTCTCTCTCTCTCGGCTCCTGAGAGTGACCTCGGCTCCGGTCCCTTGAGACAGGATGGGCTGAGTTGTAAACACCCTTGCTTGGACTCAGGGATGTTGAAGAGTCCTTGGTCTCGAGTCACGAGTCGAGTCACGAGTCTTTGGACCCGAGTCTCGAGTCCGAGTCCTTGGTCCAAAATGGTGACTCACGAGTCACGAGTCCTGAGTCACTCCCAAAACTGACTCCACGAGTCCCTATTAAAATCAATGGGGTTTCCCCCCAACAAAATAAGGCTACTTCAGATGTGTGGCTTAAATAAATTCTAGGCACAAGTGTGCCTTTTTATTTCAAAACTCTGCAACTGATTTTGGCAAGAACAGACCAGGCAGACAAACCCAAAATAACCAGGCAGGCAGAGGAGGCAGGGAACCCCAAACAGGCAGGCAGAGGCAGCCAAACCCAAAATGTCTGACCCTAACCCAAACCCCCCACAACAACACATCAATCAAAATAAATCTCAACACATCGTTGGGGCTGCGCTCCTGGTAGCTGTCCATAGTGGCCAAGCAGCAGCGCGCCTCGCTTCCATGCGCTCTTCACCGGTGATTGCGCTCCTTCTGGCACAGCCAGAAGACTCGTCAACAGCCCAGGGATGTTGACGAGTCCTTGGTCTCGAGTCCCGAGTTGAGTCTCGAGTCCCATTAAAAATATTGGGACTCGAGTCCGAGTCGAGTCAGAGGGGGGACTCAGTCCGACTCACAAGTCGAGTCCTTGAGTCCGAGTCCCCATCCCTGCTTGGACTTCAGAGGGAGGACAGGCTGGAGATATCTGGACACCCCTGGATCTCTGGCAAGCTCCACTCTGCGTCCCTGGTGCCCCTCCAAATATGGCCTGATACATTGATCTTCTTAATATTTAGTTATTGGGCACCAGCTTAAAAACACAATGTGTACACCTTTACCGGTGCTGGCTGGCTGACCTTTGTTAAGCCAATTGCTTGCTGAAGGTCAGAAGTGTCCTCAGAGGGTTGTCATCGCTAGAGTGTCCAAAGAGCCCAGCTGGCTCAGACAGCGGAGATCCATCACTGGGAAGCTGGCTGGTTCTTGTTTTGGGTGCTATTCCTGCCCTGGGTGGAACTTTGGTCCAGGCAAAGTTCCACCCAGGCTGCTTTTAGGCCTGCTCCCGTAGCACCTGCTATTAATTAAAACAACAAGTGATGAGCTTCCTATTTACCTGTGTAGCATCATGTGTCGTTTAGCACTAAGGTAGTGATCACGGCCACTGATTCTATAACATTAACTCATGTCTCCTTTGGGTGGGGGCGGTCTGTCTTCTGTCTCTCCTGCCAGGTGATGTAGGGACAGAGGAAGGAAGAAGCCCCGTCTACTGAGTCAGGACCGGATGCGCTGACTGACGGCAGCTCTGCGGGGTTCCAGGCAGGGATCTTTCCAGCCGTATCTGGAGATGCTGCCCAGGGATCGAACCTGAGAGCTTCTGCACGCCAAGTGGGGCCTCTGCCACTCTGCCCTTTGAGAGCAGGGCACGACTGAGCGCTGAACAGCCATCTACCTTGATGGCTGGAGATCTCTCTCCCCTGCTTTGGGGAAGATGAGCGCCTTCAGCTGTTGGGAGGAGGAAAGGAAGAGGTTTGGAGTCAGCCCTATTTTATTTTATTCATTTGCTTGTTACATTTGTATCCTGCTTTTCCAGAGACAGTGCAGCGTGTGTGTGTGTGTGTGTGTGTGTGTTTCTAGCTGCAGCTGCAGAAACCGAGGTGCAGCTCCGAAACACAATATGGGTCTTCTCAAAACCAATCCAACCAAAACAAAGACCCACCATACACACATAATACATTTACTTTATTCAATGTATAAAACCCGATGTGAATAGAAAAGTGATATACAATTTCATCAGTACATAGGTGAGAATGCACAACAGAAAACTCAGATCTCCTACTCCTACTCCAATCACGACGACGGAATACCAGGAAAGTTCAGTTTCAATTATGCAGAGTCTTTATCAAGTCACTATATGAAGAAGTTGTTCAATGTCCGAGGGGGGAGGGATCTTTTTTTCTTTTTGTTTGGCTCTGATTGAAGTTGTCAGGTTGAGATTCTCCTGTTCTTTCGGGGATAATCAGAATTTCCTCCAGTCGTCCAACAGAACATCAGCCACTTTTTAAAATCTCAAACAGCTTGTCTTGAAATCCACTTCTCTTTCAACAGCCCAAACGCAGTCTGTCCTTGCACTCTGGAAAGAGGAGTGGATTTTGAGACAACCTGTTCGGGATAAAAAGTGTTAGATGTCCTGTTGGATGTAGATGACTGGAGGAAATTTTGATTATTGCTGACAGGACAGGAGGATCTTGACCGACAACCTCAATCACAGCTGGTTGGATTGGAAACTGAGGTGCAGCCATGGTGGTGGGGATGCCCAAATTGTACTCTGGAATCTAAGGCAGGGCCGGAAACTGTGCTACCTGCTGAAGGAGCGTCTCTTTGCTTCCCCTGTGGTCTGGCTGCATATTTGTAAATAAAGCATGCACAAAGCCCTAGGCGGAACCCCTGGCGTCTCCAGTGAAAGGACTTGAGGAGGCTGGGAGGGACACCTTTGCCCGGGACCTGGGGGAGTCAGAGTCAACCACACTGGGCTGGACCACTGGCCTGATTCAGGATAAGTCAGCTTTGTATGTTCAGCCAGTGTGGCGCAGTGGTGAGAGTGTTGGACTGGGACTCGGGAGATCCAGGTTCTAGTCCCCGCTCGGCCATTAAACTCACTGGGTGACTTTGGGCCAGTCACTGACTCTCAGCCTAACCTACCTCACAGGGTTGTTGTGTGGGTAAAATGGAGAGGAGGAGGGTGTAAGCTGCCTTGGGTTCCTTTCAGGGAAAAAGGTGGGGTATAAATATAATAAATATAATATATAATTCATTCATTTTCATTTATTTCATTTCTATACCGCCCCACAGCCGAAGCTCTCTGGGCGGTTCACAATAATGTATACATAAAAACAACAATAAAAGCATACAAAATAGTTTAAAAGATTAAAAACCAAATTTAAAACACAGTTTAAAATAACAATCCAAAAACTAATAAAACTGAGCCTACAGGTGACAATCCCCCCTCCCCCCCGTGCTATTCCGAGCTCTTAACTATTGAATGCCTTGGCATAGAGAGGGAAGTCTTAACCTGGCACCAAAAGGATAGTAAGGTTGGCGCCAGGCGGGTCTCAGTGGGGAGTTTGTTCCATAATTGGGGGGCTACCACCGAGAAGGCCCTCCTCCTTGTTGCCACCAACTGAGCCTCTCTTGGAGGTGGCAGTCGGAGGAGGGCCCCAGATGTTGAGCGTAGTGTCCGGGTAGATTGCGGTTGGGAGAGATGTTCCGTCAGGTATTGTGGTCCTAAGCTGTGTAGGGCTTTATAGGTTAAAACCAGCACCTTGAATTCGGCTCGGAAGCATATTGGCAGCCAGTGCAAACGGGCCAGAACCGGTGTAATGTGCTCGGACCTTCCGGTCCCCACAACAAGCCTGGCTGCTGCATTTTGCACAAGCTGCAGCTTCTGAACAGTCTTCAAAGGCAGCCCCACGTAAAGCGCATTGCAGTAGTCTATTTTAGAGATCACCAGAGCGTAGATTACTGAGACCAGGCTATCCCTGTCCAGATAGGGGCGTAGCTGGGCCACCAGCCGAAGCTGGTAGAAGGCACTCCTTGCCACTGAGGCCACTTGAGCCTCAAGTGACAAAGATGGCTCCAGGAGCACCCCCAAGCTATGAACCTTCTCCTTCAAGGGGAGTGCAACCCCATCCAGAACAGGTTGAACATATAATATCAGAGCTGTGAAGCAGCCTTGCATTCCAATCTCATATTTGCCTCAAGCAAGTCTCTCTCTCTCTCTCTCTCTCTCTCTCTCTCTCTCTCTCACACACACACACACACACACCTTTATACATCCGCATCTGCAATATGGGGGTCTTGACAGTGGTCTACCTTACAGGATTGTTGTACGGGCTACTGAAAGAAAGCATGCAGAATGCTCTGAGTGCTATAAAAATGCCCGTGATTATCATGGTGTAGAAAAGGGGTTGGATAATTAATTTTTTTGTATTGAGCCCCCAGACTGGGGTGATTACAACCGAGCACATCTTTTAACAACCTTTCCGCTGCCTTTCTGCTTGGGGCACTGGACTCTCTTCGGATGTCCAAGGTGACTTGAGCGCAGGAGAGGCCCTTGCTTTGGCCGTGTGGGGCAGGGAAGGATGAGGGTTGGCCCCCGCGAGCTGCAGGGCTGGCGGTGATCCCGCAGTCCGGCTCCCAGGCGCACAGGGCAGGCCCAGGAGTGCCCTTGCTCCTTGTTTATCTGGAGAGCTGACCCGGCTGTTCCCAGCCACGTCAGATCGGTCGTCGCCTGCGGCATTTCTCAGAGCTGTGCTGCCTTCCCCTGGGAGCCGAGCAGCAATTCCCACACTGGGCCCCAGTTCCCCGCCCGGCCTGCTGTGGGACAGGAGAGGCTCCACCAGCTAGAAAGCCGGCAGTTTAGAGCAAGGGCAGTAAGAGACTTAAGCTTTCTCAAGAGCTCACGGCACTTTGCATTCATTCGCCCGCAGGCATGTGGATGACACGGCACACCTTGGGACCCATTTCAAACTTGTTTCAGGATGGCAAACCAAGGGGCCCCTGGGGGGGGGGGGGCTGGCATCAAGGGTCGGCATGTTTGGGCACCCGCTGACGAAAGCCCCCTGGACTTGCCCCTCCTCTTCCCCGTCGCACCCTGCTTGCGCACCTGCCCCTTGCTCTGGCCCAGTCAATGGTGGTGCTGAGGAGGAGGAGTCTGTTATGGGGGTCTTGCCCTCAAATGCCTGGAGCCAGCACTGCCCCTGGAAACTGTAGTTCTGACCCCCAGGTCGGCCTGCTTGGAGACACTGGGAGCTTCCGGAGGGGACTAACATATTCGTGTGTATGTCTGTACGTCTATACAAACACCTGTATTTGAGTTGGGCCCCATGGGAGGGTGACCTGATGCTGAGCTGTTCAAAGGGGAGAATTCTGGCAATGGCTGCTTCTCTCATCGCTTGAATGACAAGCGCCCCTCGCTGCAACTCTCTCTTCCGCACAACTGCGAGAGGGCCAGGGCCTGCCCAGGTGCTCCTTAGCAGTCGTTCAGCACCAGCTCTTGAGGTGGTGCTGAAGCTGAACAACTGGTATTAACAAGGTCGCAGGGCGCCGTTGGAGGGCACAGGATGCGCCCACCTTGCTGAAGCGAAGCGGGCCGAAGTGGGCCTGGCCTCGCTCGGGGCTGCAGGGGTGACGGCCTGCAAATCCCGCGCAGACGGCCTTGAGCTTCCAGGGTGGCGGTTTCCAGACAGAGGGGAGGGCTCCTTGCGCTACCAGCAGTCGAAAGACCGTGGTGCAGCTATTTGGTCTTTTCCTCCTTAACAGTTTTTATTGTAGAAAGAAAAGGATGGAAATAGCGGTGGGGAAAACATGGGCAGGTTATGAGGGGAAGATGTTGTCGTCATCTGGAAGCCCTGTGAAATTTTGTGAATTAGTCTGGGTGTTGCTGCCGTAAAAGCCTGCGCTAGAAGGAACCAGAGCCGGTGTTAAGGGGCGGCCCACTAGGGCTGGAGCCCCGAATCTGTCATTTGGAGCCCCAGATCTCTGGGAGGCCCTCTGCCCCACCACCTTGCTGCCCATTGGCACTTGCAGAAATAAAGGGGCAGGGGCCCTGAGGATCTCTCTTGCATCTGATCCCCCTGGACTAGCTGGCTGTTTGCCCATGTGCTTCACCTCCTGCCGCCCCCCCCCCTTGGATCTTTCTGCCTGAGGTTTTTTTCTGAAATCAGATGCCCTCCTCTCCCCTGTCCATGCATCCCTTTTTACAAACAGGGGTGTCCTTAGGAGACGGGGTCCTTTAAAGACAGACAAACACACACACACACACACACACACACACACACAGACTTTAGAGCAAATGTAAATTAGCATATGCAAATTTGTGCATTTTTTTATGTCCTGTGGGCCTGAGCCCGGGATCTTTTTGGTACCTAGCACCACCCCTGGAAGGCCCCCTAACAAAGAAAGATGTAGTCTTTTTAGACTGTAAGCTTTTTGAGGGCAGCACCATGTTTATGTTACCTAGGTACACTGATGGGAATAATAATAATAATAATAATAATAATAATAATAGTAGTAGTAGTAGTAGTAGTAGTAGAAGAAGATCAATAAGCACAGAGAGAATGAAGAGGGGAATTTCTATCCCGGCAAGCAGGAGATAACCTTTGGGCATGGCCCTCTTCCTGCTGCTCGTGCGGCAGCTCCTCACTGCTGCCACTAATCATAGATCAGCCCCAAGGGGGTGCCTTGCACAGCACTCTGCCCTCCGCTTGCAGGGAGCTGGGGGCGGGGGCGGGGGCGTTGCTGCGGGAGGCGTGGGCGTGGCCATGTCACTGGGGAAGGCATGCCAAGGTGGGCTTCCCTCCCAGCTGACGGTGATGCTGGGTGGCGGCGGCGGCGGCAAGGAGCCTTGCAGGCTGCTGCATGATCAGCTGCGGAAGGCCACGCTCTGGCCACGGAGGGGCTCCCGAGCAGCTGGGCATTCGTGGGGCCCCCTTCGGACAGAGCTAGAGCGGCCACTACAGAAAAGGGGCTGCCTTATACGGAGTCAAAGGAGTCCAGGGGGGTCTCACTCCCTGGACCTCCGACCCACCTTGCTTTCCCTCTCTTCAGACCCCGGCAGGGGATGATGGCCCAAGCCCAGAGGCAGCATAAGCAGGCAGCATAACAATCCTGGAAGACGCGCTGACCTGATCGGGGAAACTCTTGTCGGGGGGGCGGGGGGGCGGGACAGTGTCTGGGGGGGCAAAGGATGCCCGTCTCTCCCGCTGCTCCCACCCCGTTTTCCTGATCGCAGCCTTCCCCCCTCGTTCCACACCACTCACTTGCCTGGGCCAGGAGGAGGGAGTTGCCCTTATGGATTCTTTTGATGACTGCCCAGCTGTTCCACCGAGGGAATAGCACACCCCCCCCCCCCAGGCAGCAGAAGAACCGTTGGGGACACACGGCACAATCCTCTGCGTGCCTACTCTCAAGTAAGCCCCACCGAGTTCAGTGAACAACCTCCAGGTAAGCAGGTAAAGGATTGTAACCTCAAAGGGGGAGCACAATTTCCCTCCCCAGACCACGACGTGCAACGTGCGTGGGGAATTTCCCGCTGGCCCGGCCCGGGGCCGCAATCCCCACCGCAGCCGCTGCGGCATCCCGGCAGCTCCACTCCTGGCGGGGGCTGTGCAAGATGCCCGCAGTGGCTCTCGGGCACCCCCCGCCCCTGGGTGCCCCCTCCGCCGTCGCCCGCTGCTCCCTTTGCTCGTGTTTTTGCCTTCAAGGCCGCCCGTGGACGCTCATGGTGCTGTATAAATGCCGCCTGCCATCCAGGCCGACCCCACTCCCCAGTCCAGAGAGGAGTCTCCCCCCCCCCATCCAAACTAAGCCGCAGTGGAGAGGACACAGGAGCGCATTTATTTATTTATTTATTATATTTATACCCCGCCTTTTTTTCCTGCAAGGAACCCAAGGCGGCTTACATAATCCTCCTCCTCTCCATTTTATGAGAGCTGCCCTGCTGGGTCAGACCAAAGGGAGTCCATCTAGACCAGCAACGGGCCTCACACACTGACCGACCGAGTGCCCCCCCCCCCAGGGAAGCCCACAATCAGGCCATGACTGCGACAGCACCCTCCCGCCAATGTTCCCCCAGCAACACGTGTCTATTGGCACCCTGCCTCTGATACTGGAGGTAGCATATATAGCCATCAGGACTAGTAGCCATTGATGGCCGGCGTCTCCTCATCTGCTTGGTTTGGTTTTTCTTTCTAAAGAGGGGGGAAATATTGAGCTCACCTTGCGTGCTGGGGGCCGCGCTTCCTGGGCCAAAAGGAGCAGCGAGCCCCCTAAAAGGGGTTATTTATTATTCCGCTGTCTTCTGCCAGGGCCACCCCCCCCCCATCAAAGGCACGATGAAATCCCAGCTGTCAGCAGATCCCGAATTTACGACCGCCTGTCAAAGGCCCGCATCCGGCCCAGCCGTCGCTCCTGGTGCGCGGCGAGGTGCGCTTCCCAGCTTCGGTGCCGCAAAAGTGATTGCTGACTCCAGCAAGGCCGCGTGGCGTTCCCTTGCCAAAAGACTGTCCCCTTTGTATCTGGGAGCTGCCCCGGGCCAGCTGCTGGAGCCCCCAGGCCGGCGCAAATGTCCGGCAGCTGTATCCAGGAATTGAGGTCTGCGCTGCCCTCGCTCGCACTGACACAATCCCCCCACTAATGTGACCGCGCAGACACCTGTGAGGTCCCAGTTGGCGCCTGGTGTGTGAGCCCTTCGGGCTTGTTTTTGATGGCTGAAGGCGGCGGCAGAAAGGAAGAGAGGCTGCTGTGAGCGGGGCAGGAGCCCGGGCAGACCACGGTTTCTGTTCTGAGGCTGGGAAAAGACCCAGCCAGGAGACTTCCAGCAGAGCAGGGGCCTGCTTCTTCAGCCTGGCGAGGCCCAGGGAGGGGCTCCGGTTCCGCCGGGAAGGAGGGCTTGGTTTGAGCCACCAACACGCAGTCCCAGAATCTGTCCTCAGGGTCTTCTTGTGCTTTGGTGTTTTGTTTTGTTTTTAAATAAAAAAAAGAGGTATCTGAGCATATGCAGAGCGCTTTCCCGTTACCTGTGAGGAACACTTAGGGAGCAGCGCTTCCAAAGCACGGAGTGGCGGGTGGGCCCGGAGCCCAGCACCTATTCCTATGCTGGCCTTGGACTTTGGTGTTGGAGTTATTAAAGCTGAATTCTTGTATTTATTTGAAAATATGTGTAGCTCGCCTTTTGCCAGAACGTGGCCTCCCAACAACAGATACAAGCAAGGCATTAAAATACAAATTAAAAATTTAGCACAGGGCAAAATCGGCAATATAAAGCCTGTTTAAAAGAAATCTATCAGGAAATGCCACTTTTGTTAGCTGCTTTGGCATTCCTAGCGAGGTAAAGGCATAACAGAAAGAAAGGAAAGAAAGACTGTGTATTTTTAAAAAAAATATTCTTTTAATTGTTTATAATTTGTCCAGAGAACATTTGTTATTGGGTGGATTAAAAATATAAGATCGAAAGAAAGGCAGACAGGCAGCCCCAGCGTTATGCCCTCTGTCTGCCACTGGCCCAGTATCATGTCATATTATCTGGGGTTGTTCTTCTGGTTGGCAGGAGAGGTGTGCCGCAGAGCATGTGCAGAGAGCCCTTTCCTCAGCACGCGGGGCGCGCACCGCCGCATGTGTTATGCCCATCCACCCAAGTGCAGCGTGTGCCCGTGACCAGACCCCCGTGTGCCAGGGAGCGAGGATCGGGGCCAGGATTCGTGGCCATCTGCTCCCCCCTCGCCCGGTGCCACGAGTGCAGCAGCGGCGCCTTCGTTCGGCAGGGCCTGGCGCCGGCCGCCCTCCGAGCCTGTGCGCGCGGGCCCTCCCTCCGCGGAGGCCGCGCCCGGGCCCCTCCGCCCCGCCCCACCCCCCGGCCCCGCCCCCGCGCTCGCCCCGCGCCTCGGTCGGTCCTCCTGCGCTCTGCCTCCCACTTCCAGGGAAGCGCATCCGAAGAAGCGGCTGCCTCTCGCGTGCGGGCACCTGCTCCGCCGCCGCCGCCGCCGCCGCCGCTCCAAGCCCGCTCTGCCCCGGGGCCCTCCGCGCCGGTCTGGAGCGGGGCAGGCCCGGGCCCTCGCGCGGGCGCCCTCCCGCTGAGCGGCACTGGGTCCGAGATGCTGCCCGGCGCTGCTGCTGGGTACCTGCTGGCGGCCGCCGTCTTCTGCGCCTTGTCCCGCCCCCAGGTGAGCAGACGGGTGGCGCTGGGGGGGGGGGGGATGCGCCCCGGGGCTTGGGACTTCGGCCGGACCTCACTTTTGGCAGGAGAGGCAACATCCTCCCAGCAGGGACCTTGGGACGAGGGAGAGGCTCCCTCCAGCCTGGGCGACACTGGACACAGCGCCTGCAACTCCTCGCGCAGCGCAAGCGAGGAGCGAGCAGCCAGCCACCGCGGCGTGTTCCATTACCTCCTCCGAACTATCCAGCGCCGCTTTTATGCATCTCCGACTCCGGGGGATAAGAGAGAATGCAGATGGTCTGGAAGGAGGTGGAGAACTATTTCTGTCCTAGGCGGAACCGGGTGGGCGGAGTGCATGCTCTTTTCAGAGTGAGCACTGCGTACACTTTGTGCAACGGGATATGGCCTGGACACGGTGTGAAGATGAATCTGGTGGATGGGTTTGTTTGTCTTTTAAAGTTCTAGGGCTCCAGGGCAATGCATTCGCACATGTTCTGAAGTATTAAGACAGGGCCATAGTGGTAGAGGCCCCGCTTGGCATGCAGAAGGTTCAATCCTTGGCAGCATCTCCAGGTAGGGCTAGGGAAGAATCCTGCCTGAAACCCCGGAGGGAGAGCCTCGGCTGCCAGTCACTGTGGACAGTATATTGGGCTGGATGGAACAAGGGCCTGACTCCGTGTAAGGCAGCTTCCGATGTTATTGAAATGTGGTTTTATTTATTTATTTATTTATTATATTTATACCCCACCTTTTTTCCTTCAAGGAACCCAAGGCGGCTTACATAATCCTCCGCTCCATTTTATCCTCACAACAACCCTGTGAGGTAGGTTAGGCTGAGAGTCAGTGACTGGCCCAAAGTCACCCAGTGAGTTTCATGGCCGAGCGGGGACTAGAACCCAGATCTCCCGAGTCCCAGTCCAACACTCTCACCACTACGCCCTGTCACTGAAAACAGGTTTGGGGGCTGGAGTGCTTTCTCTGTAGAAAATGCAGGTAGCCAGAGATGGCCCCAAGAAAGCTGGGCCGGCCAGCCCCTTTTGGTACCTTTTGAAAAATGCAGGCACCTTTAAAAAAAAATATCTGTCCTTTTAAAATGTGTTAGCATGTATAGATAGATAGGCACGGTTCAGCCCCCTCCCCTGGAACTCTGCCAGTTAAATCTTTGAGGGGGAGGCTTGTCTCTGTAGTCCAAATGTGTGGAAGTGAACATGCAGGGTGCCCATCATGCCGTGTGTTGGGACTTGAAAAAGATACTAGGAGAGGATATATTGCGGAGTAATATCCTTCCTATCTCACGTTAGTGAGATCAGCAGAGTAGAGTCCCTTTCCAGCTTAAAGGAAGCTTACGGTAGATTTGGCTAGTGTTAGCCAGTTAGCATTTGGTAATCACTGCTCAGTTAATTAATATGCATCATTTGATCCTTGTCTGGCTGGGGCATGCTGGGAGTTGTAGGCCAAAAACATCTGGGGACCCAAGGTTGGAGAACACTGATTTAGACTAATTTCCCCCAACCTAGCACCCTCCAGATGTGTTGGAGTACAACTCCCAGCATGCCTCAGCCAGCACGGCCATTGTATCTGGCATGGGGTTGAAGTCCAGCACATCTGGACGGTGCCAGGTTGGGGGAGGTTGATTTAGACCAGGGGTGCGGACCCGCAGGCCCACGGGCCAAATTCGGTCCTCCAGTGTTCCCCAAACGGCCGCACCCTCCCCCTGACCACCAATTGTTTGGAGTATCCCAGCTTTTGTGCAGTTTTTCCCTGTTCTGAAAGGCTGAAATGTTTCTCCTAAGGTGTCCTTACGGAGCAGGAAGAGCCTTAAGCGGAAACAGGCTCGTATTTGGGGTATTTTGGCCCCGCCCCTTTTCCTTGGGCCCTGCCCACCACTGGAATGTGGCCCTGGAGAGCTTCTCTAGAACTGAATTTGGCCCTTGGGCTGACACAGTTCAAGATCTCTGATTTAGACTGCAAGCTCCTCAAAGCCAGGACCTGTTTTTTCCGCTTACGTTCCTCCTCCTCCCATGGGTGCTGCTATAGCAATTATGACATTGTCTTCACCATTTAGAATTAATGGGAGAATTTAGGCAGGTGCAGCTTCTTCTGTGAACTTACTGCTGCTGGCAACATTATCTGGTGCAGATCAGTCCCTTGGTGTCCACAGCCAGCTATGTTCTCCCTTGGCTCTTCCCCGGGGAAATGCCCAGCGACCCTTTGTTCAGGAAATCAGGCGCCTGAATCGAACCAAAGGGCAAAGTACGACTTCTTTTTCACATCTGGTAGTAGAGTTTGACCCCCATCTAGTGGCCTTCACTGGCACAGCAGCTTCTTGGCTGTAAGTTTTAATTTTTGCTTCGCCATCGAGACAATTCATGTGCATTGGGCAACATGCTGTTCTTTAAACCATTAGTTCTATAATATCTTTTATTGTGCTTTAAACCTACCTTTTCAGTAAAGCCCTTGCCAGCCCATTTGTTAGTGTTGGCAAGCTGAGCGTTCAGGATCAGATCATGCCTGTTTTAAAACAACTATGTTGGTTAAGAATCCGTTTCTGGGCCTAATCCAAGGTGGTGGTTTTGACCTTTTAAAATCCTCAATGGTCAGTGCCCTAGGTGTCTCGGGGAATGCCAGCTCCCTGTCCTGGGCATTAAGATCTGCTCCATGTACCATCAATTAGGGAATAGAGACATGCCAGCAAAGAGGAGCAGGACCTTTTCACTTTGTAAGTTCCTCGGGGCAGGGGGCTGTCTCACTGCAATGACCCTCTGGTTTCACGTGGTTCATATCTTTCAAGTTTAAACTTGGCAACCACATGGGCTAGAAGTATGTAGAAGCAAGGAAGGCAGATGAGATTCTTATCAAGCCTGATTTAATTTTGATATACCCACAAAGTGCCAACGCCGCCGTGATTAAACTTACTTTTATCCATTTAATTAAACCTTTTACAATTTTTTTTAATATATTTTAGAAATTTTTAAATACATACTAACATTTTGAGTATAAAACCTTAGTGTTTTCACATTCAAATTTGAGGACTTAACAATGATAATGCTAGAATTTCAAGTTACACCTTATAAATTTACATGCACGTTTGAGGACTTAACAATAAATATTACAATTACAAGTAACACAATTTATATATCTACTCATATGTGCTTTAGCATACCAAGTCCTAACTTTGTTGTCTTTTTAACAGAGTTAGTAGAAGCCTTTCTCTTGTTTTTTCTTTTTCTTTTTAAAGTGGCATCAGCCTTCCCCTGTTTTTTCTTTTGAGGAGGCCACCGCCTGAGAATTCCCTTATTTTTTCTTCTGGTTTTTCTTTCCAGGTGGCTTGAGCCTTTTCCTATTTTTCCTTTGGAGAGGCTTCCAATGTACTGATTGCTGCACGCCCGACAAGAAACCGGTTTGCCCCTCTTGTTTCATTCATTATCTTCTTCAAGGGTTTCTCACAGACTATATCAGTGTCAATTCTACACCAAAACACAAAAAAATTTCTAGTGTTACAAAACAAACATCGTACAATCTATCTTCAAGGTCCCCTTGTTTTACTTACGTTCTTACATTGTTTCTTCCTGTATCTGCATCATGCTTTTATATATATATAATTTTTTTTGGTAAAAGGTTTAATTAAATGGATAAAAGTAAGTTTAATCACGGCGGCGTTGGCACTTTGTGGATATAGTAATAATTACCGTGATTCTCCTTGTATTAGCTGATTTAATTTTTGAGGCTTTCAGGTACTGTTTGTTTGGAAGCTGCAATCTCAGAATCCCATGCATTTCTTTTAACTGGTCCCCTGTTTTCTTACAGCTGGTGTCTCCTTCCGATCGGTCAGCAGGAGGTGAGCGCTCCTCTCTGGATTCTTATTCTTCTGGTTTTTAGTTGTGAATTTGGGGTCTTCACTGCATTGCAAAGCCTGAGGTTCACACACACACACACACACCCGATCACACATGCACACACACATTGAAAGAATGCACGAGGGAGGCTTTGCGGGCGAGCCCTGCGCCTGTCCCTGTGGCCACCAGCTGGTGTCGCCCATTGCAGAAACACTTCCCATCATCCGCACATTTGGGCAATGTGGGAAAGGACTCTCATCCATTGTATACTGACGGACGCAGGTAGAACTGGCCCACAGCACAGAGTCCACATGGCCCCACGGTCCCCTGTGTATTCTTTCAACTCGTATATGTGTGGCGGGGCTGGGGGGAGCTTTGTGTGAGCCTTCCTAAAGTTCCAAACTGTGCGGGGGGGACGGGACATTGAGGAACAGAGTTAAGGAGATGATTCACTTGTGAATCAATTTGCACAAAATTTGCATATGCTAATTTGTACGTGCGGAAGACGGTGACCAGGTGACCCCTGTGCTGTCTGCTGTCGCAGTGTTCTCCAACCTTGGGTCCCCAGATGTTTTTGGCCTACAACTCCCGGCATGCCCCAGCCGGAGGGGTTTGCACCCGCGGTTGGCAGTGCCTGGTTCCTCTCTTCTCCCTTCCGCAGTGGTGCCCTTTGAGGAAGTGTGGAGCCGCAGCTACTGCCGGGCCCGGGAGACCCTGGTGGACATCCTGGACGAGTTCCCCCACGAAGTGGAGCACATTTTCAAGCCGCCCTGTGTCCCCCTCTGGCGATGTGCTGGGTGCTGCGGAGACGAGAGCTTGGAGTGTGCTGCCCTTGAGACCCGCATGGTGGGCTTGCAGGTAGGCGAGCAGAGAAGGGGCGGCGGCAGGCGGGCACGTCAGCTCCCCGCCTCGTCCCCCCCAAAATGGGAGCCCCGGGAGTTGCGGCACTGTCTTCCCCGGGGGGGCTGCCCACAACCTCGCACCAGTTCTTGCAGCAACTGATGCCTGTCCACACTTCTTAAAGATGAGGCACACTTTCCCCTGAATGAAAAGCCGAGGTGCACTTGATGTCCCGCCAACATTTACTTTTTTAGTTGTTCTTTTCACACCTGTTGCAGACACAGGGCTATCTGGAAGGGAGGCACAGCCAGAGGAACAAGTCATACACGCAGACATGTGACTGGCTATTTCTGGCCTATAGAATTGTGCAGTTGGAGGGGGCCTCAAGGCCATCTAGTCTGACCCCATGCTCCAGGCAGCAGGAAACCCAGAGATAGAGCATCCCACACAGAGAGCTGCCCAGCCTCTGCCCGAAGACCTGCCAGCACAGGAGAACCCACCTGCAATTATTTCATACATTTCTTTCTTGAGGTATACTCATGTATCCCAGCACAGTGTGCTAGATGCTGTACAGCAGGTGTGTGTTAGGGATCTCCTTGGGGGATTGTTTTTTTATCAGTACCCCAAATGGAGGCAGATGCAGAACGGTGCTCCTGATGAGCCATGCATTGCCCGCCAAACTAGACATGATGCTGAACTTGCAGCCGCCTTTCACTCTCTTTATAGTGAATAAACGATGGGGTGGGTGGGATTTCAGAACGGCAGTGCATGGGGGAGAAAATGGTTAAATCCCCCTCTTGTGATCCCAGTGAAAATCAGGGCCCCGTGCAGTGGAGATATACACACAGGATAAGATGGGGAGGGCGACAGCCAATATTTGGAACTTCTGCCCTTGGGACGGAACAGGCAGGCCTTTGCGTGCAGCATAGCAGGGATGTCCATGAGGCTCGCTTGGCTGAACAAGACCAAAGTGCTCTGTCTCCGCCAGTGTGTGGCAGGCCAGACACCCAGAGGAACTCAGGAGGTTGAAACAGATGAAGCTGGGCTGGCAGGTACAGCTGGTGAAGGGTTGCTGTGTGTCTGCCCCTGGTAGGTGGTGCGGGTGAGCCCCATCCTGGGCACAACTCAGCAGGAAGAGATGAAGTTCACGGAGCACACGCGGTGTGTTTGCTGGTGAGTCCGGGAGGCACAAGAAGGCAAAGCAGCAGCCGTCTTATGCCTGCAGGGGAAGGAAGGGGGGGCGGTGGGGAACGGAGGGGGTCTGCAGCTGGGGCGGGGGCGGGAGCAACATCCATTTCCAGCCACAACTCTCTTATTAGTTAGCCCCACAACCTATTTTCCACACTGGAGCTCGGGCCTTTAGCGAACAGGCCTGTGGCTCACGCTGGCTCAGCTTGTCTGAGCGTGGAAAGCTAAGCAGGGTCAGGCCTGGTTGTTACTTGGATGGGAGACCCCTCCTCTAGTTTCCTGCACTGAGCAGGGGGTTGGACTCGATGGCCTTGTAGGCTCCTTCCAACTCTATGATCTATGAAAAATCTGTTAGCATGTGATGTGCCTCTGAGCATGTACAGAGTGTCTTTCCCTTACGCAGAGGCAGGGCATTCAGAGCAGAGGATATGACTGACCCACACCCCAGTTTTTTTTTAGAAATGAAGCACTTGATTTTAGAAATTAACATAAGAACTTAAGAAGAGCCATGCCGGGTCGGACTGAGGCTCCATCCAGCCCAGCGTTCTGCTCACGCACGGCCGGCCAGATTAAGGGGCCGGCTGGCACTCAGGAAGCCCTGCAGTCTGCAAAGGTGCACCCCCACCTCCCCCAGCCTGGAGCCCGCCGACACAACTGGAGGGCAGCTCCCAGCATTCCCCAGCCACGGCTGGTTGGAGGATGCTGGGAGTTGTAGTCCAAGACATCTGGAGGATACCAGGTTGGGGGAAGGCTGGGGGACGTGAACAGTGCTGAGCCGCTTTCTATTGCTTGCCGTGATGGTAACTCACTCACAGAGCAACGGCCTCGTTCTGTCTCCGCTCAAGAGACCCCCCACCCCTGGGTGGGGTGAGCCAGTGTGGCAGAGCGGTGACAGTGCTGGACCAGGGAGACCCGGGTTCTAGTCCCGTGAAGCTCCCTGGGTGACTTTGGGCCAGTCACTGACTCTCAGCCTAACCTACCTCACAGGGTTGTTATGAGGATAAAATGGAGAGGAGGAGGAGGAAGGTTATGTAAGCCAGCTTGGGGTCCTTGCAGGGAAAAGGGCAGGATATAAATCTAATAAATAGACCCGTTCTAGCATCACCCCCCTCCCGTCATGATGTGGAGTGCAAGTGCTTTCTCTCTCCCATTTCCAGGCCTCGCCGAAAACGTTTGAAAAGTGAGAGGTACGTGTGGGGGACTGTTGCTTTGGGGGGTGTGGGTGGAACTGGCTCTGTGGGGCAGGACTGAAGGGCGAGGCACACAGATGCAGTCCAGCGTTCCCACTTCACCAGGGACAGCAGCCCCAATTTCCCAATCTCTCTCTCGGGTCAGCGACGGCCTTCAGAGAGTGGTTGGGAACGTCTTCTTAAAGAACAGTGTCGTGTCGCTGGGTGAGTCACTAGAGCTCTCCGCCTCTTCTTCCTCCACCTTCAGGAGCCACCGGATAGGGGCCAAGAGGAGACCTCGGCAGCCAAGCTCTACATCTTCCAAGCCAAGCTCTACATCTTCCACACCGCTGTACGTACCCCATGGCACTGCATTTGCACGGCCATCGACGATAATCGAATGGGGAAGGGGCCCTCGGGCCTGCAAAAGGTTGCCGGTTCAGTCCCAGCAGGCATCTCCAGTTAAAAAAGGGTCGAGGAGATGGGAAAGGCCCCTTTCCCTCTTCTGAGACCCTGGAGAGCTACCGCCAGCCACAGCAGACTGTGCCGGGCTAGACAGACCAAGGGCCTGCCCCGGGACAAGGCAGCTTCATGCTGCTATGTCTTCACCACTGAAGACCCTAACCCAGACTTCTAAAGTGCTGTACAGAGATGAAAAAAACAAGCAGGCTGTGCTGCAGGCTCACCGTCTAATATATACTTGACATCAAAGGCAAAAGGAACAGGGAGGGAAGAGGAAAGCAATCAAATTCAGGTACCCATTCTTGCCGTTACATAATCTCAGCAGTATCATCTGACCTTGAGAAGTGGGCCTCCCTCCTTTTAACTACACACCTACACCCACAACTAGTAGCCCTCAGTCGTCTGGCTGATGGATAGGGCTAAAGCAGTGGTTCTCAACCTTTTTTTTTTTTTTTTGCCCCATGCCTCCCTTTCACCATATGTCAGAATGTCATTCCCCCCCTTTCCAAGATTATCTGACTTAATCAGCGCCATACAATAAGGCAGTGTTCTCCAACCTTGGGTCCCCAGATGTTTTTGGCCTATAACTCCCAGCATGCCCCAGCCAGCATGCGCTGGCTGGGGCATGCTGGGAGTTGTAGGCCAAAAACATCTGGGGACCCAAGGTTGGAGAACACTGCATTAAAGGAACAGACCCTGCGTTGAGCATTTCAGTGGCCAAAGTGAAAGGCAGGAAACAGAAGGGACTGCAGGGAAAAACAAGTTTATTGCAGTTCTGTTGACTAGTAGGACTCTGCCCTGATCCCCCGAGTCTGCTGGGCGGATAGAGAAAATTAAGCCTGGTGTCTGCCTGGCTGCAGTGCGGATGCCCCGAGGCACCCAGCCCCTTGAAAGACAACAGCCCCTTTTGCTTCCCCAGCCTCAGGCCTCTCTAACTGCTTGTGGTTTTCTTCAGCAGCTGCAAACTCCCCGGCGTGGGGAAGCAAGACGGGCCGGACCCGGACGGAGAGCAGGAGGAGATGCTGGCCGAAGCCCAGGTTGAGCCTCAGTCGCGAAGGGCCACTTCCCTCTGAAGCTGGAGCGGCCCTGTGGAAAGCTGGCCCCGGAGGCCCAGGAAGAGCCGGTCACCTGCAGAGCCCGGTCCGTGGCACGTCCAGGGGAGGCTGCCCTCTTCTTGACCCTGGGGGGCTCGGGGGACACGGGGGCTCTATCGAGGGGCATTGGGTGGGAGTCCACCGGCCAACGGTATCTTGCTATCCATCGAAGAGTCTTGCTCGCTGACCAGTCCCCAAATTTCTGTGGCACATATAGGAATTTGTTCCTCCTTCCTCTGACGACCCAGAATGGGGGGTTCAATTTCTGCACTAAAAAGACCTTTTGCAAAGCACTCTTGTCCTGTCCCAAGATTGCCTCCTTGTCTTTTATTTATGATGTATCATTCTTATGTCTAACACACACACACCTGTTCTATGAATGAATGTGTGTGTGTGTGTGTGTGTGTGTGTGTGTGTGTGTAAGTGAGAGAGAGAGAGAGTTCACACAAGAGGGATTGTATTGGCTTTAAACAGCTTTTAACATAATAGTACCTGTAATCTTTCACATGTCACATTTTTTAAAAAAATAATAATAGTGTTCTTTATGCCCTGCCATCAAGGAAATCCAATGATTAATTTTTAAAATAAGAGAAAATATAAGTTAGGCCTTCTGCTTCTTAATTCCATTTATGTGGGAGTAAGGTTTGACTGCTCGGAGATGATGAAGAAAAGGCACTCTGCACATGCAGAACAACACTGTTTGCATTATGATTATAATGCATGCCTCCTCATGAACTGCCTACTTCAGTTTGTCTCTCCCAGCAAGATAGCCTCTCAAGCCACTCATATGCTGTCCATTTCCTCAACAAAACACTGCAGCACCTTTCTCGCACCACCACAGTAGCCCACCTTCTAAAGTGCCTTAGAATTAATTAAACAGCATCAGAGTGCACTGAAGTTTGTTGCCTGGTTTAACTACCCTTTAACTACCAGCAGGTGGAGCTGTTGCTTCCCTTAACTGTGCTCTACTCTGGTTAAAAGAGCATTTCTACTGGAGAATCTCACAGAGGAAAAGTAGTAGGAAAAGGTAGGCATGGACAAGGTATCCCTCAACTATGGTCACAAGCTACTTTAAAAGACACCCCCCCCCCAAGTGAGTGAAACTATGGATCAATGTATCTGATGTGTACATTGTGGATGGCTAAGAACAGCGTCACAACAAAAAGAAACATCTGTAGTTGTATGTGGTGGTTGGATTTTGTGGAGGAAGGGGGGGCTGGCTGGCCCGCCACACCCCCACCCTTTCCTACCCCAAAGGAACCAAGACCCCCAGAGATCTCAAGGTACCAGATTGCCAGCCTCAGCTGTCTGCAATCCTGCTTGGATCTCTGTTCAGGGACTCGCCTTCAATTTCTGTAAACTGGATTTAGATACTGAAGCCACAGAGTACTACAAAACCCATGTGGGGTAAACCAAGACAAGGTTTATTCTCGTAGCATTTTACAACAAGATTAGGGAAATGAGAGAAGCACACAAAATAAAGAGAGAGACACTTTAGTACACAGTAAAGCTGCAAAACAAGAAAACCTGATTCCTTAAGATCTCTCAGGCACACACCTGTTACCCGAGGGTGTTCTCTTCAAGGGTTAAATCCAGCACAGCCCTGCCGCCTGAGGAGGAACTACTCCATCTACCTGCAGGTCCGAGATGGGTAAAACTCCCACAAGGCTTGCCTTTACTAGAGCCCTCAATCCAGCTAATTTTACCAGGAGCTGCCTGGGGTCGGTTCCTGAGGGCCCCCCCTAAAGGCTTGGGCCCCTTTTTGGCACGCTGCCATGGCTCCAACCGGGCAGACACGCTACCAAAAAGACTAAGACAAAGACACACAGGCTACACGTGGGGAAATAGCTCTTCCCCCTCCCCCTTTCTGTAGCTTTCCTGCTTTCAGCCAATCACCATGCATTTCACTTGGCCAGGCAGGGGGAAGGGAACTCATGACTTGAACTATTTACATATGAAAGCCCTAGGCCAACTTCTCTAGTTTCCTCCCAGCCCCCTCAACTGGCCCCACTTGGCTTACACATGAGGAGGCGTGTGTGTGTGTGTGTGTGAGAGAAGGATCAGCACCTGGAATCTTTGCATGAGTTCGGCGCTTAACGGGTTAACCGGCACTGAGTTACAGCCCGTACAAGCAAGTGAAACCGCCTGGGAGGTTCACATACACAAGAGGAAACTAGAGCCCTTTAAATGACCAAATAAGGGTTTATTTATTTACACAAGATACGGAGCGGAACTAACAGCTTTCTAGGAATACTATAATGTCAACACAACCTGAGGTGACCTCTATGTTTGTCAATGAAACAGGCTTCCAGGCTAGCGCATTGGGATTAGTCAGTTACCTTAGACTAAAGACTTTACGCTAGTCAGTTTCAGCCTGGCTCGGGGTCGGCCGATCCGGGGATGAGAACAGCTTACTCCAGCCGCCGCTTGGAGGATGAATCTTGTTCCAAAGCACCCTGTGTTCCCAACAACCCCTTACCGGAAGGGAGAGGGGTTTTCTACCCCTGAGTTCCCGCTCTCCCCACCCTCCAGGTCAGGTGGGGGCTTATGCCTGCCCCTTCGTATCAGGTGGGCTTATTCCTGCCCGGGAAGAAGGTGACGTACTGGGTACTTTACAGCTCTTTGAGACTGCCCTGATAGTTTGATGGTCTTGATGGTCCTTCCTTGGGTTTTGTGGAATTCAACCGAGACTCTCCATTGTTGGGGATGCCGGTCTGTCTGGCTGCTTCCCCTGTAACTCCATCCCCCCTCCTCGCCCCCTCCCTTGGACGGAGACTGTGTGTGTGTGTGTGTGTGTGTGTGTGTGTGTGCATGTGTGCATGCATACTCGTGTCAGGCTTTCTCCACAGTGTGTGTGTGTGTGTATGTGCATGCATGCAGGAACCCCCAAAGGCCCCTTTCTCCACACGCTAACTATGCACACCCCACCCCAGCCGGTTCACACATGAGGTGTGTGTGTGTACCCCCAAAGGCTCGTTTCTCCACAGATTTGTTACCTGGAATTGCAGAACTTAAAAACACACACACACAACCACACACGCACGCACGGGCACGTGTGTGTGTGTGTGTGTGTGTGTGTGTCTTCATGGTAAAGGAGAATCTGCTCATGTTTGGAGCAGGGCGGGGACATAGATTATGGTAAAGGAATGGGCATCTTCCTTAGAAGTAGAATTCCTTCCTGGCTCCATGTGGATCTCAATGCCAGGAGAAGATCAAAATGTCTTTAAAAAATTATATACGTATATGAGAGAGAGAGAGAGAGAGAGAGAGAGAGAGAGAGCGCTATTGTACAACAGGTGCTTTTGCAGTTTCAAATGTGTGGTTTTGATATTACGATTGGGTGAGGCGGATCCAAAGGTGTGTTACCTGCTCCCTCTTTGAGGTTGGTAAATTCGGACTGCAATTCACCTCATCCAAAGTTCGGGAGAAGCATGAGTATCTTTATTTCTGCGCTGAATTTTTGCAAGTTTCCCATGGCAAGTGCTGTTGGATTTGGGGACCTTATTAGAACAATTAAAAAGAGAGAGTAGTAATGGGGCGATTCCAGCCACAGCTAAGAACTTTAGAAGTCTAGACTTTAAAGACAATTTGCTTTGGCTGGGTTCCACCTGGAGGAAATGACTCATCTTCCATTACACATTTATCTTTATAGCTTAAGATTTTTGCTGTGTTACCTTAATTTTTTTTTTTTTTTAAACTGCTTTCAAAAGTTTCCCAGGCACTTCGCAGAGGGCCGCCCTTATTTTGGAACATTTCCCTGGACCTCTCCACAAACCACCACCTATTAATTCTTCCCAGGCTAATCTCTCCGTGGGCTGCCCAGATCTGCTTTTAAGCCTTGAGGTGGACGCCCAAACATGGGAGGTGGGGGAGATTCAGGGCCTGGGGGAGTGCGCAATCCTATGCATGTTTAGACAGGAAAAAGCCCTACACTTCCCAGCATGGCTGGCTGGGGATGCTGGGAGTTTGTAGGGACTTGGTTCTGTCTAAACATGCATAGGAATGGATTGCGCCTTTAATGTTAAAAAGACGTTAGAATTCAAGCCCACGAGGAATTCAAGCCTGGGTGGGATGTCACAACAGGGGTGGGGATGGGCTTTGGGTTACTGAGTGGGTGCTCTGGGCAGGGCACTCTGCACATGGTCAGAGACCCCCCCCTCTACTTCACAGTTTCTAAGAACCAGTCCTGGCTAGCCCTAAATGTTAGGTCCTGGTGGCTCAGATTAGGGCCTGGTAATGGAGCGGTGAGCTGATTCATTGTAAGTTAGGAGAGGTGCTGGGTTTTAGGGGTGCGGCGGCGGCGCCGTCACGGCGCAGAGCGGAGAACGGGGGCGTTATCCGAGCGCAGGGGAGCGCGAAAGCGCCCTGGAATGAGACGCGGCGAAATCAGGAGAGAGAGAGGCGGGCCTGCATTCCAAAGCCATGCGTCACTTCGGCAGGCGCGGTAGCTGCTGGGAGTTGTAGTATTTCCCGCCTCCCGCGGGAGCAGTCCCAGGTAGACGCTCAAGAGCCCCCGGGACCTTTTTGTCCTCGCGCTCTGAGCTCCGATCCCGTTGGTTGCATTAGTAGGCCCCAGGCTTCTCCTTCCTCCCCGGCAAATTAGAGAGAGGGCGGTGGCCTCTGAGCATGGGCAGAGTGCTTTTGCTCCGCCAGTGACTAACGGCAACCACTATCCGCCCTGGCCACCGAAGAGGAAAGGACAGAGCTTCCGAGGGCGGCTTGGACTGTGCCTTCCGCAATGGCTTGAGAACCGCTTAAAACAAGCGCAGGGATTCTGCAAGCCCCACGGGCAGGTAAAGGGCGGCGGCGGCGGCAAGTTCACGCTCCAGCGTGAGACGGGCACTCAGCACATGTTCAGAGGCATCCCCGCCCTATATTTCACAGCGAGCCGGGAAGGATCATGCCTTGGCTCAAATGGGATCTCGCCCGTGTGAACGGGGCGAGTCCGGTTTTGCTCCGGAGTCAGGCAAAGACTACAAGTCCCAGAATGCCGCCGCTGCCCCGGAGCGCTCCTACCTGTGGAACTGCAAAAGAGGGAGGCGGAGCGGGAGCGGAGGCGAAAACCTGTTCTTCCCGGGCAGCCAGAGGCGTGCGGGAGTCCGTCGGGCTGCGGCTGCGGGTGCCGGCTGGGCGGGAGCGGCGGAGTCCCCCGGAGGAGCGCCAGCAGCCCGGAGCCCCCCCCCCCCCGGGAGCAGCAGCAGCAGCAGCCGGGCTGAAGCCCCCGCCGCGCCGGAGGTCAGTCGGGGACCCTTGGGCAGGCTTGGGCGGCCCCGCCTCGTCCCCCGAAGTTTTGCCAGCCCGGCCGGGAGGCGCTGGACCGAGCAAGTTGGGGCTCCGCTTTTCTGGGAGGGGGCACGGAAAACTTCCCCGCCCGCCTCCCTGCGCAGAACGTGGCCCGGGGGGCGGGCGGGGAGGGCTGGCTCACATTTCAGGCGCATCGAGATGGGGGGGCTTGGCTCTTCGGAAAGCCCCCCCCCCACGCCCCTCTGATCTCGATGCCGCCTTTTAGAGGAGGGGGCGGCGGGCGCGTGCCAGACGCCGCCGCCGCCGCCTCCTTCTCTCTGTTTCTCCCTCTTTCTTTCCCTCCTTTTCCCTCCCTCCCTCCCGCTCTTACTTTTCTTCTCTGCCCCCCTCCCCGAATTGAGTCGGATCTGTTTCCTCGGCCGGGGGCTTTGTCCGCGCGGAGAAGTCGCACGCCCGGGCTTGCTCGCGCGCTTCGCTTCCTCTGCAGACATCTTGGGCGCCGGGACGGGGCGGGGAGGCTTTCGCAGGGCGCTGCGCGGGCGGCGGGGAGGGCGAACTGATGGGGCAGAAAGCAAGGAGGGGGTCGGGAGGGGGCCCGACCAGGAATTTGCCTTGTAAGAGGAGTCCGTAATTGCAGGCGGGCGCGGGCGAGCCGTGCCTGGCCGACTTCTTTCCTAGGTTGCAAGTGTCAGGATTTTCTTGAGGGGGTCTTCGAGCGAGGTTGATGCCCCCGCCCAGCAGCCTACCTAGGGTGAGGTGGGGTAAGAGGGGGCACAAAATGGGCATCAAAGACCCCGCAAATATCACTGTGGACTGCCAAGTGGAAACAGCCTAAAATACTTAAACATATTGGCAGTTATTAAAGCAATGTTAAATGATATCATTTTTTCTTTCTTTCTCGGTATGAAAATTATTAAGTGTGTTTCAAGATGGTCAGTGAAAAGTCAGGTGTGGATTTGCTCGGAGGCTTAATGGGGGCAGCTGGTTAGGCAGAGCATGGCATCCTTGCAGCTTTTCTTTGGCCCTCTGCCTGACCTATCTTTTCTGGCGCTGCTCCACGTTATGAAAGCTTCAGATGACTAGGCCAGTGTGTGCTGATCGCAATTATCCCACAAATAAATAACGGGGTTGCCTGCATCCACTTTAGCTCTCGGCCTTGGATGAGGCATGTGTGCAGACGTGGCCAGGGGAGCCGAGGGAAGGATGCTTGTTTTTGTCGTTAGGCCTTCTGAGTGCACGGCCCTTTACAAATGTAGGAGGGGATCAGTTCTGGCTTGGAGGGTCTCCTAACATGAGGGGGACAAGAGAGCAAGGGGAGAGAAATGGAGGCAGGAGGCTAACGGAAGAATACGCTTGCACTGCAGTTAGGGTGCAATCCTGTGCAGGTTTGGACAGAAAAAAGTCCTACAACTCCCAGCATCCCCCAGCCAGCTGGGGGATGCTGGGAGTTGTAGGACTTTTTTCTGTCCAAACCTGCGCAAGATTGCACCCTTACACTCTTAGACTCACATCGGGTTTGGGGATTAAGTGGCTTTGCGGAGGAGCTTGATGGAAGTAAGTGTGGGGAGGTCTTTTGAGTGGGGCAGAAGACTGCAGTTCTTTGCTTGTGACTCATCTAGCAGATGCAAGCACATCTTGAGTGCCTTCTTGGGAATGATCCCATCAGGTGGGGAAACTTTCCCTGGCGTCCTTGGAGTTTGAAAGTTTTGCTGGAGTTTGTTTTCATGAATGAATACCGTAATTATTTTTAGCCTGCCCTTCCTTCAGAGAGCTCAGAGTGGTCTGTCAGTTGTCCCCCCCCCCATTTTATCCTCACAACAATCCTGTCAGGTAGATTTGGCTGAGGGGGGGGGGAGTGGCCCACGGTCATCCAGTGAGCTTCATGGCCTAGTGAGGATTTGAGCCCAGGTTTGAGCACTCTACACGCCACCCCATCCCACGCCAGCTTTCGTTGTTTATCGAAGTCACTGGAAGGGCCTGCCACCATCCTTTGCTGGGCCAGGGCCTGGAAACAGGCTCAGTTTAGAAGCAGGGCTTAATGTAAGCTGGGACTTCAAGAGCTTGGACAAAGGGCCTGCTCTCTTCGGAAACATGAAAAAGAGCACCCCCGAGCATGGACAGAATGCGTTTCCCTGGCTGCTGAGTAAGCGCATCCCGCCTCAGATGTCTGAGCTGGCAGGGTGGGGGAGGAAAGAGTTCCAGTTCAGAAGGGTATGGTTTCCCCAGGCCAGTTGGAGGGCCCCCCACTTCTCTTTAGAGGTCAAGTGCTGCTTAGAGGGCCAGGTCCTTGGAGAGATAAGCGAATGCAGGCTGGTCTCCTGAGTTCCAAAAATGGCACACACACACACACACACACCCCGTGCTGTGTGTTGCTGCGGCATGTTCCCCCGCTGATAGCCAAAATGTCGCCCTTCCCCCTCCAGCTGATCATGTGGCTTCTGATCTGTGGGGCTGGTGTGTGTCCGGCCGCAGTGCACGTTTGCACTGGAAGTGTCCTCCCAGTGCCCTGCTGTGCTTTTCTTTTCTTTTCTTTTTTTTAATTTGTTTATTTGAATTTTAACATATACAAGACAACCGAACAACCAACAAAACATCTAATCCATTACAGAAATTGTATTAGATCAGAACAAAGTAAATCCCCCCCCCCCCGAACCAACATTCAAAGGAACAAATCTGGCTGGGCACCTTTTCCGGAGTCTTTTTCGGCCATAAAGTAGTCAGTTTTGTGATAGGTGGATATTTGTAAGTTTATTGCATCCAAATGTACTGGAAAGCTTGAGGTATTTTTGTTGTAGATGTTCTGTATGAAAATTGGATAAAAGGCCACCATTCTGCTTCAAAAGAGTTTGTTTTCTTTTCCCCCCCTGCAATTCTCAATTTTTGAGTTAGTTTTTCAATTAATGCAATTTCCCATACCACATTATACCAATGATTGATGGTTAGCCCTTTGGCATCTTTCCATCCTCTTGCTATTAGTAATTTAGCAGCTTGTAATAGAAATCTTATTAGGTTCTTGTATAATAAATTTTTATTATCTCTTTAAAAAATGTTTAATATTGCTAATTCTGGGGTTTTAGTTATCTCTGTCCCTACAATTTTAGATATTTCTTTGAAAACTATTGTCCAGAAGCGGGATACTTGCTTGCAGGACCACCACATATGTTTGTGTGATCCGATTTCTCCACAGGCTCTCCAGCATAGGGGAGAGTAGTTTTTATTAATATGAGATATTTTGTGAGGAGTCCAGTGCCATTTCTGTATTATTTTCAGTGAGAGTTCTTTGAATTTTGTTGAAATCGCTTTAAATGGGAATTCATCCCATATACCCTGCTGTGCTTTTCCCTTGAAAGGGGCAGCGTGGGAGGCACGGGGCTAGAGGGTGACAACCACAGTCCTCCTGGGCACAGGCCTCTGGAGAGAGTGTCCTTTTCCAGGGCAGCACCTGCGAATTATTCCTTAGTGAGTCAAGCTGCCGAAAGAGCGGAGCGTGAGCGTGAGCAAGGGGCCATCTATGTTTTTGGGAGTGGCTCTGGAAAGCAGGTTGTAAGCAGGGCATGAAACAGAGGCTCCTCGTATTTATTGCTGGTATTCAGAGGTATCCTTTGTCTGCACATGGAGGTTCCACAACTGTTTCGCTGTCGTGGCTGATAAGCTCCCCTCCACGGGTTAATCCTAAACCCGGCAGTGAACCCAGCCATCTAACTTTTGGGTATTCCAGATGGCAGATCCTAGTCCAGCCTCCGCCGACCTGGCGGCCTCCAGGTGTGTTGGACCTGCAATTCCCATAATTCCCAGCCAGCATCCCTTCATGCTCTACTTGTGGGCTTGCCAGAGGCACCAGCAGCCGGGCTGTTCTGGTGGAGCCACCCCCATGTGCAAACACTGCATGGGATCCAACACACCAGTTCAAATATGCAGTTGCCGGATTCGTGCTTTTCTTCTCCCCTTTGTCTTTGGGGTGCGGGGTCTGTTCTGGGGCCTCTGTTGTGATCCACTGAGATTGGGAAGGGTTCTGGGTATGTGTCCCCCTAAGACTTTGGGTCTCCCCTGGATTTGTGCCACCAGTTGAGCAAGGAAGTTGGGTGGGATGAAGGTAAATCTAACAAAATTTCCGGCAGGATGAGGCAGGGGTTGGATTGTGCTCACGCTCTGGTTTATGACCATGTGTGGGGTCAGGAATGTGTCTTCCCCCACCAAGTCAAATTGGCTAGTTAGTTTGCGGGGGGGGGGGGTTTGCTTCTCTCTTCCCCCCTCCCCGAGATTTCTGGTTTGGCTTACTTGCTCCAGGAAGCTGGAGCTCTCTGCGCTGCAAGCATCCATTCTGTGTCTCTCCCCATCTCTGTTCTGCAGCGACTGATCCGCGGAGTCAAAATCCCAGTTTTGTTTTCCTCTGTTGTTGCTCCTGTGCCTCTAGTAGTTGCCTGGCAGGCAGAAATCCAAGCAGGTGTAACTTTGCTGGCCAGAAGTGGAAGGGGGAGTTCCACCGATGGAATGCCTGTCTCCAGCTATAGTAGCAGACCCAGGAAGAGCCAAAACAAGAAACACCGAAAAGTGGCAACCCCCTTGATATTAGATGGGTGGATGTAAGGAAAAGGGTCTGTCTAGATGGCCTTCTGGTTCCTTCTCTCACTGTGAGCTCTATGTATACTCTGAAGGGTCTCACTGATTTAAGGCTGCAGTCTGCGATTCCCCCGGTCATCTTCCAGGGCCAAGGAGAGGCTTATTAACAACAGAGGCCTCTTCGGGTTCGGGTCCTTTGCCCTGCCTGCCTGCCTGCCTCTCTTCTCCTGCCCGCCCCCTTGCCGGCAATTCCTGGTCCCCGCCGCCTGCCTGTTCTTCTGGGTTTGGCTGGGCGCGGCTGGACCATGTTTGCCTTCCTAGGTTGACTTCCACCTGGAGGAGGCCATGGCCGCCGAGCTCTCTTCAATGCCCCTCACAGCAGTCCATGTGGTCTTTGCATGCCCAGAGTTGCCTGTCGCCAAGGCCAAGGGGCACTGAGGCCTCCACTTCAGCTCTTTCCTTTGTCGTGTTTGGTTTGCTCAGTAAATGCAGGCCAAGACCTTGGGCGATGAAACTCTGCTTTGCTCCCTCTGCTGCTCCCCACCCCCCCGGGGGGGGGGTAACTGATCAGGATGCGCTGGTCTCTAGCCACTGTTGATGAATTGGGCTAGGCTTCCCCAACCGACACCCTCTGGATGTGTTGGGAATACATCTCCCGCGCTGGCTGGGGACGATGGGGAGTTGTAGTCCCAACACATCTGGCAGGTACCAGGTTGAGGAAGCCCGCCACAGACGTTCATGTCCAAAGCGGCTTATAAAACATAATTAAGCAATGCTAAACAGGAACCAGCTGGAAACCTAACGCGACACCATTATACAAACCTCAGTTTAAGCCTATAACAGTTGGCCTCATGCTGCCTGAAAGCATGACGCACTGTTTTTGTTGTTCCTGTTGTTGACAGCATCACTCTGCTGTTGGGGTCCAGTGGATCCCTTTAAAGTCCTAGCTAGGAATAAAGTAAAAGCTTGCTTTCAAAATGACTCCCATTTAACATTTTTTAACAATGAGATTTTATTTGTCTCGCATTCCAAAAACTTTGTCCAACGGGAAAACTGTTGGGGTACATTGGACCCCACAATGTTAACTGAAATTCCTCATTGTGCTATCAGGAAGTTCTGGAGGAGAAAACAGAAGAGAAACCAAAAAGTGCCTGGGTGAAATAGTGGGATCATGGTACATAATGGGAGCTGCCTGCTGTATCCCAGTAGCCTAATGGATCCTCCAAAAGAACATTACAAATATATTAAAAAATAACTCTTGCAAGTTAACACTGTGGCTTACAGGCAGATTGATTCCTCTGTCAAGATAGAGCCAACTTGGAGCAGAATTAGACCCCTAGGGGAAATTTATTCCTGTGGTCCAGTGGACCCCTGCAGTGCTTTGTAATGGGGTGGGTAGATGTACATACAGGAATGTATAGAATTAAGAAAACAAAAGAGAGAGAAAAATCTTACCCCAGTGCATTTGAAGCTGTGTGACCACAAAACATGGAATTTACGATACAGGCAAAATGTAAAGTTATTTTCCCTACCATATTTTGAGGAGTTGCTGCTGGGGCTAGAATGGGCCCCAGGTGGCTCTTAGGCCTTTGGTCCTTTCACTTTCCCGTTCATTTCCATAGGAGGAAACAGTACGCCTGATAGCTTAGTAAGTGAAATTGGGGGGTTGGGGGAGAGATGAAAATTCCCACGGCCAACTGACCCCATTATAGGATGGCCACTTGCCCGTTGCCCCCTGAAAAAAGGAAATTCATCACCCCAAAAAGGGCAAAGTAGTTTGAAAGATTTACTATAATTTAAACAGAAATGCAGCGCATCTCCTCACCCTCGTGGGGAAAAGGCCGTGGTCAGGTGGCCGCCTGTGTGCCTTCTCAGTCTGCCGTCCTAGTTAGACTGGAGCACCTTTCAAATAGAGGACTCTCCTCTGTAAAGTAGGACACATGCCCCCCACCCCCCACCCCACAGCTATTGAGGAATACATGGAGTATGAAGTGACTCAGGGTTGCTAAAAACAACCACCACCCATTAGCTGGGGAGGGTTAAAAATGGCCAGTCACTGAACCTATAAATAGCTGCCCACCGAGGAGGATACCTCACTCCTCTGATGAAGAGGACCCTGGCCTGAAAAGGCTGCTGCTGTCATAATACATGTGTTAGCCTTTTAAGGTGCCAAAAGGCCCTTTGTTTTCTTTTGTCTGAATGGGTGAGTTTTAAAACAAAAAACAAACAAAGCTTAACGCATTCTTCCTGGATGCAGGGAGCGAAAGGGAGCCTGGCGGATCTTCCCAGGGAGGGTGGCCCAGGACTTCGGTGCCACCACTGAAAAGGCCCCGCCTCTTCTACCTGCCCAACATCTCTTGATTTTCAGTAGTGATGGGACAGTGAGCAGGGACTCTGAAGCCGATCCGAACCGAAGGCCCGGCCAGCTTCGTAAGGGAGAAGGTGGTTCTTAGCCCGACTTCGGGGCTGTGGCTGGCTGCCTAGTCAGCCAAGAGGCTGCAGGCAGCACGTGTCTTCTCATTGGCAGCCAACTGGTGGCTTCTAGGCGGAGGAGGGCCTGTAGAACACGGGCAGGGCGGGGCGCCACCTTGAGTTGCAGGCGTGCCCTCTGAGCAGGTTAGGAAGACTTGACTGCTGCCTGTCTGAGCTGGTGCCCAGGTCAGGAGGGGGGCTGACCGAGGGGGCTGGGGGGACCCCATTGCACGGGGGGGGGGAGGGAAGCCTCCTCCCAGTGCAGCAGGATGATTTGCCCCAGACCTGCCGGTGGGAGCTGCACATAGCAGCAGTGCTTAATTTTTAAAAAGAAAGGTGCCTGGGCTCAGCCCCCCTCAGATTTGCCCCCTCTGTCATGGAAGCCTTTCTCCTTAATTTCAGGTCTGTTAGGAAAAGAAGCCTTCTCGTGCTCAGAGACGCTTTCTTCTTTGGCGGTCTTGCCTCTTCAGTTCTGAGTCTTGGCACTCATAAAGGTTCTGGGGCTAAGCTTTGGTGAGGTTGCACTCTAGTGCGGGTGGTCCAGAGAAGCTCCAGTGCAGGACTGCTGAGGGGGCCGGGTCACTTTCCGGAGCTCAGCTGACTTGCGCCTGATAAGATCCTGCAGCTGAGCTCTTGCAAAGCTCTTCTGGTACCGCTGGCACCTGTCTGGTCTGCCTGTGCAAGCAACCCAGGAGACAGAGAGTTGGCGGAGGGGTGAGGCTGACTTGATTTTGAGAGATTACCCCCAAGGGGACCCGGCCACACAATGTTCTAGACACAGGCAGACGCTGCAGTTCACTGTTGTATTGTTGTTTCGCTTTATGTATTTCACTTCATTTTTATTAACTGGGCTCTTTGTCCTAATGCGGTCCCCCCCCCCCCCCGACACCTGGCCTGGTTCTCGTGGCAAATCAGTTTGGCTTTCCTGACGTGGATTTAAATGCTAACTTACCTGGTTCTTTGGAATTGGGTGTGGGCTCATTAAAAGAAGAACAGGTTTTCCCCTCCGGATGGGAAGGGCAGTCCTGTTGCAGAAGAATCTTGCAGAGCACTGGCTTGTTGTTCTCAAGCGCCTTCCAGGGCTCGTGTATGAGGTGCCGCGTGGCATCCCCCTGCCACCCACAGAGGGCACCAAAGCGGTGGGTTATTTTGCACCCGTGCCTCTTGCAGACGGGGGGTAATCACGAGCCTGTTGTGTGCAATCCTTGGGTTGAGCTTTGGCCCGGAAAAACATCTTGTGCCCCGAGATTGTGTGTGTGAACAAATGTTCATTTATGATGCTTCTGTCATGCGCTGACTTTAAGGCTTCCTGTGGTCTCCCATCCATGTCCAGAATCAGGACTTGCTTAGCTCTGGCAATGCTGCAGCCTGCAGCATCAGATGCTCCCGGAGCGCCTTGTGGATTTTTTTTTTTTTTGAGTGCGCAGAAGGCTAAACTAAAGGCACCAGTTGTGAGCCAGTTGCCCATTGCTTAGCTTTGAAAAAGAGGTCCGGGGGCTCAAACCTGCCTAGAAGTTGCACTTACTGATTGGAAAGCCCTTCTCCTGGATTCAAAACATTTGAGGGCTGGCTGTGACAAGGGGAAGATACTCTGCACATCCTCAAGGGCTCGTTCACCTGTATCCGTACCTGGGCCACAGGCACAGCAGGAGTTACGCCCCAAAGTTACGCCCCACTGCGTTAGTTGTCCAGTATGGAGCAGTGCAGCTTGGGTAGGGATTGGGGCCCATTGTTCCAGTCCTATTACATGAATAATCTATCATTTTTGTTGGTTGCTGGTTCAGTTCCAAGTCCAATTCATGGTGCTGGCTTATCTTTTTGAAGTCCTAAATGGTTTGGGGGCTGGAAATCCTAAAAGGCTGCCTCCCCTTCCCTCATGAACCCAGCTGGATTTTCATTGGAGGGCTTGCCCTGGAACCCACCGAGGCCCGGAATATCTGTTTGGCTCCCTGCCTTTTGATACCGTGTCTCTTTCTTCCGTTCTGGGCAGTAAGTGGTTTTTTGTTTGATCCTCCTGTTATTTCTGTACTTTTGCCTGTAGGGCTTAAGATGAGCATAGCCAGGCTCAGCTCTACAACCTGTTTTTCTTCTTATGCCAGGGCCCAGCCCTGGGGGGGGGGGGGGGGATGCAAAGGGATCATAGCAGAGGAATGCCTCTGATCATATGCAGAATGCCTTTCCTTCGCCACTGTATAACCACAGAGGCTCCAGACACAGGCAAGCTTGAGACCTGAGAAGGGCTTTAGTCAAATGCTGTGATGTCCAGACTGGTTTGATAAGGAACAGAAGCAAAAATGGATGCAGGTTGAGCCTGGAGCGACTTGAAGCGAAAGGGTAAAAGCGGGCGCCCCTTTTTGGGACCCAGGAAAGGCTTCAGGCTGTCCCTGTCTGAACTGGTTCCATTCTCTGGCCATTATATAACCGCCATTGGCTCCTGGCCTGGGATCGGCTGTCCTTCCAGACAAATTGCCTTGTCCCATTTCTCTTTTGCAGAGGACAAAGGCTTGGATTCTCTTCTTGGGGTGGGGCGGCGCTAGCACACCCAGCGCGATTAAGGATGACATCTACGTTTTGGCAATACTAAAAACTTGTCGTATCTTGTACCCCAAATCCCCAGTTTATCTGTGAGGGCAAATTGCATCAGTAATGCAAATATGACTAAGGGCGCAATCCTGTACATGTTTTGACAGAGAAAAGACCTACAGTTCTCAGCATTTGCTGGCTGGGGAATGCTGGGAATTGTAGGTCTTTTCTCTGTGAAAACATGCATAGGATTGCACCTTAAATGTACCATCTGTGTCCTTTGCTACTAAGGTAGTCACCTAATTAAAGATATATTTGTTATAGATATAAATATATAAAGATATAGATAAAGATATATACCGTAGCTAGCTGGCTTTTAATTGGCTAATTTGATCATTTCACTGATTAAATTTGCATATGTTTGCATATTGCTGCACTTCCATAAAGGTACCTTTAAAAAAACATTGGTTAACAGTGCAATCCTGCCCATTTTTAGTTAGAAGGACCTCCCTCCCACTATGTTCAATGGGACTTACAACCAAGCAAATGTGTTTAGGATTGCAGTCTAAATACTATTTTTAAAAGAGGGAAAAATAACCTTAAACATTTTAAGAGTAAAACATTTCAGATATTAATTCATAAATTTATTTATTCAAAATATTTCTTGGCCACCTTTCAAGGTAGGAGCCTTCCCAAGGCAACAGACAACAATAAAACTGGATATGATAATATAAACAGTACAAAAATAAAACTCACATGATAAAAACCAGTGCAGTAATAAAAACAGTAAAAACAGCAGCAGAAGCAAACATCCTAAAAAAAAAACATCATAAGTGAACCTTCTGCATAGCTTAAGGGCACAATTCTATGCATATTTAGACAGAAAAAGGTCCCACAACTCCTAGCATGGCTGCTTGGAGCATGCTGGGAGTTGTAGGACTTTTTTCTGCTTAAATGTGCATAGGATTGCACTCTTAAGTCAGTGATTTTAAATTCTACCATATCCACAAAGGTGTCCTCTTTGAAGGCCCAAATGAGGCAACGTATTTTTTTAAAAACAAGCCACTGCTGTTCTCCCCCCCCCTTCATTTCTATAAAAAAAGAAAATAATTATTTAATCATTTCCCAGCAAAATTGTGAAGCTAGCCATGCTTCAAACCCTCTTAAATTTGGGAGATTTGCTGAGACAATGGAAGCTGGTGCGGCTGCTGGTTCTGTTGCCAGTGTCTTCAATGCCTGCATAGACCAGACAGATGCGCATCCTTTGCTTAAGAATACCAGTTGGTGAACACCCTTCCCCAGAAGCAGAGCTGTGTTTCCTTTGTATGCTTGCACTGTTTACATAACACCAGTGTTATAGGGGAGTAAAATAGAAAATAGGTCCCTGCCCGAAGGAATTTACAATCTCAGGTGAGACAGGGGCTGAGTGACCACAGTGGGAACAGGTAGTGAGCCAGCAGGCTGAGGAGAGAGGCTGTGTCCAGTTTTGCTCTACTATATTCCTTTGTTTGAAGAATGGGGCTTCATGAGAGGTAGTGACTTTCCCCCCTATTTAAATTTAGATCCCTATCTTTGTTTTTTAAACATCTATAAAAAGCTCGAATTAATTGCATTGACTTACTGAGCAAAGCTCACACAACCCCCTTCGCCCTTGATGGGTCTGTCGCCTTCCTTCAGAATTTTGTTCAAGGATTGTGGAGGGGCAGAGAAATTGAGTGATGGAGACACCTGTGTAAGGACAGGCTTTGGGGAAAGATCCCTGGAAATGGCATTTGCCCACTCTTTGGCTTCACAGTCCTTTCAGCAGAATGTCCCGACTCAACTCTCATCCTTTTAGTGGCACCACGAGGGCTAGGAACCTACTTGTTTGTTTTAGACGAGTCCTGGGGTTCTTGGGAGTTCCGGCCAGGCTGTGAGACCTCAGTCCCACACGCATTCAGCAGCGACAGTTTCAAGATGGCCACGGGAGCAGCCGCTGATGGCTTTGGCGCAGGGACAAGTCCCCGGCGATGAGTGCGTGGGAGAGATGCTGGAGCGGCCTTGGGCCACAGCCCGGCTGCTTGCTCTGCCACCCAGCCTGGCACCAGGCACAGGAGGAGGGCACGCCAGCCTGTTCTGTGGAGGGAGCCCGGGGGCCCCCCGAGTGCTGCCCGCGCTTATCCCCCTCCCAGTTGTTCCGGAGACGGCGGCGTCTGGCGGCTCCTTGGTTGTGCGGCCCTTCCCCTGGCTTGTGCCCGAAGCCTCCGGTTACCCAAGAGGCTCGACTCGGATGCTGTGCCTGTTCCCAGCCCCGTCCCCTGGAGAGCGCTGGCCCTGGCACGAAGTTATAAGTGGGTGACGGGCAAGCCTGGCTTACGCGGCGGCGGCACAGCTGCCCTGGGGAGAGGGCAGGCGTTTCAGGGGCAGGGCTGCCGGGGTGGTGGTGGTGGTCCGATATATCCCGGGGTGGGGTGGCAGGGGGGATCCCCGGCTAGGAAGCCGGCTGTGTCTGCGGATTCCAGTTACGGGGACGCTGCTCCCTCTTCCTAGATCCCTGTGGCACTTGGGGCGGCGCTGGTGGCCGACTGCGTTGGTTGGAGGAGCCCACACCGCCTGGCAGCACCATGGCAAGTGAAGACCTCGCCAGCGCTCAGGACCTGCTGGATCTCGGCTTCAAGTGTGAGTGGGGGGGGCGTCCGCAGATCCCTGGATCGCGTCAAGGCAGGGGAGGCTCAATGGAGAAGCACCCCTGTCTCGGCTGGGGGGCGGCGGCAGATCTGCTGGGCGTGAGCTGGCCCTTTGACGGGGAGGGCTGGGGCTCGGGCGCTGCGCATGTGCTTTGCCCGGGTTCGGCCCCGGGAGAACCACTGCTGGCTGGCTTGGCCAACTCGAGCCTAGATGGGCCAGGGTTCTCTCTTGGTGTGAGACAAAAGTCTACAGCGATGCTCTTTTTAGCCAGAGGGGTTTGAAATCACTGTGGCTAGGAAGTTCATTTATTATTATTATTATTAATATTCATTTATCGCCCATCTGGCCGGCCGCCCTGGGCGATGTACACAGAATAAAACAATAAAATACATTTAAAACAGTATAAAAATTTTAAAATCTTAACCCACCCCATATTCCAGGGCTGGCCGGCAACCCACTGGCTGCCAGCCAGCGTGTCCCCCCCCCCCCCCAGCCAAGTCCCTGCTGACTGAGGCTTTGCGCATCTCTCTGCCTAACCTATACCTCGCAAGGCTTTGGCCCCAAAAATCCTGTGAAGTATTTTGAGGAACAAGCGGAGGAGGAAAGGGCTCAGCCCACCTTTGCTCTTGTTCCAGCATCCTTTGTGTCTTCGAGGGCCTGGCAGCAGGGATGCTACACCTGATCCTGGGAAGAGAGGAGGGCCTGGCCCTCCTCTCCAACTGGGGGGAAACAGCCTCCCCCCCCCCGCTTCTGGAAATAGCCGCTGGCGTGCAAGACCTGGGACTTCTGCGCATGTCGCGTGAGCGGTTGGAAACGGGGTCTTGCCATGGGGCCAGGATGCAATCTGTCCCTCAGGCAGGCTGTAAAGGGCTCAGCTGGGCAAGCCGCAGGAATGGCGGACAGGCCCCAGGTGCTGCCGGCCCACGTCCGACCTCGCTCACGGCCCGGGAATATCTGGCCAACTCCCAAGCGGGAAAAATGCATGATGATGATAATACTAATAAATGATAATATAATATGTTTAATAATATATTATAATATATTATATATAATATAGTAATATATATATATAATATATTTTCTCTGCCAAATCTCCTTCTCTAAGATGTAGCCAGAGGTAAACACACTGGGAGAACTTTACCCCAGGGGTACCTGCAGCCTACGTCTAGCACAGCCACCCCCAACCTGCTGGTTGAGGATGCTGGGTGTTGTAGTCCAACACACTGGAGCACAACTACCCCAGAAGGGGAAACTAACTAAATGGACCACAAATGTAAAATGCACCGAAGCCTAAAAAGGATACAGGTACCGGTACCTGGGCCTACATTTTTTTGGAATAAGTCGTCATAGCGTGTGTCGGGGGTGGGGTGGGGTGGGGTGGGGTGTTGCCGGTTTCTACAGGAACCTCCCTCTGGCCCTTTTATTTTATTTCTCTCTTGGGAACTGGCCAAATGTTTTACAGCCATGAGTCAGACAAGATCCTTGCCTGGGATGTCTTTCGCCTGTTTGACATTTCTGTGGCTCGCTTGGCCCCGGGCCCCTTTATAGCCCGCCTAAGAGGCAGATTGCATAATGGCCCCTCGGCAAGCGTGTGAGGCAAGAGGAAGGGCCGGGCCGCGCCGCGCTACAGGGAGATGGTGTCTCCCTGAGCAGGCGCCAGGAGACACACCATTCCAGGCGGCCTGTGTTTAGCGGCCTTCCCGGTGAGTTGGCTGCCTTCTGCTGGGACACCTGGGGAAAGGTGTGTGTGCGTGTGTGTGTGTGTGCGCGCGCGTGCGCATGTGTGCGTGCATGTGTGCGTGTGTTGATATGCCTGGCTCTCATGTCCGGCAGCACCTAGCAAGCCAGGCTGGTAGGAAAAATGAGAAAGGAATGGGTTTCCCTGGATCCCTTTTTAATGGAAATTCTAGATATGACCCTGGCAGCCTGCACTGTTGCAAAGGATTATGATGAATCCTCTTTGTGTCTCTTCCGTCACTCACCCACACAAGTCCTTCTCTGGGCCCCTTTGGCCGTTTTGAGAAAAACAGGAATAGATTGCGGACGATCTCCCCGCGTTGAGCATCACGGATAGGATACCCGCAATGGCTCAGGAAACTGGCCAGAGCGACGGCCGTTTCGGACACCTTGCTCCTCGAAGCGAGGTAGAGAAGGGAGCCTTTATCCAATCGCGCCCCGCCCGTCACACGAGCAGTCCTGCATCTCCCGCTCTCGCTTCCACCCCTCACAGCTCTGGCTTCCAAGCACATGGACCTCAAACAGATGGAGCTGGACACGGCCGCCGCCAAGGTGGACGAACTCTCGAAGCAGCTGGAGTCGCTCTGGACGGCCAGCCCTGGGCCAGCCGCTGCGCAGCTCAAGGTATGTATGGCGGGCCGGCCTCTGTGTTTACCCGTTGCTTCGATGCAGCTGCTTCTGGGGTGGACCGCAGCTGCGGGGCTAAAACGGAGCTGTCTGCTGCTGTCCATCTCACCTATTATTGTGCACTCTGACTTGCAGCATCTCAGGCAAGGTCTTTCCCATCATCGCTTTCCCATCGGCAGTGCCGGGGATCGAACCTTTTGTGCATGAAGCAGCAGGCGTTCTATCCAATTATTCTCTGTGGGGGAGATAATATAAGCCAGTGAGGAGGGGTCACAAATGCTCGTGTGGTTGTCTAGCACAGCCTTCCCCCGCTGGGTGGCCCCCAGATGTGTTGGACTACAATGCTCATCATCCCCAGCCAGTATACCCAGCGACCTTGCTGACTGGGGATGATGAGCGCTGTAGTCCCCCAACACATCTGGGGGGGGGAAGCTGGTTGGGGAAGGCTCGTCCAGTATGTTTAGATTTTCTTGTGCCTTGTTATTTGACCATGTTGTAGAATAAAATGCAATTTTAATCATTTTGTTTTGAGAGATGAACATGGATAATTCAGGAAAGGGGCCTCACATATGCCTGTCTGAGAGGGCTCCCCGGACCCCCCCTCCCTATGCCCAGCGTTAGGGCTATGGGGAGAAATGGCTAGCATCAGAGGAAGCTGTGTGGAGGGTCTGTGGTGATCACAGCAGAGGGAGAAGTGAAGAGGGTTGGTTTGAGTGGAAGACCGACAACCTGGTCTTCTGCGCGGGTTCAATGCTAAGGGGGTAGCGAGTCCTGGGGGCGGGCCTTCTCCGAGGTCCCCAGAGACTATCACCCTTAGCCCAGAACAAAGGGATAACTTATAGCCACAAAAGTATCTTTCATAAAACAAGTTTATTTACAAAATTACCTTCACAAACCCAGACACACGCCAGCAATACAGCTTATCAGTACGGTAAAGTAGCAAACAAGAAGTCTCAAGGACACCGTGATTTCAGGGCTCTCAGCTAGTTAGTTCAGCTCGGGCTCCAGCAGAGGCCCGGTCAACCACATGCTGCTAGCTGGGTTCCCGGCGGAGGTCCGGTCTACCCAAGCGGCTAGCTGGGTCCCCGGCGGAGGTCCGGTCTACCCTAGCGGCTTGTGAGTGATTTCAGCTTGGTTTCCCGGGGGTCTGGTCAACCCAAGCGGCCAGTGATTTCAGCTTGGTTTCCCGGGGGTCCGGTCAACCCAAGCGGCCAGTGATTTCAGCTAGCTGGAGCACGCTGGGTGCTGCTACCCGGGGTTGCCGATCCCTTCGTTCCCTTACCCCAAGCATGGGGCAAGATTGCTGATCAGGTCCAACAACTCAGTTCCCTTGCGCAGGGTGTTTTATACCTTGGTGTTTCAGGTAGCCCCTCCCTCCGTAATCAGGTGGGTGGCCAATCAGGTGGGTTGCCACCCTCCCTGAGGGGCGGCCTTTTGGGTCAGGTGGGGTGACGCCTTCCCCCTGAGGGGTGGGGTCCCTTTGAAGCCACTTGCTTAATGGTCCCATCCTGTGGTGTTGAATGGTCCTTTCTTATGGGTGCCGAAGTGTCTGCTCTGGCGAGGTATTCAAGTCTTATGTAGATGGGGCTGATATACGAGAGCATTGACGAACCTGGGAATGCTTCCTGCCTTCCCCCGTGGGGCGATTCTATGCAGATGTTGTTTGTCCCCTTTGGTCTCTGTGGAGACTGGCTGTCTCCCCCCCCCCCCCCCCGGGTCTCCTTCCCCCCATCTTGGTGAGTGTGTGTATGTCAGAAAGGGGGCTTAGGCTGGCTTTCTCCACAGTTTGTTTTTGTAGGAACAGGCTTGAGTGGGGATGATGGCCCTCTGCTGCCTTTCATCCCAGCAGGAGGTTTTGGGGGAAGGTTGCTGCATGAACCAGTGTGGTGTAGCGGTTGGAGTGTTGGACTGGGACTCGGGAGACCCGGGTTCTAGTCCCCGCTCGGCCATGAAGCTCACTGGGGGACTTTGGGCCAGACACTCACTCTCAGCCTAACCTACCTCGCAAGGTGGTTGTGAGGATAAAATGGAGAGGAGGAGGGGGAGGAGGAGGATTATGTAAGCCGCCTTGGTTGGGTTCCCTGCAGGAAAAAGGGCGGGGTATAAATATAATGAATGAATGAACGAACCTCTTCTCCGTTTTTGGCAGGCAGTGGACAGATACAGCACCAGCCCCTCCCAAGAGCTGCTGGTCAGGATGAGTCCCGTCTCCACCGCCCCGCTGCACCAGCTCCCTCGAAAAAGCGCTTCCTGGGAGGCCGCGGACAGCCGCTACGCCTCGTCCTCCTTCGCCGAAGGCTCGCCTGGCTCATCCCACGGCTCGCCGTTCAGCTCCTCGCCCAGCCAGCTCCTCACGAGCATGTCCCCGCTGGGCCGCCCCACCTCGCCGCGGCCCTCTTTCTTCCTGCAGCCCGAGCTGGACCGCCCCCTGGCCGCGCCCCCCAGGCCCAAGGTGCTGCCTGTCCCTTACGAGGCGCAGCCCAGCCCCACGGCCCCCCCTCGCTCCCTCCGCCCCGCTGGCTCCATGGAGCGCCAGTATGAATACAAGACCTACGCCGGACCGGGGGGCCGAGGCGGCTCCCCGCGGCTGCCCCTGGAGGGCCCCATGCCGCAGGCGTTCTTCCCAGACCGAGGGCCGCCTCCGCGGCCGCCTCTGCCGCCACCGTACGAGAGCCACGGCCTGTATCCCTCGGCGCCCAGCAGCTTTGCACCCTTCCGGGCTCAAAGTAAAGGTCAGGCAGGGATTGGGGGCGTCTGGGGGAGGCGGGGCTGTTTGTAGCAGTTTGAGGTATTAAAAAAAATCAGAAGGGGAATTAATGGACCCCATTATGTGGCACCTTTCTTGTACAAGTGGGCAGATCTCCTACTCTTCAAATACTTTTTAAACAAGTACTCAAGAGGGTTATTACTGAGAGAGGCTCTTGATCAATCCAAGGTGCATGCAGGGAAGTCGGCTTTGCAGATCCCAGTCAATGGGGTGCATCTGCCACAATTTTGCAGGAGTACAGAAAAGCGACAGGAAGAGACATGGGACTTGGAATGCAGTTTCCTAAGAAATCTAAGCTTTAAAATATCAAGTTTCTAGCCTTGGAGAGATGCCAAAAGCCAGCGGGGTTGCTCAACAAGATTTCTGGTGGGGGGGCCGGTGGGGTGGAGGCCGTGCCTCGGTGCCTCGTGTACCTCGTTTTGCAGCACCCCGTGACAGACAAAACCAGCAATGCAAACTGGCAAACAGGGATGCAAAATGAGAGGAAATCCTGCAGATTTTTCAGATTGGTGCAATTCATCCAAGTTGTACAATTTACCGTTGCTTGTTGTAGAACCTGCATTGCAGAATTTTGAGGTGCTTTTCTTTTCGCTTCTCTTCTTTTTCATTTCTATTTTTTATTTGTTTGTTTGTTTGTTTGTTTGGTGTAGCAATCACATGGCCTTGATATTGGCTTTGCAGCCCTAGAAGCTTATGAAGTGAGCACCCCACCCCACCCCTAGCTCTCTCTGGGTTTTATTTTATTTATTTATGCTTTTGTCCTGCTTTTAAATCTGGGTTTTAAAATTCATGGAGAAGGCTATCAATGGCTATGAGTCCTGATGGTACTATGCTTCCTCCAGTACCAGAGGCAGGATGCCTACGTGCACCAGTCGCTGGGGAACATGGGCGGGAAGGTGCTGTTGCACTCCTGTCCTGCTTGTAGGTTTCCCATTGGGGCAGCTGGTTGGTCACTGTGTGAGCAGAATGCTGGACTAGATGGACCCTGGTCTGGTCCAGCAGGGCTCTTCTTATTTATTTATTTTATTTATATCCCACCTTTTTTCCTGCAAGGAACCTAAGGTGGCTTACATAATCCTCCTCCTCTCCATTTTATCCTCAAAACAGCCCTGTGAGGTAGGTAGGTTAGAGTGAGTGACTGGCCCAAGGTCACCCAGTGAGTTTCATGGCCGTATGGGGACTAGAACCCTGGTCTAGTCCCCATTATCAAATTTGCAGATGACACAAAGTTGGGTGGAACAGCTAATACTCTGGAAGACAGAAACAAAATTCAAAGCGATCTCGATAGGCTGGAGCGCTGGGCCGAAAACAACAGAATGAAATTTAACAGGGATAAATGCCAAGTGCTGCACCTAGGGAGAGGAAACCAAATGCAGAGTTACAGAATGGGGGACACTTGGCTCAACAATACTACAAGTGAGAAGGATCTTGGAATTGTGGTAGATCACAAACTGAATATGAGCCAGGGCCTCTGATGCAGATCTGCATGTTTTTCCTTCCACAGACGACTTGGCGATCCGGAGGAGGGTGCAGAAAGCGTGGAACGAATCTGACCTGGACGTGGCTTATGAGAAGAAGGCGCCCCATCCTGTTGGCTATGAGAGTGAGTGTCGCGGGGCGGAGGCCGTGGGAAGCTCTGGGGGAAGGAAAGCGAGGGAGGGGCGGCTGAACCTGCCCAGGTTCTGAGATTGGCCACAGAGGACCTGCTTACGTGGCTGCCAGCAGGAGCTATTAGGTTGGCGGGCGCAAGCGAGAGGGCCTTTTCTGTGGTGGCCCTGTCCTTGTGAAATGCTGTGCCGTGGGATGTGTGTGTGGCTTCCTTCCTGTTTTTAAATGGCCCTTAAAGAGCTGCTTGTTCTGTTCTGCTTTTAAATGAACGGATGCTCATTTTTAGTTTATAAATTGTGAGTTTTTATCACAGTTGTTTTAAATGTTGTTTTGGCCTGTTCTTTTTATGAGCCGTTATCTTGTGTGTTATTGTTTTAACATTCCACCTTGTAAACTGCCTTGAGGAGACTTTGACTCGAAAGGCAGCATCCAAATATTTAAAGTAAATGAATAAAAATGCCTGGATGGACTCCTTTGCTCGGCTTCCGGTATGGGAGCACAGCAGGCGGTGGCAAGTTCCATCCCCGGGTGACCTGGGGGGCAGAGCAAGTCGGGGGATGCAGCCGGCACGTCCCATCTCCAGTCGGGGTCTCTCTCCCCATAGGAGGAGACGCTCACGTGGGGCGGCGCCAGAGTGCGGCGGGGCTGCCACTGGCTCCTTGGAGGGAATCGAGTTTAGACGGGAGCGTCGGACAGAGCAAGGTAAGCCTGGTGCCTTTTCACGGCTCCCCTGCATTTCCACGGGGCTTGCCCAGGAAAACTACCCAGTGCCCCATGAGCACCACCGAGCAAAAGGCAGAGCAACTTTCTGGGGAATACCAGTAATTACGGTTGTGTGTGTGTGTGTGTGTGTGTGTGTGTGTGGACTGGTGGTGGCGGGAGGTCCTTTTGGATTTGTAACCTCTGGCACAGATGCCTGGAGCTGGCTGTGGAGGGGGGAGGACTCCCAAAAAACCCTTATTTATTTATTCCTCAGTCAGGAAAGACTCCTGGAGTGGCATACAGTCCATCAGTAAACAATCTAAAAAAGGCACGGCACAGAAGGAAAAAGCGATGGGGAGGGAAGAGGAAGTTCGGGTCCCCCAAACATCCATGGGATGCGGGTGCGTGGGATCTCACCATTTGCTTCTTCTCTCGTAGGAGGAGCTCTACGGCATGCACAGTGCCACCTTGCCCAGGAATTACAAGGTCTCCGGGCTGGCCCACGAGAGGCGCCAGGAGAGTTCCTTCCGCCGGCCCTTCCCCGCCAACCAGACGGGCACCCTTCCCCGGAACTGGCAGCCCATCTCCCGCATCCCCATGCCGCCCCCGAGCGCCCAGGCCAGCCTCCCCACGCGCCACAAGCCGCTGCCCCTCTCCATGATCTTCCGGCTGCAGAATGCGTTCTGGGAGTACGGCGCATCCGGCAACAAATCCCCCCTTGGTCAGGGGCCGCCCGGGTCGCCACTTCTCCTCCGTTCCCTGCAAAAGCAGATGCTGCAGCAGCCCGTCAGCCAAGCCCAGCATCACGTCAGGATGGGCCCAGCTGGGAGCGAAGGTAAGTGACCTTGGGCGGGGTAAGCCAGGCCATGCTAGGGAGCAGGCTCGGTTTCTGCCCCCACCCCCAGTTAAAGCTCCGCACTAACTATACACTCTTGTTTGGAGGAATAAATTACACAGTACAAGTGAAACAATAACTTGTTCGAACATAACAATACTCTGTGGTGATGAAGAAGAAGACACACACACCCTGCAGACTTCCAGTCCCAACTAAATAGTGTTTAGAGCGCAGGATGCGAGCGTCGTAGTTACACAGAACTCTTTGCTGGCCTGCATTTTTCAAAGTAGGAAAAGCGGGGGATGTGTTTCCATGCCAGGCCTTAATTTGGTTAAAAATGAGTCGTGATGGCAGGTTTTCCAGCTACACAAAACCCCTCACACACACAAATAAATAACACATTTTGGAAGTGTATAAGAACACACGTTAACAACTTGTGCTCATATGCATAACATTTTGCAGACATTTGACTGAGAAATATTTGGGCAAACCGAGATACAGGCTAAGTGAGTGTGCATCTCTGTACCACCACCCCTCCACCAATCTCAGAGGCCCAGGGCAGATTAGATGCATTTTGAAAATGTGCCTGGCTTTAAGATTTCTCCCCACCCGTAATCCTCCTCAACAAAATGCCTGCCTTGCTAGAAAGGCATCGTCTTGCCTTTCCCTTTCCCTCCAAACCTATGAATAAAGTAATCTCTTTGCTTGTGTGAATACAGAAGGGTACTTTTGACCATGTGCAGAGTTCCTTTCTCTCTCCTCCACCCAACAGCACAACTAGCTTCCAGACCAGAAAGGAAGGGTTCCCAGGTCCAAAGCAGATGACGTGCAGCTAGATTTGTGTCCTGGCACTTCATTGATGACCGCCTTCCTTCCTTCCTTCCTTCCTTCCTTCCTCTCTCCAGGGAATGGCATCTCCAGGGCTGCAGGTGTGCCAGCCGAACCTGTCCGTGTGGTCCCGATCATCTTGATGGAAGAGACGGAGCCAGAGCTGGAAAACCTTCTGCCCGGGGGCGAGCCGGCAGAGATGGAGGAGCTGGCTCGGCCACTGAGCCCCACCCGGCTGCAGCCCGTCCTGCCGCCCGAAGCCCAGAAAGTGCCCGAGTTCGAGGAGGTGGCGCGTGTCCTGGCAGAGATGCCTCGGCCCCTGAAGCGTCGGGGCTCCATGGAGCAAAGCCCGAGCCCGGCTCTGCCCCCGACCCACAAAAAGCAGTACCAGCAGATCATCAGCCGACTCTTCCACCACCACCACCACCCCCGCAAGGAGGAGGCTGCCCCGGTGGGAGAAGCCCCCGCACAGACGGACCTCGCGCCCATCAACGAGGCCACGGAGCAGAAGGCAGCTGGGACCGTCGTGGCGTCTCTGGCGCCGGCCCCGGCAAACCCGACCTCCGCACCGGCACCCCCCCTTCCGCCTCCTCCAGAGAGCCCTGCGAGCCCCTCCCCTTTGCCCGGCCTGGTGAGTCTGTGGCTGAAAGGCCGCTTCCGTCCACGCTAGAAATGCCTTGGCGCTGGCCTGCCCGCAGCCCCCTAGCCGGCTGGTGTGCAGCACACGACGACTGACCCGCTGTGGCACGACCCTCGCCGGGGACGGGTTTGTGAAAGGAGACTCTGGGGCCAAGTCTGCCCCTTGAGTCCTGGCCACTGTTCACGCTAGTGTTGGAAGAGAACTGTGATTGCACGGGGAAGGCACTCTGTGCATGCTTAGAGGAACCCTTCGCCTCTGATCACAGGCTGGCAATACTCAATTTCATATAGAGGATCCTAGGCTCGGGCCCTGGCCTCTCCAGCTAAAAGGTCAGATAGCGGGTGACTGGAAAGAGGGCCACGGCCGGTCAGAGGACACGATCCAGGCAGCTTCCTCTGTTCCATTTCGGCACGCTGAGCGTGAACCTAGCCCCCTCCTGCCCCAATAGGCAATACCTCCAGCTATTGATTGGTGAGCACACAATACATGCTCAGAGGCAGTCTTGCCCTTGTCACGGCTTCACCTATTCCTGGACTAAGCCTGGCCTTGAAAGCATTTCCCGGAGGGCTGTGCCTTGTTGCAAAGTATGCTGGGTGGTGACGGCAGTGGGGGGGAGACGTTTTCTGAGCACTCCCCCGTAACTGCCCGCCTGCCCCGTGTCCACAGGAGAAACGCTCGGTGCTGCGCAAGGTTTCCTCCCCACGGAAGCGGCTGACCAAGAGGGCCCGTCTCAATCCCTTGGTCCTGCTTCTCGACACGGCTCTGACCGGCGAGCTGGACGTGGTGAAGGAGGCGGTGAAGGAGGTGAGCGTGGGGCTGCCCATGCCCCGACTGTGGCGGAGTGGGAGGGAAGGGGAGGGAAGTCCTTCCCCTGGCCAAGCTGGCAAAAAAAATTTTGTTGTCTTTTATCCTGCCCTTCGTCTTAAGGGCGGCGAACAAGGACATATCTGCTCCTCAAGGCCTTTTCTGATTAACCAGTGGACCGCTTTTAAAAATTTGCTACAAAACCTTGAAACTTCGGTATAACCAAATGAAAGAGAACGTCTGACTCTCCGCACCGTAGCGCCAAGACCACGAGACGTGGCATGCGTACTGAGAGGACCCTAGGCGTGTGCCCCTTGGGGTTATTCCGGTTATTTTGAAATGCAATAATTAATTTTAATTCGTTTAAATGTGTCCCTGCACTAGTCTCTTCAGCCAGTAGGAACAGACTTCCCCAACCAGCGCGTGGCTTTGCGGCCGATGCAGCCTGGGCCCAGCAGAGATCAGGAGGCCGAGGGGGGGAGCTATAGGGAGATGGAGCGGACAGGGGGCCCCTGAAGGGGCTACGGGGATGCTCCACGGCAGAGGCCATGACGGGGGTGCCCGCAGCCGTGGCTTCACTCGGACAAGGTGGGCACCGTGTGTCCGGATCACTCGACAGCTGCATAAGTTTGCTTGAAGCCTTGGCTGTATCAGAGGAAGGGCTATTCCAGCCGGATACGTTTATTTGTTGATTTATTCATTCATTCTATTTATACCCCGCCTTTTTTCCTGCAAGGAACCCAAGGCGGCTTGCACAATCCTCTTCCTCCTCCTCCTCCATTTTATCCTCACAACCACCCTGTGAGGTAGGTGAGGCTGAGAGTCAGTGACCGGCCCAAAGTCACCCAGTGAGCTTCATGGCCCGGCGGGGACTTGAACCCCGGATCTCCCGAGTCCCAGCCCAACGCCCTCACCGCTACGCCACACTGGCTCTCGTGTTTGCTTGCGTATGTGTAGGGCTCACCCCCCCCCAGCAGGGCCCTGCTGACAAGCTCGCTCCTCCTCTTCCCCACTGCGACCTGCTTGTTCACCTGCCTGGTGGTGAGAAGGAAGGGGGAGCGGGAGAATCCGCGGCCCGCTCGCTCCCTGGCGCTCTGCCTGTCCAGCGAGCAAGAGGTGGCCGCGATGAGGAGGAGGAGGAGCCGGCGGTGACAGTGGCGCTGAGGAGGCGGAGCCGGCGGTGACAGTGGCGCTGAGGAGGCGGAGCCGGTGACAGTGGCGCTGAGGAGGCGGTCCAATGGAGGGGGGGAGGGCCCCCTGGAGGGTGTCTGGCCGGAGGGCCCTCGGAAACCTGGAGCGGGCACTCGGGGGTCCCACCAAAGGGCCCTGTGCCCCCTCAGATGCGGCGCCAGTCCTGTGCATGTGCATTGCTTTCTAGCAATATCTGAGTTATGCTCACGTTTTTAATACCGAACTTGCCCGTTCCCCACATGTTCCTTTTCCTTTGTTTACCAGTTAATAAATGCTACTGTGATAAGACTGAGCTACGGTACTTTGTTCTTACGCTACACCAGCCTTCCCCAACCTGGTGTCCTCCAAATGGTCTTGCTGGCTGGGAATGATGGGACACACACACACACACGCCTTCTCCTGCCCACAGCTGAATCGCCCCCAAGCCAGCTGAACGACGAGGGGAGGGACCCCGCCACGTGCCTGCACCCGCTGCTGCTCGCTTGCAGCCTTCACTGTCTCACAGGAAGGGCTGCTCCAACCCGTGCAAAGCCGGGCCCGTTTGCCTGTGTGTGTGTGTGTGTGTGTGTGTGTGTGTGTGATGGATCTTTATATGCCTTTCCCCACCCACAGTTGAATGACCCAAGCCAGCCGAATGACGAGGGGATCACTGCGCTCCACAACGCCATCTGTGGCGCCAACTACAACATTGTGGACTTCCTCATCAACATCGGGGCCAACGTCAACTCCCCCGACAGTCATGGCTGGTGAGCCTAAGAGTGGGGCTGGGGGCAGGCTCCAACATTCCCCCCCCCAGCACTTCCTCCATGGATGGTTAGGGCATTTCATGCCCCCCAGTTTGCCAGCCGAGGGAGAATCCTGTTGTAAGAATTAAAATTTAAGGGCAATAAATCTAATTAAGCAGGCCCCCTCGGTTACTTGTGACGGGCCCTTCCTTCTGGTTTATTCATATTTGCTGACGTTTTGTTTTTACTTCTACCGTTCTGTAAAGATTTCCCAACTTGTTCTCTGTGGTTTAGGCTTGTCTGGGACATGAGCTTTATTGAGCAAAAAATTTAAAAAATTCAAAATATTCTCTTTTCCCCAGTTCAAGCTGCCCTCCAGTAATGTGTTGAAAGCAAACTTTGGCTCAGGCAGCCTTTTTAGCTAGGCCTCCTTGATATGCCTGCTACGGCCGCTGCCTTAACACGGGCTGCACTGTGCATCAGACATGGACGTTTACGGGGCGTGTGTCTCTCTCCCCCTCCTTGTCCCAGGACACCCCTGCACTGCGCCGCCTCCTGCAACGACACGGCCATCTGTGTCGCCTTGGTCAAGCACGGGGCGGCCATCTTCGCCACCACCTTCAGCGACGGGAGCATGGCCATCGAGAAGTGCGACCCCTACCGCGAGGGTTACAGCGACTGCTTCAGCTACCTTGCGGGTGAGGGAAGGCCGGGGAGACGGGTGCAAAGGGCAGGCGCGGGCGGTCTGGGTGGTCATATGCAGAGCGGGAAGGAAGATCCGTGGCATCCGTTCAACGGGAATGAAACTGATTCCATTTTTAGCCTGCCTTATTTGGAAGACTCTGGCTCAGCCTCCGCCAAACGGGTGCCCTCCAGATGTGTTGGACTACAACTCCCAGCGGCACTCCAGCACATCTGGAGGGCACCAGGCATAGGGAGGCTGCTCTGGATAGCTCCGATACAGCAAAGCGATGCTTTTATTCTGTTCTGGAACGCTTCTTCCTCACTGCCCCTCTCCGGGCAGCTGGTAGTGAATCCCGCATGAAACCACACAAGTTTATGACAATCCAAAATGAAGAAAGCAATACAAACCTGCAGAAGTCGGGGGGGGGGAGCACCACCCCTGCAAGGAAAGGGTAGTAAAGCATTTGGGGCCTTTTAGTTTAGGAAACCCCCAACTAAGGGCGTGGGGGGACCAATAGAGGTTCCTAGAATTAAGCCTGAGTTGGAGAGAGAGGAGTTTTCTGATGCTGGCAATTCATCACATGCAGGCTCCCCCCACCTGGTGGCCTCCCGATGTCTTGGACTACAGCATGGCTGGCTGGGGCATGCTGGGAGTTGTAGTCCAACACATCTGGAGGGCACCAGGTGGGGAAAGGCTGAGTCACAAGAACCTCCCTGGGCCCTGCAGCTGAGAGGCAGCTCACATAGCAATGGCTGGGGGAAATGGGCAGGAAGGTGCTGCTGCATTCACGGCCTGGCTGGGCGTTGCGGAGGCCTCTGGGTTGCCCTGCGGGAAGCAGGGCGGTTTCAGTGGTGGGCAACCTGCAGCCCCCTGCTCACATGCAGCCCGCGGCCCAGTTTCATAGATTTCATAGATCATAGAGTTAGAAGGAGCCTACAAGGCCATCGAGTCCAACCCCCTGCTCAATGCAGGAAACTAGAGGAGGGGTCTCCCATCCAAGTAATAACCAGGCCTGACCCTGCTTAGCTTTCCACGCTCAGACAAGCTGAGCCAGCAAAAGTCCTCTGCCCGTTTCCTCTGCCTTTCCTGGCTGACTGTTGGGTGGGAAGGAGGAGGGAAAGCGAGAGAAGGGGGCTGGGGAAAAAGAGAAGGGGCGACCCACCCACTCTCGGTTCTGGCCCAACACACACTGGCTTCAGCCCCGCCCATCTATGACATGCGGCCCCCGACAGATTACCCACGAGGCCGTGCGGCCCCGGACAGAAGAAAGGTCCACCCATGGATCAGGTGGATCCTTGAGCTGATCCAGCAGGGAAAGCCACCGCAAAGAAAGTGGGCGTCTGCCCTGCCCGCCACGGGTACCTGCCACCGAGCGGCCCTCAAGGCCTCTTGTGCCAGCGAGGTCCCTGCGTGCGATTTCTCTGCTGATCCTCACCGGGGTGGGGGCACCCACTCCCTCACTGCAGATGTGGAGCAGAACATGGGCCTGGCGAACAACGGCGTGGTCTACGCCCTGTGGAGCTACAGCGCCGAGTTCGGCGACGAGCTCTCCTTCCGCGAGGGCGAGCCGGTCACCGTGCTGCGCCGGGACGGCCAGGAGGAGACGGACTGGTGGTGGGCGTCTCTCTATGGCCAGGAGGGGTACGTGCCCAAGAACTACTTCGGGGTGAGTATCATCTTTTGGGAGCTCAAAGCCTCGCCCACAGCCAGCCCCGAGAGAGGAGGGGCAGGCACGCTGTCAGGGAGGGTGCCGCAGGGCGTGGAGACAGTGGAATGGAGCCACGTGCAGAGTGGGGGGGCAGAGCTCTTGGGAGTGCCGGGCTCTGTCCTTTGCCAAGGCAGCTGGAGCTCTGCAGGGCTTTACATTGTCAACCGGCACTGAAGCGCACGGGGCTGTAGGAAGCTCTGATGTAGCATTTTTCTCTGCCCGCTGGACTTTTTCTTTTAATTAGAGGAGAAACTCAGCCTGTTTTTCTCTTCTCCTCTCCCCCCCATAGCTCTTCCCCAGGGTGAGGCCCCAGCAGAGAAAAGCGTAACGTTTTCAGCGGCGGGAGCTCCCTCACTGCCATTCCAGAAGGAGCCTGAGGAGCGTGTCTGGACAGGAAATTGGAGAGCGCGGCCGGCCGGCCGTCTGCTGCCGCTGCCTCACCCGCCTGGGAGGGGCTGTCTGCGGGTCCTGCATCTGTGGACCTTGTGTCACGATGGCGGGAGGGGGGGGGGAGATGCCTTTGCCCCGCTTGGCTGTCGCTGGCCCCGCTGCGGGTGGACGAGCGTGGGCAAAGGGGGGCAGCAGGTTCCCCCTGGATTCCTGAGCTGCCCCCCATTTTGCCTGGCTCCCCCCCCGACTTCCTTGTGAACTCCCCCAAAACGGATAGCGTCGTTCCTATTAGTACCTTGCCCCTTTTGCTTGACAGAAGCAAGCGCAGCTGCCCCTGGTGAGTGAGAGATTTGCCCCAGGGCTGCGCGGAGAGTCTGAAGCAGAATCCCGCCCCTCAGTCCCCCACCGCCTCTTGCTTTCCGCCGCCCTTAACTCCGGGAGAGCAGCCCTTCCCGGGGGATCCTCCCCGACGCCTTTGGTGAGCCCATCTCGGGGCGAGGTCTGCTCTCACACATGCCGCGGCCGTTTCTCCACCGACTGAACAGCCCCGGCCTGCTGGCCCCTCCGTACAAGCCCACAAAAGGGCCGGCCACGTTGCCTGCTTCTCTGTGGAACTCGGTGCAGGAGCCACACCCATGTTGGGCAGGGCGGCTGGACCCGTGGAAGTCGTCGTCTTCTTTTCGCGCGTGGAAATGGACTGGCCTGCAGGGGATTCGGTGGGTGGGGGTGGCAGTGTCCCCCCCCCCCGCTCCTCATTTTTGTGATCATCGCTAGTGAAGTCTCTCTCCTATGAAGCTTCGACTTTCAGCCCCAACGTTCCATGATTTGGGGCGGGAGGTGAGGATGGAGCTTTTCTCTTACTACAGTGTTCTCCGACCTTGGGTCCCCAGATGTTTTTGTCCTACAACTCCCAGCATGCCCCAGCCAGGTTGGAGAACACTGGTTTTAGGGCCAGGGAGGGCGGCAGCACAGGAACAACTTCTCTTCTGCTTTCAAGCTGGAGCTTCTGCGATATGAGGGGTGATGCAAAGGACTGGCCCAGGAGCGAAGAGAACTCCCTCCTGGCTGCAGCTTGCAATGCTACAAGGAGCGTTTGCATGTCTCAAGAGCCTCTACAAAGGCAGGGCTCAGTCAGACTAGGATGCTGCCCAGGCTGTGCTATCTTTGGGCATCTTTGTTGACTTTGGGCATCTACTAAGACAGTGTTCTCCAACCTTGGGTCCCCAGATGTTTTTGGCCTACAACTCCCAGCATGCCCCAGCCAGCATGCTGGGAGTTGTAGGCCAAAAACATCTGGGGACCCAACTCCCAGCATGCCCCAGCCAGCATGCTGGGAGTTGTAGGCCAAAAACATCTGGGGACCCAAGGTTGGAGACTTGCAACAAGCTGAAGGAAAATGTAACCCCCAGTGAGTTAGTGGCGCAAAATAGCCCCTTCTCCAGCACGGCAAGAGTCCGTTGCCCCTGGTAAGCAGAGTTAAGCAGACCCATCCCCAGGGCAGCAAAACAGTCTCTCTCCAGGCAGAGGTTTTTGAGGGCCCTACCTCTATTGACAACAAGTGAGAAACAAAAAGGAGAAAAGGAAAGGCTGGAAGTAAAACAGCAAAAAGCCACTCAGTAATGATGTTTAGAATCATAGAAAACGTAGAGTTGGAAGGGGCCTACAAGGCCATCGAATCCAACCCCCTGCTGAATGCAGGAATCCAGGTCAAAGCATCCCCGACAGATGGCTGTCCAGCTGCACCTTGAATGCCTCCAGACTGAGAGAGATCACCACCTCCCTGGGTAGTTTGTGATTGGAGTGGGCTGGGTGGGTTTCAAGCAGCAGCAACAAATGCTCACATCTTGTTATAGTGCAGAAAAGAGGATCTCTGGACAGTTTCCATGTAGGGGAGGTGGTGTGATCCAGAATCTGGATTAACAGAGGTGGAGAACCTTTGGGCAGACGTGGCGTGGGTACAGAGGCCCAGGTAATCAGTTCTACATCTTTAATACTGCTGTAACTGTGTATAGCAAAGCTGTACATGCATGGACCATAAGTGCAGGATCGGGCATTTGCCTTTCCTAATCCAGCCCTGAGTGAGACCATGCGTGTGGGTGCCCTTGTGCCCAGAAGCCTTTCTGTCACTATTTACGTGTGCAGATTCTGCCGCTCATTTTGGCAGGTGGCACCTATCCCATGCAGAGCTGCCTCCTGAAACCATATGGTGGCCATCATCACAGAAGGAAGGCAATACATAACGGGACTTTCAGTTGCTGCCAAAATGGTGTGGACCTTGGAGGTGGTGGCACCTCGCTGCAGGTGCTGTGGAGGAGAACATGGTTTCCGTGGCCCCTGCACGTTTGTGAGATGAAAGGACGTGGCTGGACATTCCTGAGCTGCTTGTGCTGCTACCATATGACGAGGGATAGCACCTTCCGGCATGCTCGTGACAGCAGTGAACAGCTCCACCGTGCCTCTGCACATTTCCTTTCTGGCAATATCTGAGTTATGCTCACGTTTTTAATACCGAACTTGCCCGTTCCCCACATGTTCCTTTTCCTTTGTTTACCAGTTAATAAATGCTACTGTGATGAGACTGAACTACTTTGTTCTTTCGCTACACCAGCCTCCCCCAACCTGGTGTCCTCCAAATGGTCTTGCTGGCTGGGAATGATGGGAGTTGCAGTCCAGCACATCTGGAGAGCGCCAGGTTGGGGGAGGCTGCACTGCACAACTGCCGCGCCTGCTGCCCTGCCATTGCATTGCATGAGGGTGTGTTCTCCATTCCATCTACTAATGGGGGGCAGGGGACATTGCTGCCATGGGGTGCTCTACTGGGAAACTGAGAATGCCAACTGGAGTCAGGGCAGCTCTAGTCTGACACCCTGATTTTCCGGGGGGCTGCACAGCCCCCTGCATGCCATGAGCTGTGTGGTTGCTACCATCTACCCCTTGCAGGCTCTTCCCTCGCAGTCAGCAAAGTATCCATGGGGGGGCATGTGATTCTGAGCGGGTATGGATGCACTGCCGGATTTCCCTTTTTGTTAGGAAGGGGAGGTCAGAAGTGGGAGTGGGTGGGAGAGAATTAGGGCGGCCCCTTAAAAATCGCCAAAAAAGAGGGCAGTCGTCTGCATAACACTTGCATGTCCTACTCTAGGTGCACATTTAGAAATGCTTCTTATAATTTAAATAGAAATACAGTACAGCTCACCACGGTGTGGAAGGCAGTGTCCAGGTAACTTGTGTGCCTGCCTGTTCCACCTGCTGCCCAGGTTCTTTAAACTGGAATCGGACCGGGCAGCCCTTCGAACAGAGGATGGTCCTCTACAAGAAAAGAAAAAGGACACATGGCCACCCTAGAGAGAATGCCCTCAATACTGGACAACTATTGTCAGCCTTGATCTGCTACCTGCTTACACGTGTGAACAGAAGACAGAATGCAATGCTATTAACCTCTTCGTAGAAATGTCCAGGATTGCTCGGTTGATATACTTGGCACATAACAGATGTGTTGCCATGGCAAAGGAAGCCACAGAGCACAGAAAGTGCTGCCAAAATTTAATTCCACCACATTAAGATCTAAGTAGGAGACTTAACTTGGCTGCTGTCTGTCTCAACAGCTTGCAACAATATTTCTTGATTTCCTTTATATCCCACCTTGTTCCCTCTTGCAAGAAACCCCAGGTGGCTTACATGGTCATCCTCTCCATTCCCCCCCCCCCCCCAGAACAACCCTGTGAGGTAGGTTAGGCTGAGAGTCGGTGACTGGCCCAAAGTCACCCACTGAGTTTCATGGCCAAGTGGGAACTAGAACCCGGATCTCCCAAGTCCTGGTCCAACACTAATCACTATGCCACACTGGCTCGATAACATGGATCTTGAACTGTACTTGTGGAGTGAAAGCCTGATCACACATTCACAGTACTGTATTTTATTGGATTCTTCTTGAATTGATGCTAGTTTTGAATACTGCCATGATTTGGACTTCAAGAGAGGGGCCTTAGGCGTCTTTTAAAAAAGGGTAAGGAGGTTGTTGATACCTTGTTAGAGGTCCAGGGTGATTTGCTAGGGATAATCTTTCATTCTCTCCGGAGATGTGAATTTTCAGTGCTCCACTCCGTGCCTTTCTGTGCATGGAGAAAGGGAATGGCTTTTTGAGCAGGCTGGCCTGGGCGGGCCCGACCGAGGCTCCCTATCTCTCTACAAAGGTAAGGGAAATAGAGCAGTCAAAGATCAAAGGAAGAGGGTGGAATCAGAAATATTCCAACCCAGATTTGAGTCGTCCTTCCTTCTTGGCTCGAACAACTGGTAGTTCAGCCACCTGCCGTATAGCACTCCCTACAGACACCCTTGCAGCCCTAAAATCATCACATGGTAATTTTAAAATATAAAGGAACATCATTGTGATTAGCCACTTGCCTAGATGCCTATTGCATGCAGCAAGTTAGAATATTGCCTCCAGGCAGAAAGGGAACGTTTGTCAGGTGGAAAAGAGCTGATTTTTCCTTCAGGCAGTCTACGTGCTACAAATGACAGGCAAGCTGATAAAGAGTGCTTGAGGACTAGCTACTCTGATTCGTTTATTTGAAAGCCTGACCAAGGATTGTGTTTTCCTTTGTCCCACTTCCACTTGACCCTGCATTGCAAATTGCCCAGGACTCTCGAAACCACAAGCTGCTCCATTTTCTCTCCCTGTAGATTTTCAGCCGGGAAGAATGAAAGGGGGCTTTGCTTGCATCGCTCCATCGAACGCCACAGTTATTTAGGGCTTGACTATTACAGGCCTGTGGCTCACGCTGGCTCAGCTTGTCTGAACGTGGAAAGCTCAGCAGGGTCAGGCTGGTAATTACTAGGATGGGAGACCCCCTCCTCCAGTTTCCTGCATTGAGCAGGGGGTTGGACTCGATGGCCTTGCAGGCCCCTTGCCACTCTGTGATCTATGAATCTACTCCAGCCTAACCTTAGCGGCTGCGTACGATCAGATCTGGAGCGGCTTCTGATGCCTGCGCACAGCGCAGCCGAACTCGCTCTCTTTGGCCTATAGTGCTGCTTTGTGGGCGGAGGCACAGGCTCCCCTCCTCCCCCAAACTAGCCAATGAGAGCGCAGTTTGGAGAGTCTTTCTGGCCAGTAGAGCGCGAGCGTGACGGGGGAGGCGTGGCTAGGAAAGCAGGAAAGGCTTTGCTTGGGGAGGACCGGAGTGAGAACTGTCACTCCGCGCGGCTGCCGCGGCCAATGGGACTGGCGAGTGGAAGGGACCATGAAGTGAGTAAAGGGGGGGGCACCTGGGGAATACCATCAGGGCAAAAAGGAGGGGGTGTTCCTGGGGCAGAAGGGGGCGTTAAAAAGAGGCAGGGGAATTTGGGAGGGGGTTGAGTGGGCAAAAGGGGCTGATCCCTCCTCGAGGGCATTGCCTGGGCTGAGGGGGCATTTGCGCGGGGGGGGGTCGGTGGCAAATGCCCCAGTGCATTATGGGCGGGGCGCGTGGAAGGGGCCCGTGCCCGGGAGGGGCGAGGGGTCGTGGGCAGCCTTCTCCTGGGTTCAGTGGGGCTTACTCCCAGGTAAGCGTGCCTCAGGCTCGGACCACAAACAGTCCTGCAGGTTCTACAAGATTTCTTGTGGCGGAAGCTATTATTATTATTATTATTATTATTATTATTATTATTATTATTATTATTATTTAATAATAATAATAATAATAATAATAATAATAATAATAATAATAATAATAATAATAATAATAATTTCATTTATATTTATATCCCGTCTTTTTTCCTGCAAGGAGCCCAAGGCGGCTTACATAATCCTCGTCACCCTCCTCTCCATTTTATCCTCACAACAACCCTGTGAGGTAGGTGAGGCTGAGAGTCAGTGACTGGCCCAAAGTCGCCCAGCGAGCTTCATGGCCAAGTGGGGACTAGAACCCGGGTCTCCCCGGTCCCAATCCAGTGCTCTAACCACTATGCCACACTGGCTCTTTTATGGACTAGACCAGGGACAGGCAGCTGTTTCGGACTACAACTCTCATAATCCCTGACCATTGGCAGTGCAGTGCAGTGCAGGCAGAGGCTTACAGAAGTTGTCGCCCCAAACATCTGGAGGGTAGCAGTTTGCCTGCCCCTGGACTAGAGTATCCTGGTGCCCCCCAGGTGTGTTGGAATGCAGCTCTCATCATTCCCATGCTGGAGGGGACCAGGTTGGGGAAGGCCGGAACTAGAGAGAGCCCATTTTCTCAGGTGCTTGAGGCTGCAGTTGCGCTTACCTGGGATTACGTCCTGTTAAATATTGCAAGACTTTCTTCTAGATTTGTATTCCTAGGTTCAAGATGTAAAGTGTATCCGATGGTACCAAGAGCCTAGTTGACACAAAAGTGTTTAGACTGTCTTACCAAATGAGTGGCCAAATAGGCCACACAACAACCAGGGCAATGTTGGTTCTGTGCGTGCGTGCACCGTAGTTGTCTTTGTTTGCTTTTTAAAACCAACTTGCTAACCTTCAAATTATTGGAAAAGGCAGAGGAGCATGTGAAGGTGATGCCCCCAGTGCATCCCCCTATACCCCTACTGGCTTGATCACATACAAATGCTAAGCATAATTAGCACTTACTTCATGTAAGTCCTTACAACAACCCTGTAAGGTGGACCTCTATTGTTACCCCTCTTTTGCACATAGGAGCCTGGGAGATGGGACTTGACCTGAGGTTTTAACCTGCAACTGCCCAGTTCGCAGCTCTTTAAAGTGCTGCCGCGCTGCCTTTCACCTGACCAGTCCGTCTTTCTTTTCTTTTCCTTATATGAACCTCAGTCCTGCCTTCAAAATTATGCAGTTAGGTAAATTTTAGATGTTTTTAGTATTACTCTGAGAACAACCTGACATGTGGCCCGTAACTGACATTGGTAAATGCTGGGGCAAGGGCTTGCTGAATTGCCCCTATCTGAAGCTACCCACCTTGCCTGCAGTGTGCTGGGCTCTGCATTAAAACCCCCCAACAAAACCCTTCTACTCAAATTAGACCAAGAAGATGGGAATGGGTGAGGAAAGAGCAGGGGAGAATCCGATGGCTATGGAGGAACCAGACCCAGTGAGGTATCATCATGCCATGGGGAATACATACAGCTGTGGATGTAAAAATGAAGAGCTTTAAAACTGAGGGCTAGAAGCTTGGCTTTGGGTCCTTCAAGACAATTCCTTTCATGGGACAATGTTACTTCCCTGAAGCCTTTGTCATTATTTTTCCTCCCCCCAGGTTGAACATAGATGGATTGCTTGTTTATTTTCCTTATGATTACATCTACCCGGAACAGTATTCGTACATGCTTGAGCTCAAGAGGACACTGGATGCCAAGGTTTGACAAAAGCAAGTTTGGGCCAGGCTGGGTATGCTATTTTTTTGCGCTTGGCCTAAATAGGAACAATGCGCTTGTTCCATGAACAGCTAAGAAGTGAGGTATATCTGAGGAGATTGCAGAGAAACTCCTGGGATGAGGCAAATGGTGGAAATGCAGGCTGGACTGCAAAAATGCCCCCACCTGCCCGTTGGTCCAGATACTTAGAAATTTAGTGCTCGTACCTACAGTAAGTAGCTCGATCTTTCTTTCTTTCTTTCTTCCTCCCCCCCCCCCCCCCGCTCTATTTGATGCTGGTTTCTAGGAACTTGAACTATTTCTTTTTCAGATGTTAGAATAGAAAGGAGAAAGAAACAAACGATGTAGTTTGCAGCATGCGTGTGTGGATGTAATTTGCTCTTTCTGTTTCTCCACCAGGGTCACGGTGTGCTGGAAATGCCCTCGGGCACTGGGAAAACCATCTCCCTCTTGTCTCTTATCGTGGCCTACCAGCGCGTGAGTAGGCCTCGGCCAGGGACGCCATGCATGCTCTCTCAGGCCCCTGTCTGCAGTGTGGGGATGTTAACAACAAAAGTGACCTACCTTACAGGGTTGATGTAAGAATGGCTGGGAGAACCTGAAGCACTTTTGAACAGCCAAAAGGGCGACGTAAATGTTGAGCATTATTGTAAGATCGTTTAACTAAACATCAATATCTCAAGAGGCTACATTTCTAATTCCAAGTGTTTTATTTTCAAAGTAGCTGAAAGAGAAAATGCAGATATATTCAAAACTCTAAAACACCCAATTTCCATGTCGCCATTTCTGCATATCTCTGTGACCTCCTTTCAATAGACTGTATGTACCATGAAATAATGCAAGGCTTTTAGGATATGAAAATAACCTCTTTTTCGCAGATTGGACAGCAGAATTGACATGTATTTGTACAAAAACACAATTCCGCCCTTTAAAACCATTGGTTCCGGGAGCCAAACATGCTGATTTTATCATCAGTTTTTCAGAGGAAATAACCACTTTTTAAAGCTTAAAATTAAATTTAATTAAATTTAATTGATTCATTTAAACCTTGTGTTTTAACAAAAAGTACACAAGGCAGCTTACAGAAAATCGGTGTAATACGAAACAAGAGTAAAAATGCAAGCTAAAATTTGTTGACCAGGTGGCCCTTCATGGAGGACCAATGTGGCTGACTACTGTTCTGTGGGTCCTCTCAGGTGTCACACCACCTGGTAGGAGGTTTCCAAGCCACCCTGACTCTTCCCCTCCTCCCTAGGCTTACCCTCTGGAGGTGACCAAGCTCATCTACTGCTCCAGAACTGTGCCAGAGATTGAAAAGGTAAGCTGGGGCTGGGATGGGGGGATTGCAAGTTGGGGGTGAGATGTCTGTGGGAAGCTGTGTGTTCTGGAACTGCAATGGGGGTGGTGGTGGTCTTCATTGGCTTCTGGGAAAGGGCGGGCGGGCGGGGCGGCGGGGAGAAGATTGAAGAGGCCTTGCCATGGCGGTTGCATCTTTTCCAGGTCATTGAGGAACTGCGGAAGCTTCTGGATTTCCACGAGAAGCAAACGGGAGAGAAGCTGCCCTTCCTGGGCCTGGCGCTCAGCTCTAGGAAGAACCTCTGCATCCACCCTGAGGTGCTCCCCTTTAGTGCAAAGGCTGGGATTTGGGAAGTTCTGCCCCAGGGGCTGATCTCTGAGTCACAGCTATATTGCTGTGGCCATGATGGCACTCAAAATCGCCTTGCCTCAGGTTCAGCTCCCCCTCTTCTCACTGTGGGACTCTCTTCTCTCTTCCTTCACCCCCTTTTGATATTCTGTTGTGTGATCACACTCCTGCAGCCCCCGCATCTTCACTATCATTGATTATATTTTTATCCACCTTCCAAGGATGGATACAAGGTTCTTTCCTTCTGCCGTCTTCTGTGTTATCTCACAAACAGCCCTGTGAGGTAGGTTGGATTGAAAGAAGGTGACTGGACCAAAGTCACCAAGTAGGCTTCGTGGCCAAGTAGGGATCTGAACGGCTTCTCTCTTCGGTGCTGGTCTGGCGATCTAACCCAGCCTTCCCCATCCTGGTGCCCATCTGGGAATGAGGGGACACACCAGTCCCACACCAGGTTGGGGAAGTCTGCTCTAGCCACTAACACCACACCGGGGCTCCCAAACCAGTACCGGCAGCTGAATCAGGATCTGTCCCAATGATTGTCTGTGCTTAGAGATGGGTTTTTGGGTATGGAAGGGGGGGGTGTCTGGCGGGAAAGAGAGGGCACATGAGAGCTGCGATTGGTGCGGGGGGACAGCGTTCGCCACGGGGTCTGTGAAGAGGGCGAAGTGAGCGACGAACCCCTTTGGCCCGAACCTGTGGGGGTTTGGCCCCCTCTTCTCCTCCTCCTCGCAGGTGAGCACCTTCCGCTTTGGAAAGGAGGTGGATGGGAAGTGCTTCAGCCTGACTGCTTCGTACGTGCGGGCACAGCACCAGCAGGATGGCAGCGTTCCCTCTTGCCGTTTCTTTGAGGTATGGGGGTTCCGTGGCGGAAGGGGTGGGGGTGGGTTGGTTCAGGCCAAGGCTTCCCCGCAGTTTTGGCAGCCCTAAGCCCAATGGCCCGAGGAGTCCACATCACGAGGGGGTTTAAGGGCGGAGCCATGCCTCAGGGGTAGAGCGCCTGCTTTGGGTGCAGAAGGCCCCGGAATAGTTCCCCAGCAGCTCCCAAGAAGGGTTGGAAGCAGGGCCGGATTAACATAGGGGCGATTGGAGCGGCCGCTCCAGGCCCGAAGCAGACAATAGGCCCAGAATATAGGGACACGCGGCACGGTTTGAGTTAGCTCTGATCATGATCATTCAGCATAATTAATGATTTTTTCAAGATTAGAAAGGTGTTCTAAGCACATCTGCATTACAGGCTTGAGGCAAGACCTAGCAAGAACTGTTGTTCTCAAATTAGCATTTCGGTAGGTTTTTGCATTTCAATCACTGTTACTACATTTCTTTGAAGCACATGGGGGGGCTTGCTAGGGTCTGTAATATTCAGATTTAGAAGGGACCTCTCTCTCCAGCCTCGAGCAAAAGATCTTTCTGATTCGCAGCTCAATTGTTCAAATGCTAGTTTAACAAAAAAACGAAAACGAAACAAAGCAACAAGAACAACACAATTATTCTTGGTCAAGCAAAGCTTCCTGGCTTTTTGTTGTGGCTGCTTTTTCTTTTTTTAATAAATAAATTTGGGGGAAATTGGGAAGACCCTTACTGATGAGCTGCAGGAGTTTTTGAGTTTTGGCACTTTAATGGTAATTAAAATATTTAATTTGTTTTAATATAAAATTGCGTGTTCATTTTATTTATTTCCATAAAAAGGCCCACCAAAATCCTCAGCACCAGGCCCATAATGCTCTTAATCCGGCCCTGGTTGGAAGAGGCTCCTGCCTGAAACCCTGGAGAGCTGCTGCTGCCAGTCAGTGTCGACAGTACTGGGCTAGATGGAGCAAGGGGCTGACTCAGTTTAAGGCCGCTTCCTACGCTCCTAAGAGGGGTAGCGCGATCTGTGGGTGCAGAGAAGGCTGAAGGTAGCGATGGATGAATCCGCCAAATTCCAGTCTGTGTCGCTTTTGCACACGTTCATCCCCGTGTTCATTCCATCCTGTTTCCGCATTAATCTGCCATTCAAAAACAAAAGCTCTGCAAAAAAAAAAAAATCACATTTAAATACAAATTGAAACATGCATTTCTAGATGTATTTTCTCTCAAAATATGCATACCACTCCGTGCTGCACGGACATAGGCTGGGTATAATATATGGGAATGGACCGTTTTTGTCCACCCGCAAATGCATGCTGAGAAGCATCAGCATTTCACGGTGATGTTGTTCTCGCTCTTGACGACGGCCGTTCCTTTCCATCCCTGGCAGGAATTTGACGCCCACGGCCGCCAGGTGCCCCTCCCGTATGGTGTGTACAACCTCGATGACTTGAAGGCCTATGGCCGGCAGAAGGGCTGGTGCCCCTACTTCCTTGCCCGATACTCGGTAATGTGGCCGTTGTGTAAACACACTCATCCTTCCAGCTTCTCTCTTTGCTGCAAAATAGATAAGCTGGGTATTTCTGCTGGTCCAGTTGCTGTTGAGAATAACACTCTGCACACCTTTGACTGGCACAAAACTTCTCTTTAATCAAGCAGAAGGAAAAAGCATTGCCCAATATGCCAACCCCGTTTCCTTGTAAAAGCTGCAAGTTCATAGTCCTAATAGCTGCTAAGATATGATTAGCGGAAATATGTGGCGGAAATGCCTACTGAAACATCAGAAGCCAGAGGGTGACTAAATAAGATTTCCACTTGCTGGGGGTTGGGCTTTGGTGTCTTTGCCCCTTCTCTGACTGGTTAAATCACAATAATATATGCAAAATAAGAGATTCTGATTTCCATTTGCATGATTTATATAGGGTGCAGAATTTTGCCTTCTTAGGCACAGAATTCAGATTGCCTAAATGCAACATTTTTTAAATGCAACCATCCCTGGCTATACCTGAGGCTTCATTACTTCTTTGCCTGCTGAAGTTTTCTGTGTAACTTGAAAGTTTGTATAGGTAGTGTTCTAATTAGGGGGGGGAAGTCGTAGTACACCTCCTGACTATTGTTCTTTGGGGGAAGGGAAGCAGGATTGGGTTCTTTTTCTTTTGTGTTCTCTGGATGTAATACCTAGTCCAGTTCAAATTTTCATGAGATGTCTGTTCCAGCTCTGCTATTTCTCTCCATGTTGGATCAGATCCTTCACGCCAATATCGTGGTGTACAGTTACCACTACCTCTTGGACCCCAAGATCGCTGACCTGGTCTCCAAGGAGCTGGCCAAGAAATCCGTTGTTGTCTTCGATGAGGCTCACAATATCGGTAGGCAGGAGGGTAGCAGGTGGGCAGGAGAACGTTATTCTGTGGGGTCCCACTTGATCTGCCGCATCTCTTCCTGTTAATGCACAAGGGAGCCCGTGGAACTCACTGCCACATGGTGCTGTGATATCCACCACTGCATAGGGGTGGGTAACATTGAGGAGGAGTTGTGTCCCATGTTTAGAGGCAGGATTCCTTGGATTATTGGGTGCTGGGGACAAGCAGGGGGTGGCCCTCCATCGTGCCCTGCCGGCCAGCTTCCCAGCAGCATCAGACTAGCCACTGTCAGAGGCAGAGTGTTGGGTCAGATGGGCCTCGTGGCTGACTCGGCAGCCCAGTTCTTTCCTCCTCCTCCTCCTCCTCCTCCTCCTCCTCCTCCTCCTCCTCCTCCTCCTCCTCCTCCTCCTCCTCCTCCTCCTCCTCGCGGGAAGTGATAATTCCCCTTTACTCGGCACTGGTTAGGCCTCATCTTGAGTACTGCGTCCAGTTCTGGGCACCTCACTTTAAGAAGGACGTAGACAAACTGGAGAGGGTTCAGAGGAGGGCAACAAGGATGATAAAGGGACTGGAAACAAGGCCCTATGAGGAGAGACTGAAAGAACTGGGCATGTTTAGCCTTCAGAAGAGGAGACTGAGGGGAGATATGATCGCACTCTTCCAGTACTTGAAGGGATGTCACACAGAGGAGGGCCAGGATCTCTTCTCAATCATCCCAGTTTGCAGGACACGGAATAATGGGCTCAAGTTACAGGAACCTAGATTCCACCTAAACATCAGGAAAAATTTCCTGACTGTCAGAGCAATAAGACAATGGAATCAACTACCTAGGGAGGTTGTGGGCTCTCCCACTCTGGAGGCATTCAAGGTGCAGCTGGACAGACATCTGTCAGAGATGCTTTGACCTAGATTCCTGCATTGAGCAGGGGGTTGGACTCGATGGCCTTGTAGGCCCCTTCCAACTCTACTTTTCTATGATTCTATGATTCCTCCTGCCCTGATGAGAGTGGACACAGGAAGCTAACTCAGTGCTGTCCACTCTGGCAGTGGTTCTCCAGGGGCTGAGGGAGAGAGGCGTTCCCCATCAACTACTCCCTGACACTATTTTCACTGGAGCGGGCAGAATATGAACCCGGGACCTTCTACATGCAAAGCAAAGGCAAAGACATCTTTATTCAGGCAGGCCTTTGGCATGTAAGCTGGTCTGGGGTTGGGTCCTGCTTTTGTCCTTCGTTGTGTTTTTTTAATTGTATTTTTAATGTATTTGTTTTATGATTGTTTTAATTATGTTTTTATTTTAAATGTTGGTTTTTATTGTTGTTAGACACACTGAGCACCATTTTCTGGTAGAAAGGCGGGGTACAAATTAATTCAGTAACTACATAGCGCGGGCGCTCTGCCACTCCGCTGCGGCCCGCTGTACAAAGCGTCTGTGATTTGGGCGGTGGGAGGTTCCTGCACAGGGCTGTGGCTTGTCCGCTTCTGAGGCCAGGCAGGACTGTGACACGGATGCAGTGCTAGAAGATGATTGCTGGGCCTCAGGTTTTGGTTTTTTCAAACCTTGCTCGGAAGCACCCTGGTGGCCTGCCTTTTTCTTGACCCACAGACAACGTCTGCATCGATTCCATGGGAGTCAACATCACGCGCAAGATGCTGGATCGCTGCCAGGGCAACGTGTCCACTCTGCAAGCTGCCATCCAGAAGTGAGTGAGGAGACTGCGTTTTGCTTTCCCGCAGCAAAGCCTTACTGGCATTAGACCTACTGAAATGAGGCACCAAGGTGGCCCAGATTGTGCCACACACTTTCAAGCATAACTTTGCATCCATAGGGCTAGAAACTTGAAATGGTTTTAATTGTGGAAGCGGAGAAACTCGGGGAGCCCTCTCAGTAGTGGCACCCGCTCTTGGAACACTCTCCCACGTTGTTCCAGAGGCAGAAACGGTGGCGAGCTTTAAACGTATCTTGAAGACATACTTGTTTACCCCCGGCCTTCCCTGACTTGTAAGGGACTGTGACACTGCTCCGTTTTATCACGGTCTTTGTTGTAATGTTCTTGATTATTTGTTATTTTACACTGTTTTTACATCAGCTTTTATACTGTATTATTGTGCTGTGCACCACTTTTAGGCTATTAAGCTGTATAAAAGTAGTATAAATAAATAACATAAGTAAATTAGGAATGCAGGAAGCTGCCTTAGACTGAGTCAGACCCCTCTTGGTCCCGCTAGCACAGCATTGTCGACGCACTAACTGGCAGCCATGGCTCCCCCTCCAGGGTTTCAGGCAGGAGTTTTTCCAGCCCTGCCTGGAGATGCTGCCGGGGATCGAACCTGGGGCCTCCTGCGCTGAACGGAGGCGGTCTGCCACTGAGCCACGGCCGTTTCCCTTAATTCACGGTGTGGGCTTTCTGCGCTCTCCTGGACTTGGGCAGTGCCTCTGGGCACGCCCCTCTATCCTCCTCCACCTGACACCGGCGCACGCCCCTTTTTCAGGATCAAGGAGACGGATGCTCAGAAACTGAAGGAGGAGTACGGGCGCCTGGTGGAAGGGCTGCGGGAGGCCAACGTCGCCCGGGAAACCGACGTCTATCTGGCCAATCCGGTGCTGCCGGACGAGATCCTCCAAGGTGGGTGCATCTAGTTACAGGCCTGTGGCTCACGCTGGCTCAGCTTGTCTGAGCGTGGAAAGCTAAGCAGGGTCAGGCCTGGTTATGACTTGGATGGGAGACCCCTCCTCTAGTTTCCTGCACTGAGCAGGGGGTTGTACTCGATAGCCTTGTAGGCCCCTTCCAGCTGTATGATCTATGAAAATCTGCATCTCTGTGACGGGAGTCCAGGAGTTGCGTGTTGTCCTCCTTGATCTTTCTGTCGGTGTGAGGGAACTGACACATGCGCCGTCTCAGCTCTAATCTTTGGATCCAAGCTTCCTTATAGAGAGCCTTAAAAAAGGACTGATTCACGGAGTGGGAGAGGTGTATTGGTGGCTATTGGCTGTGCTGGCTAAGTGGCACCTCCATGGGTGGAGGCAGTCTACCTTTGAGTACTGGACACTGGAGGTGGATAGCAGGGTGTGGCTTTTCCATTATTCCATAGCTGGGAGCTTCACAGCAGCATCGCTGCCCCCTGCTGAAGAGAGGGTGCTGGGCTAGATGTACCCTTGGTCTAATCCAGCTTCGTCAGTTCTTACTTTCTTCAGAGGAGTTGCCTCGCTTTTTGGAGGGGGCGAGGGCGGGCTCTGGTGTGGACACGCGCATGCAGCCACATGGCCGCCTCCGGTCCCGGTGCCTCCCGTCCGCTTGAGCTGCTCCGTGGGAGGCAGCGGCGGTGACCGGCATGTCTCACGCTGTCCTCTCGGCAGAGTCCGTGCCGGGCAACATCCGCACCGCGGAACACTTTGTGGGCTTCCTGAAGCGCTTCCTGGAGTACCTGAAGTCCCGGCTGCGGGTGCATCACGTGGTCCAAGAGAGCCCCCCGTCGTTCTTGAAGGATGTCTTTGAGAAGGTCTGCATTGAGCGCAAGCCCCTCCGGTAAGTGGGGTGGGGAGGGGCTCTCTGCAGTAGGACCCCCCCCCCCGGGGACTGGCCCAGTCCTTCGGATCTCCAAGACCAGCCTCCCCCAACCTGGCATGCTTCAGATGTGTTGGACCACGACTTACATCATCCCCAGCCAGCAGGAGCACGTTAGGAGCGGAGACTCGCTGTGCTCCTCTCTGGGACTTGCATCACGGGGTGGGGAAGGGCTACGTGGGTGGGTGGGTGGGTGGGTGGGTGCGCACGGGAGGGGCCCTGCTTGGGAAATGTGCCTCCTGGCACAGAACCGGATCGTTGGTTTCCTTGCAGGTTCTGTGCCGAGCGGCTGCGCTCCCTTCTTCGCACGCTGGAAATTGCTGACATCTCCGATTTCTCTCCCATTACGCTGATTTCCAACTTCGCCACGTTGGTCAGCACATACTCCAAGGGTAAGGGAAGCCTCTGTTTGATAGAGTGGCTTCGGGCTGATAAAACCTTGCCTCTCTGGTCCCCTCCCCCCCCTTCCCCTCCCCCCCCACATCTGGGTTCAGTTAGAGGTTTACCAAGTATGTTAATGTCTTCATGTGAGGTTTCATAAACCAGTGATGCTCAGATGAAACACACTTTGCTAAAGCTGAGTCGCTTGATCAAAGCCAAGTTCAAGCTCTGCAGGTCGGGGATAGAAAGAGAGTTTTGCAGAAGCACCGCAGTCAGTTGACTCAGATCAGATAAACAGTTGTGAACCCAGGGTCTAAAGGAACTCGATTTGTAAGGCACCTCTTCCAAAGGGCTTAAGGTGGATAATGGCAGTCTTGTATGGCTTCCTAACAAGAATTGCGTCTGTATAAATGCTGGCCTTTTTAACAGACTGGACCAAGTGTTGCTGCTGTTAATTTTGGTATAAAACAGTCAGGCCAGTTTGCAGGTTGAGGACGGAGGAGGCGTTTAGCTGTGGGAAGGGTCTCTCCCCCTTTTTTCCTCTCTTTTTTTAAAGCTAGCTCTCTGTTTTGCGAATGTCAGTTACCAAAACTGCTAGTGGCTCCCAGAAGTACCATAGAACAGCCTTCCCTAACCTGGTGCCCTCCAGATGTGTGGGGTGCTTGGAGTTGTAGTCCAACAGATCTGGAGAGCATCAGGTAGGGAAAGGCTGCTATAGAATCACAGAGTTGGAAGGGACCTCGGGGCTCATCTAGTCCAACCCCCTGCTCCAGGTAGGCTCTACCCTGCAGGGGGCAGCTACAGCATCCCTGACAGACGGCCGTCTAGCCTCTGCTTAAACACCTCCAGCGGAGGAGAACACAGGGACCGGTATTATCCTTCTCTGCCCATTCATGCTTTGAGTAAGTGTCCAAAATCCTTCCCATCAGTGAGGGAGGGCAGGGGGAAATGTTTGTGATGCCGCTTGCAATACAAGTTTCTGGTCCTCATGGTTGCAAAGAGAAGCTCTTCAATAAAATTCCCAGGATGGCTTACAAAATTTAACAACACAACACAGCAAATTTTAAAACATACACATTAAAAATACGTATACTAAAATGTAACAAAAACAGTAACATCACTCAGAGCAGCATAAAAACAACAAATGTGGACAAGACAGAATGGGTCAAGTTGAATAAAAATGACTGAGAAAATAAAAAGCCCTATGCCTGTTTCCAAATTGACATCAGGATAGGTGTCAGGCGAATGCCCCTGTGGAGAGCATTCCACAATTGGGATGTTACCACCAAGACGGCCCTTTGCCCAGTATTTACCTCTTGGATTTTCAGAGCCTACAAGATTAGGGGGAAGTTGGGTGCCTCTCCGTGAACAGATGATCTCTTCCACTGTTGTAAACAAGGCTGCCGTGAGCTTGATGTGATGGCCCCACGCCTGCCTGGTGGACCCCTTGCAAGCCACTAGGAGGCTCTCCTCTGGGTCGGGACGTGGCATTGCGCATGCGCGGAACAGAAGGGCACTTTCCTTCCCAAGGCAAATTGTTTCTGTGCCAAGGGCTGCTGCGTCGCTCATCAGTCCGAGAGCGGAAGGGAACGGGCGCTGTGTGTGTGTTTCTGACGTTGCCACAACATATAAATACCGCGTTAAGTCTCTTAAGTGATTAGCCTTGAGGCTGAGTCAATCCTGCCGCCTTTAAGAAGCTTAATTTTTCCTCCTTGGTTCTTGGACAGAAAGGTTTCTCTTGTCTGTCACTGTCCGAGCAGCTCGAACCTCGACCGACTTGCCAGTTGTTCTAGGGTGCACATGGCACTTCACTGGAGGTTCTGGCCAGGCCTGGATGACCTCACCATGCGTGAACTGAGAGCACAACTTAAACCGTCCAAACACGCTGCTGCTGTGACTGAACGTTTTTGAGGAAGTTCGGTTGCGGTGGACAAGCCTCCTTTCAGCAAAGCTCCCCATCAGTACTGGTCTTCTCATAGAGCTAGGCCTCCCCAAAGTCAGCAGGACTCCCACCCCTTCCCAGAAAACAGTTGGAAAACCACACACCTAAAAACAACCCCAAGCTGGTTTGAGTTTCACTGTATGGGTGGTGGGCTCTCGCACTCTGGAGGCATTCAAGGTGCAGCTGGATGGCCATCTGTCAGGGATGCTTTGACCTGGACTCCTGCATTGAGCAGGGGGTTGGACTCGATGGCCTGGTGGGCCCCTTCCAACTCTACTTTTCTATGATTCTATGTATACCCAGCTGTGGCTGAAGAAATGATGATAACCGAGGCATTGTACCTATACTCAGGATTCTCCCATTCATTTGACGATACTTGCACAGGAGGCTTTCTTGGTGGATCAGGCCCTTTCATTAAGTACTCCATTTTTAAATAGGGACTAGAAGCACTGAGGAGCTATCCAAAGTGAAGAGAGATTCAGACCCACTCTGGATGGGGCATCTACCACAGTCATAAACATTTTTTTTATTTATACAATTCAGAAGTTGCTTCTCTGTTTTTAAAAAATAATAATATTCCAAGCACGGTGGCAAACAGTCCATAAGAATGCAAAACAACAGTTAATTTAAAACACGCCTGGTCAACACTAAAACAGCAGTAAGAAATTGCTATTGGTATCAAATACCTGGCTCTTAAACTTTTTTTTTCTGTGTAGCAATGAGGGCTAGAAGCTTGCCCCCCCCGCCCCCCTTTTTAAAGGAAAGCTGAGCTTTCTCTGGAATCTACCTATACAGTTTAGCTTCCTAATTTTGTGCATGAATGCAGGACACAGGTTTTTTTGTTGATGAGTGTACGCACACTCATACGCACAGCCCAACCATCTGTGCTTCAATCCTGCTGCAGGTTTTACCATTATCATAGAACCGTTTGATGACCGGACTCCCACCATCACCAACCCAATCCTGCACTTCAGGTGAGGGTCATCACGCCATCCCGTGACTCAGGATGGATTCTGGGGCCCTCGGTGCGGCTTGGCTTGGCTTTTTCTCATCTCAAAAAAGGTGTTGTAGAACCGGTGGAGGAAGACGGTCAGGTGTGAAGCCAAGGGCATCCCAGGCTGGCTGGGGGGTTATGGGAGTTGCAGTCCAACACATCTGGGGGTCGTTAGGTTGGGAAAGGCCGGGTTAGACAGTTTCTTCTGTGGGCAACTCCCAAGATTATTTTTCACTATTTTTGGGTGGGAGGGGAGAGTCTGTCCCTCGTAGCCTTTGATTTTCAGGGGAATAGATTAATAACCTTTTGGGGTCATAGCTGTGCCTACAAAATGTGTTTGGGTGAGGGAATTGTCCTCTGCCTTGTCCTGATGCCCACTTCCTGCCCCTTCGTCCCCACAGCTGCATGGATGCCTCCATCGCTATCAAGCCGGTCTTTGAGCGCTTCCAGTCAGTCATTATCACCTCAGGAGTAAGTGTGCTCTTTGGAGGGCTCTTGCTTCCAGCGCCGGCTCTTCCTGCAGGCCTGAACTCTCCCTCTGTGTTTCTGCCTGGGGTGGGTAGCCATGGGTGGTGGTGGTGGTTTTTAACCTCGGTCCAACTTCCGCCTTCTTCCGACACAGACGCTTTCCCCGCTGGATATCTATCCAAAGATCCTGGACTTCAGGCCAGTCACCATGGCCACCTTCACTATGACCCTCGCCAGGACCTGTCTGTGTCCAATGGTGAGTGTGAGAGTGGGAGGATCTCTCGTGGGCGGTGGTTGCGCTCTGGAGCGGCCTTATTCCAAATCAGACTCCTTGGTCCACCTACGCCAGAGCCATCAGTGGGGCATTTCCTAGCTCTGCCGCTGGAGAGGCCAAGGATTCGAACCCAGGACCGTTTGCATGCATGGCATGTGTGTTCCCATTTGGCTGTGGGCCCTGTGGAAGCAGTGGCTGTCTAGGCTCGGGGCTCGAGATACATCAGAGCAGCTCAGGATTTTAGTTTGTTCCTCTTGGGGGTGGGGGGAAGGGGTCTGGTTGGGGACTTCCCCCCCCCCCAAAGTTAAGGGGCTCCACTTGCTTCTGTGAAAACGCCCACTTCATGGACTTGAACAGGCCCGGTTGACGGCAGGGCCCCTTCCCCACATCCCGTTTCCCTTTCAGGTTGTGGGGCGTGGGAACGACCAAGTGACCATCAGCTCCAAGTTTGAGACTCGCGAAGACATTGGTAAGGGCTGCCCCCCCCCCCATTAGTGTATGCTATAAAATGAAGTTTGATGTGTTGCTTCTGTTAACTGGCCTGCTTATCTGAGACTTTCTCAGACAGGGTAAAAAAACGTGGTGTTTGTGTTTATGTAGCTATTTTTGCCTACGGCTTAAGAAAGCAGAGCTAAACTTGCAACGCAAGTGACCTTTGGTGTGGGGGGTGAGGACAGAATACTTGCCATGGAGTCGCCTCCCTTTCGTGGTGAAAGGAGGGGATGTTGCCCTCCCCCCTTCTCGCCCAATGTGCAGACAAAGAAGAAGAATGCAACTGTCCCAGTCATTTGAACTCACTCACTCACTCATCATCATCATCATCCTCTATTATTATTTTCATTTCTATACTGCCCAATAGCCGAAGCTCTCTGGGTGGTTTACAACAATGATAAAGTTACACAATAAAATACAATTATACAATGAAAATACAATTTTACAGTAAAATACAGTATAAAAAATACAAACAATAAGAACATCAAAAAATGTACACTAAAGATTTTAAAAACAATTTTAAAATTACTTAAATAGCTAAGACAAGATGTAAAAAGAAGACTGGATTAAAAAAGTGACATCGCCACCACCCCATGTACTATTTGGAGCTGTTAAATGCCTCGTGGGGCACGGCTTGGTGTTCTCAGCCTCCTTTGAAGCAACGGGTGTGGTTGTTGTTTTTTCTACAGCACCGTCCAGAAACGTGGTGCTTTACACACAATGATGAGAGGGCAGGCCCAAGCCCCAAGGGGCTTACAATCTCAGAACTAGACTCAAGGGGCACAACAGCGGAAGGGGAGTTGGTAACAGCAGTAGGGGTAGCTTTAAGCTTAGAGGTATTTTTAAAAATATGGTAAGTGGTGTATAAACCTATTTAATACTACTACTACTACTAATAATAATAATAATAATGTGTGTTCTGTAAGCAGGGATTTTGGAAAACCTCCACCAGGTTTCCCCCGCAGCACCCAGTTTTAGATCATTAGCGCCCAATAACTGGCTAGTCTCACATGGCCGCAGAAGGCAAAATGGATTACCCAGATACGCGGTGCCCGCTGGCCACTGCGTTCTTTCTCATGCTGGATCAGCACCCAGGAGGGAGAGCTTGAGTGGGACAACGTAGCCCAGCCTTCCCCAACCTGGTGCCCTCCAGGTGTGTCGCGCTGCAACTCCCATCATCCCCAGCCCGCATGGCCATTGGCAGTCCGGCACATCTGGAAGGCACCAGGCTGGTCGAGGCTTGAGTCGGCCTTCTCCCCCCCCCCCCCCGATCTTCCTCCCCCCACCCTCCGTCGCTTGGTGGCAGCTGTTTGTAGGCCTGGGGCAACGACCCGGGCCGGGGAGGGAAGGCTGTGTGTTTGCCCCCCGTCTCAGAGCAGAACCTCTTGATGTCCCGGCAGCTGTGATCCGCAATTATGGCAACCTGCTCCTGGAGATGTCCGCCATCGTCCCAGACGGCATTGTGGCCTTCTTCACCAGCTACCAGTATATGGAGAACATCGTTGCCTCGTGGTACGAGCAGGTGCGTCTCGAGCAGCGGGAGGAGAGCGAGCTCTTAGCAGGCAGCCTGCTGCGAGGCGGTGGGTTCCCTTCGCTTTACGTTTTGCTGGCAAGAGCAGCAAACCACATTTCAAGCGCAATAGCATCAGGCATTGTTTGTATTTTTGATGTGTTTAAATTCGTTGCCACAAGATGGCCACTGGCTTAGATGGCTTTAAAAGGGGATTAGACAAAGGCCTGGAGAAAAGACCTTCGGTGGCTACTGCCCAAGGTAGATAAATGAAACCTCCATGTTTAGAAGCCGCGTACCTCTGAATACCAGTTGCAGGAGAACAACGGCAGGAGAGGTGTCGGAACTTTGCTGCCGCCCCACGTAGCAGAGATAGGAGTTGTTGTGTGCAAGCTCAGAGAATAACGAGGAGACGTGAGCGCATCAGTAGAAACTTTTACTGAGGTTCTTCACGCATAGATTCATTACAATTTACAGCTATACAGTTCAGTGCAAGGCTCCCCCCATGCACGGCACAAAAAGCATAGAGTCAAAGACTAGTGGGGAGAGAATATTACAGCATATAACTCCTCCCCTCTCAACACTCTGTTTATGACCTTGGGCACACTGCCCGACTTTAACAAGTTTCACTCCCAAACAGAACTTCTGTTCACAGGTGCTCTGCTATAGTCCTTTCTGCTCAAGGACACATTAGATACTCTGACACCCCTCCTTGTCCGCAGACAGAAAGGGTTTTTATTTTCCTTTATTAAAGATCACCATCCCTAGTTCTGAACATAGTTCTTTGAATCTTGGCCCAGGCAGTGGCTTAGTAAACATACCTGCTACATTTTGCTCTGTTGGACAATATATCAATTCAATGGTCTTTTTCTGCACATAATCACGAACATTGCAGTATTTCACAGCTATATGTTTTGTGAGCCCCTTTAAATACTCAGATTTTGCCATTGCAGAGCAGGCTTGATTATCACAGTACACGTGAACTGGTAATGCTACTTGTAAGCCTAGGTCTTTTAAAACCTGAATGAACCACAACTCTTCCTGTCCTGCTTGTGGGCTTCCCACTGGGTAGCTGGTCGGCCACTGTGGATGCTGGGCTAGTTACGCCTTTGGTCTGATCCCGCATGGCTCTTCTTATATTATTTTAGTTTTAAAAGAGCCAAAAACCCAGCTGTGTTGTGCCTTTAAAAGTGCTTTACTCCAGGGCTCATCCTGAGGTAATTCAGAAAGGATTGCAACAAAAAAATCTCTGCAGGATGTAGACGGAATGGACAAGGGATGAGTGACGCTGGGACTCCCAAATAAAGTTATCCTGCTGCCATTTGGGGCTCCAAAGGGTGGCGCAAACTGGAGCCAGGGTGCCCAGTCCTTCTTGGGCCCTGTCAGGATAGAGCCCTTCCTCCGCTAGCTCCCCTTTGTTCCCAACTGAGGGGACAGAAAGGGGGCCAGTCTCCTGTGAAGAGCCCCATTAAGTGTGCATCGACAGAGGCGTGCAGGCGTCCTCATTCTGCAACCGGGAGGGCTCTGCGATCTGCGTTTCACGTACCTACCACAACCCTTTTCCTCTCTGGCCACCCAAGGGGATCTTGGAGAATATCCAGCGCAACAAACTCATCTTCATCGAGACGCAGGATGGCGCCGAGACAAGCATGGCCTTAGAGAAGTACCAGGAGGTGAGTGGCCAGTCGGGAGTTGAAACAAGCAGCGGGCCCCACAGGGCCCCGCAGCTGCGCCCAGGGCGGGACCTGTGCCCTGGGCCTGGCCACGCAGTCGATGGCCAAGGTCGAGGACGAGGCTGGGTCTGGGGGCCCACGACCCTCTACGGAAACACCTTGAGGCTCACTCAGTCTGTGCCCACGTTCTCACCGTCCTTTTTTTCGGATAGTGTGGGGCGAGTCTAGGGCAGCCTTCCCCATCCTGGTGCCCTGCAGATGCGTTGGACTGCATCTCCCATCATTCCCAGCCGGCACGGCCAACAGCTGCTCTTAAGGCCAAAGTCAGGCAAAAATTGTTCCCTCGCCACCCCCAGCCACGTGCTGTGGACACACACGTGGCATGGGGTCCGACCAGTCTTTGCAACAGGAGTCTTGTGTCTTGCGTGGCAGGCCTGCGAGAACGGTCGGGGAGCCATCTTGCTGTCGGTGGCCAGGGGGAAGGTCTCGGAGGGCATCGATTTTGGTGAGTGTTGGTCTCTCTTCTCCCCAGCCTCCCGTTCCTCCTCTCCTCCCTCTGTCAGAGAAAAATGGAGAGCTTTGAAGAGGAGGATGCTGTCTTGATCCACTTCTGCCCTTTCCGTTCCACAGTTCACCACTACGGGAGAGCCGTGATCATGTTCGGGGTCCCCTACGTCTACACCCAAAGCCGCATCCTGAAGGTGAGCCTGGTTCGTCTTGGCCCGATTGTCTGCCTCCTCCCTCCACTAGCCCGTTTCGGGGTAGAGTCTTCCAAGTGGGAGCACGTCTCACCAGGGATGTTGAAGAGTCCTTGGTCTCGAGTCACGAGTCGAGTCACGAGTCTTTGGACCCGAGTCTCGAGTCCGAGTTCGAGTCCTTGGTCCAAAATGGTGACTCACGAGTCACGAGTCACTCCCAAAGCTGACTCCACGAGTCCCTATTAAAATCAATGGGGGGTTTTCCCAACAAAATAAGGCTACTTCACACTCAGAGCAGCCACACAGAGTAATGTCAGGTCCTTCTTCTGCCTCTCCCAAGTACGCAACACATCAATCAAAATAAATCTTGACACACTGTTGGGGCTGCACTCCTGGCAGCCGTCCATAGTGGCCGAGCAGCGGCACACCTCGCTTCCATGCGCTCTTCGCCGGCGATCGCGCTCCTCTCCACTCCTTCTGGCACAGCCCAGGGATGTTGAAGAGTCCTTGGTCTCGAGTCCCAAGTCGAGTCTCGAGTCCCATTAAAAATATTGGGACTCGAGTCCGAGTCGAGTCAGAGGGGGGACTCAGTCCGACTCACGAGTCGAGTCCTCAAGTCCGAGTCCCCATCCCTGCGTCTCACCTCCAAGCTGTGCGGCTCCCCGAGGGCTCTGCAGGCAAAACAGCCTCGGCGTCTCTTGGAGATGCGTCTCCCTGGGCTGGGCTGGGAGCTGCCTTTTCCCAGCAACCCTGCTCAGCTGGGGGAAGATTGCCACTGTACGATGCGCGATACATCGTACAGTCCCCAGGCTCTCAGGCTTGTGCTGTTGCTCGAAAGCGTGCCCGGGAAATGAGTTGAAACTCCTGGTTTTGCAGAGTCCCGACCCCAAAGGCTTTTCCCACCGCACAGCTGGGGTCAGCGGGAGAGTGTGGCTGTGGAGTAGAATTGAGATGTTGGCCTGGTAGCCAGGCCCCAGCAGTGAGTCTGGGATCAGGATAGGCCAACTTAATCCCCTTCGAGGATTAGGGAGCCTCCGGCAGGCTTCAGAGAGCGAAATAAGCTGCCAGGAAAGGCCCAGCCCTGTAACATGGCCGTTGTTGCTGTTATAAATATTTTCACATCACGGCTTTCACTTTACGATGAGCAGAACAACCATAACATGTTATGGTCGGCTTGCAGAAGACACTTTCCAGAATGTAACCACAACCAGGAGCTCCGTTGGCTTTGGGGGAAAGATGAGCTCAGGGGGGGCCTCCCTCTGCAGGGACCGTGTGCCAGTGGGGAGGGCGCCGGCCTTCGCGTCCCGGAGGGTGAGCGTCCCACGGGTGTCTGGCTGGGCCCCCGTTTGAAACCGCAGAATCCTGGACTGGGTGGATCTTACAAACCCAAGAAACAGCCTTCGCCCGAGTCTGGACGCTGGGTCCATCGAGCTCAGCACTGACCGGCAGCAAAGGCGGTCCAGGGCCCCAGGCAGAGAAGGCCCCGCTTGGTGAGCTGCAGCCCCGCCCCATCAATCGCCTCATCTCTGCCCGGTCATGGCTCTTCAGGGTCTTGTTGGGCAGAGTGAAGTTTTCCCATCACCTGCTACCTGATCCCTTTTTAACCGGAGATGCCTGCGGGGATTAAACCTGCAGCCGTCGGGCATGTCCCTCAGCTGTGCTCCCTCCCCAAAGGTATGGAACTTGGTCTGATGCGGCAAGGCGGTGTCTGTTCTTAGATGGCATTTGGCTAGAGAGTGGGGACATTCCACTTCCAAAGATGGAGACCAGTCAGAGCCTGACTGCATGTTAGAACCACCTGATAGAGCTCTACCTGTTGAAAAGTTCTGAAGGCCCCCACCAGGCAGGCAGAGGAAGCTGGAAATGATGAGAAATCACGCACACTTTGTGAAGGAGGGACGACAGGCATCTGTTGTTCATCTCTCCCTTCCTTAGCAACTGATTTTCCCTAGGAGCCGGGAGGGGAAAGGCTCGGGAAAATTGGCCACTAAGGCAGTGTTCTCCAAGCTTGGGTCCCCAGATGTTTTTGGCCTACAACTCTCAGCATGCCCCAGCCAGCATAGCTGGCTGGGGCATGCTGGGAGTTGTAGGCCAAAAACATCTGGGGACCCAAGCTTGGAGAACACTGCACTAAGGAGAGAAACAAGGGGAAGAGGAACGCAGACCGCTCTCCCCCTTCAAATGTGCGCGCAGTTTCTAACCTCTCCAGCTTTGCTTGTTGGTATGGCGGGGCTACCCCACAGGGCTCTCATGGGATGGTTGTCATGTGTGGCCAGCGACCCCCCCCCCAAGTGTAACCCGGGGGTGCAGAACCTCCTTCAGCCCAAGGGCCGAATTCCATTTCGAAGGAACACTTGGGGGCTGCCTCCCAGTTCTGGGCGGGGCCAAAGAGAAAAAGGGGAGCTGGCAGATACCGGCGTATTATTGTCGCTTAAAGTGTTGAGTGACAGGAATTAAGCCTTAGGAGAAGCACCTCCACCTTTTGGGATGTGGAAAAAGATCTGGACCCCACGTTGGCTGGATTTGGCACCCGGGACTAAGGTACAGCATCCCTGATGCAAAGTGAATGTACGGGGACCATTATGAAAATACACCTGAACTTACTTTAAAAAAAAAGAAAAAGAAAAAAGCAAGTCTTGGCAGGGGGGGGGGAGAGGAAAAGCAGAGAGAAGCACCCCCTGCCCGACATGATATGTGTGCATGAAAGGCCTACACGGCAGGACTGTTGTTGTCCTCTTCCCCCAGGCCCGGCTGGAGTACCTGAGGGACCAGTTCCAAATCCGTGAGAACGACTTCCTTACTTTTGACGCCATGCGGCACGCGGCACAGTGCGTGGGTCGGGCAATCCGCGGAAAGACGGACTACGGCCTCATGGTCTTTGCTGACAAGGTGTGCCAAGGGAGGAAATCGAGCCGGGTGACGGAGCGACTGGGAAGGGGGGGGGGGCTGATCTCTTTGGTGAGAGGGCGTGGGTTGGTGCACAGCTGCTTCCCCCCCCCCCCAATTCATGCAGCTGTGCCTTGCAATCCTTGGCAGCGTTTTGCCCGGGCCGACAAGCGGGGCAAGCTCCCGCGCTGGATCCAGGAGCACCTCACAGATGCCAACCTCAACTTGACGGTGGACGAGGCCGTGCAGGTCTCCAAATACTTCCTGCGGCAAATGGCCCAGCCCTTCCGCAAGGTGAGTGGCGGAAGAGCATCCGTGGGAGCCCGGGGCAGAGCGTGGGGCACCGAGCTACCTGTGCAGGCTGCCTTCTGGGCTCGGCTGAGGGGCAGCGCGTGAAGGTGCAAATGCCTAAAGCAGGTGTGCAGAACCTCCTCCCGGGGGGCTGCATATGGCCCTCTGGGGGGTTCTCCAGACGGCCCCTTTCCCTCGGCCACACCCATTCCCCCAACCACTGATTGTTTGGCGGTTTTCCCGGCTTTTATGCAGACCTTTCCCCATTCTGAAAGGTTGAAATGCCTCCCCGAAGGCAGGAAGAGCTTTGACCTACATAAAAACCGAGCGCCTCTTTGCACCCTTCGGTATCTATCTCTAGTCGACCGGGAACACCTTGGCTAAGTTCATCAAGCGTCTCTCTGAGCTGCAACAGCAGGAGCAAAAAGAGGCGCTTTGTTCTGCCTGCTCTACAGTATCAATCTTCTTCCTCCTTTCCCCCCACCCCAAAGCGTGTGCCTCTTTCGCAGTGGGCGCAGGATCTCCATTTCTGTCGGCTTTTGGAGGCCAGGGCAAGAGTGGGGTGTCTTTTTTGTAAATGCTTCCTGTTGTTTACCCGCACCAGGCCCTTCTTGGTGTGTCTGTGCAGTGACACGAAGGCTGCAGGTTTCACCCTACTGCCGATTGCGCAGCTTTGGGTCTCTGACATGGTGTTCGATCAGCCCAGGGGAGGATGGGAGTTGTAGTCTGACACATCGGGGAGGCACCAGGTTGGGGATGGCGGGCTTAAGCAAGCGGTCAAGGACACCAACGAAGGGCCCCGGCAGCAGCAGGGAGTTCCAGTGTTTCCCGGAGATGGGATGGGGAAGCAGTATGTGTGTTCCCGGCCCAGAGCATGCTGGGAAACAGGCTGCCCCATCTCCCACCTGACTTCTGCTCTCTCTCCCCAGGAAGACCAGCTGGGCCTGTCCTTGCTCACCTTTGAGCAGCTGCAGTCAGAGGAAACTCTGCGCAAAGTGCAAGAGATTGCACACCAGGTGTGAGTGTGGCGGAAGTGAAAGAGAGGCGGGAAGGGCACACACAGGGGTGGATCCCCTGAAGAAGAGGAGTCGCTTGGGAGGACCCAAGTCATCTTCCTTGCTGCTGCTGCTGCTGCTACATCCAGGCCCACCAGCAGATGGGGAAACCGAGGCAGCCAGATCAAACTGTGCGCACACAAAAACAGCATTAGCCAGAGGGCTGTCAATTCCAGATTTTGGACTAGGACTTTTTAATAAAGAGGTATTTGGGTTTTTTTTTGTTAAGTTGGCGGTTTCTGTTCTTGCACGGTCGCTCTTCAGCCTTTTATGTATGTATTAGATACATTTATATCCTCCAAGAACCCCAAAGCAGCCTGCATGAATTCCCTCCTCTATTTTATCCTAACAACCCTGTGAGGCAGGTTAGCCCAAGAGTCAGTGGCTGCCCCAACGTCACCCAGGGAGCTTCATGGCTGTGTGGGGATTCGAACCTGTGTCTCTCCAGTCCTAGTCCAATACTCAAACCCCTGCACTGCACTGGGGGTGGGAGCTGTGCCGTGCTCTGCGGTCTGCTCCCAGGGTGAAATGCTGCCTTCCTTCCGAACTGGGAAGGAGCCCATCTTCCCTGCACAGGAGTTGCCCCTTTCGTAGGACGTCGGGGCTGGCTCTCCTCTCGGGTGCCTCAGAAGGCGCTGTCCACCAATAAGCCCCACGCGGAGGTCCCTTCTCCCACTACCGTCTCAGGAACACCCCGCCCCCCACCCCAAATAGGTAGACCGGATGCAGTATCTATTTACAACCACCTTTTTATTTGGGGGGGGAGGGAGACCCTCTCCCTGTTGCATAAATAGAATAAATAGAGATCTTTGGCTGGCGGGAAACAGCAACGGTTCTGCCAAGACAGGTGATGAAGGAATGCAAGTTACCTGGTTGTAGTCAGAGTTTTAAGGCAGTAGCGAGGGAGACGGGTCCTCCCTGCTGCTTGTGCTGTTTTGGGGAGGGTCACCCACTGTCCCCCACTTCCTGAGAAAATAGCAGCCTGTCATCCTTAGCAGGAGTGCTCCCCCCGCCCCCCGGGCCTGTCTTGGGGTGGGGGGGAGGGGGCCTCTTCATGCAGGCCAGAGCTGGCAGCCTCGGGGGCCAAGGAGATCAACCCGCTCCATGGATGCTCCATCTGGTGGACTCTTCTCCGTACAGGGAAGTAGCCAAGCTGTGATCCAGGAGCCAGGGTGGAGGCCGGAGCTGGCAAAGGTGGGGAGAAAGAGAGGCTCGGGCTTTGGCCTCAGGCGGCAAGAGCACCGGGGAGAAACCTAGATGCCCCCGTCCTAGGTGGAACTGCTGTGCATGAGGTCTTGCGTACTGGAGCTCCGGGCACCGGCCAGATTCCTGCTGCGCTGCTGCACGGGGAAAAGAGAGAGAGAGATTATATCGTTGCAGCAGGCTTCCAAATCTACAAAAGTTTCTAGTCCAACAGGCTAACCACCATGGATCTCTATGCCACTCTCTGTCTCTGGAAGAGCCATTCTCTCCCGCCCCCCCCCCCCGAGAGTCCTACGGCTTTGCTTCTTCCTTCAGCCCCACGTCTTGAAAACATGACAGGAGGACGTCGTTCAAGCACATAAAGGAAACTCTCCTCACCTTCGCCACTCCAAGCAGCTCCCCGCTGCAGGCGCAGTCTGCCAGAGCAGCCAAGCCCCCCCCCCCCCGCCTGGGAGAAATCCCAACATGGGGCGTGGTGCTCCAGGACCCCCGTGCCACGGGACGGGGCATGCTGGGGTGCAGCGTGGATTGCGAAAGGTCAGGGCCGCGCACTAGCACCCTTGGGAAGGTGGCACTGGGCACACTTCTCAGATCAACCGTTACTTCGCTTGTTCCCATAGGATTAGGGGCACCCCAAGCAATCCCAGGAGCTGCTGGCTCATCACATCCAGCCCTCTCCTGGTAGCTGGTTTCCAGTTCCCATAGGACCGTGGGGAGGGGGGGGGGAATTTCCAGTCCCGGGCCTTGACCGGTGTGCGTATATGTCAGTCCACATCAAGCAGTAGAATGTCTTGGTAAACTCTGGCCACCATAGTCCTGGACTGTCTCCTCTGACTGGGAGCAGCTCTCCAGGGGGCCTTGGACACAGGGGGGGGGGGAGGGTGTCTTTGCCACGGCTTGCTGCCCAAAGTGCTTTGCAGTTGTCAAGAGCTGAGCATGGCCCATTAGGCGTGCTAAGCACGTGCCGAAGAGAGCACAGATGTAAATTTTCGCCATCGTCGAGCCCAGGGGTGCTGAACCCTCATGACCGTGGTCCAGATCAAGCTCTTGGGGACTCCCTGGACAGCTGCGTCCTCTTCCTGGTCCCTTTCCTCAGCCACCAATAGTTGGGGCTGTTTCCTGGCTTTTGCACAGACTAAAAAGGTTGTAATGCCTCCCCTAAGGCTTCATTACTGGCAAGAAGAGATTTAAGCTAAAACATGCAGGTATTTTTGGGTTTGGGAACCTTTTGCCTTCAGCCCTGCTCACCGCTGGAATGTGGCCCTCGAGCTGAAAGAGGTTCTGCGCCCCCCTGCCCCCCCGCTCTGGCCCAGTATTGCCAACACCGACCGGCTGTCACATTCCAGGGATTTTCCCAGTCCAGCGAACGCTACGCTCTGGGACCCTTTCAACCAGAGAGAGAGAGAGAGACAGAGACCCTGGGAAATCCTGCCCTCCCGGCAGGGGCTCCACCCCAGAGCTATGGCCTTTCCCCATCCCTTTGGCACCTGAAGCTCACCGTTGGGGACGCGGCAGCCGCTCCCTCACTCACATGCAGCACATTGAGGGATGTGGCCCGCTTCATCCTGTCGAACGAAAGCGCACCAGTAAAGCTTTGAAGCTGGTTGTATGTGGTAGTGAGAAGGATGGTGTGTGTGTGTGTGTGTGTGTATAAAGCAGCCTTCCCCACCCCGGCGCCCTCCCGGTGTGTTGGACTACAACTCCCAGCATCCCCCAGCCAGCAACACTTACCCAGGGGCCGGGGGTGCATTTGGGCGCCGGACCCCGTCCCCTTTGAGTTTGGAGACCAGCTTCTCGCTACCCCGTTTGATGGACTCGCGGAACCGGGAGAAGGAACTGCTGCGTCTCAGGCTCCCCGCGGCGTCCTTGCAGAGGAAGGAAGGAGAGAAGCCAACAAGCAGACTGGTTACAGAGCGGTGCAGCGAGCTCTCGGCAGCTCGCCGCAGATTAACCGGGGCAGCAAGCGACCCCGGGATCTTCCCCGCCGCAAGATTCAAACATCTCGGGTAATTTTTCCCGAGTCGATCCAAGGAGCCTCGGAAAAATGACTCTCCCGCCTCGCTGCAGGGCTCCCTTCCCCCCCCCCACAACTCGCCGCCCACTCAGACGTACGCGAATGGAGGCAAAAGCCACTCCTTCAGCTTGCTCTGGGTAGGGCAGGGGTGTGGATCCGGCCCCCGGGTTCCAGTGACGTCTGCGCCTCCTTGCCCCACCCCCCCATTCCCCCATCGTTCGGTGGCTTCCCAGCTTCTGTGCAGTTTTGTCCCCTTTTGAAATGTTGAATGCCTCCCCGAAGACCGGGTGACTGGCACTGAGGGCTTTAAGCTACAACATGCTGGGATTTTTTTTGGCCACCCCCCTTTTTCCTTTGGCCCCGCCCACCACTGAGATGTGACACACACACACACCCAAGAGCTTTTCCGAAATGGAATGCGGCCCTTGGGCTGAAAGAGGTTCTGCACCCCAATCCGGGGGCCACCTCCAGGAGCCCAATCGGGGTGGGGGGGAGACAGTCTGTCCCCCTCCCCCACTCTGCAGCCACTTCCATTTCCTCTGCGTCGTGCAGTGGAGCTCTGCAGTTCCATCTTCCTCTACAGAGCACAGGGGAAGCCAGGAATTCTCCCGCAGCTCCAGTTTCAAACTCGGCTGGAGAATAATTCAGGAGCCTGTAGAGCAGCATTCTCCAACCTTGGGTCCCCAGATGCTTCTGGCCTACAACTCCCAGCATGCCCCAGCCAGCTTGCCTCTCCTTCTGAGCCTCCAAAGTTCTTTCCCAAGTGCAGCTAAGGAGAACTTTGCCAATTTGTGGGTTATGACCCCCAAAAGGTGAATACTGATGCCCATTTCCAAACAGGTAACTTGCCACAAAATGCATGCAACCAGACAGTAAGGCAGTGACCTGTTAGAGGATGAGAATTTCACAATGATCCCACTTCCACAGACTCCAAATCAGGTGCCGAACGTGATCAAACGGAAGAAGGAACAGGAGTAGAGACTCCTCTAAAGAGGCGAACAGGCCCCAAATGGCTCAACATGTTTCTATGAGTGGACAGGGCAAGAGTCAAGGGGATTCATGGAATCATAGAAAAGTAGAGTTGGAAGGGGCCCACAAGGCCATCGAGTCCAACCCCTGCTCAATGCAGGAACCCAAGTCAAAGCATCCCTGACAGATGGCGGTCCAGCTGCACCTTGAATGCCTCCAGAGTGGGAGAGCCCACCACCTCCCTAGGTCACTGGTTCCACTGTCGTATTGCTCTAACAGCAATAACCAGCCCTTGCCAGAAAGGGAAGATGGAACGATCCCTATATTTGCAAAGCTGGGGAGAAGCACGCCGGAAGGAGAATGCAAGGCGCAGAACAAAGACAGCGAGTGCACTTCCCGAAACAGCCCCGACATGTACCTGGCTGTACTGAGCACTTCTTCCAGCTCCCATTCTGCTGTCATCTGAACGAAGGAGGAGGGAAGGGAGAAAGGAGTGAGACATCACTTCAGCAGCCGCACTCCCACAGCTTCCTCGGTGGCACAGCGCTCCACCGCGGCTTCAGGCTCTTTTGGAAGAGACCCAAGAAACACTCATGCCTAGCGAGGTCCTTACCGTCCCTGTTGGTGACCACCTCCTGGTCATGCGAGGAGAGGATCTCTTTGTACAGTTCCTCTGCCCGCTGGTACTTGCCCTGTTTCAGGTACGAGGATGCCTGGTGAGGGGAATGGAAGGCAGCGTTATTTGGGTGGCAGCGCCCTGCCTGCCGAGTTCGTTATCTTGCCTCCATGAGGCCTAGCTGGCTGCCTTGCCCCAGTTGAAGTGGCGGACCAACAAACAAATGCAGGAAGCCACAAAAGCTTCCATAATTCTATGCAATACTGCCAAGACGACAAAGTGTAGTCTACCAATCAATCAGACTAATTGGTTATAATACATCCTGATTGACTAGAACCATGCCCCAAATAATTAGAGAAGAGATTCTGAATGTTAATTCAAAATGTATTTGAAGAGGGAGGGAGAGCATTCTTATAAACAGATACAGTAATGCCTTGGATTGCAAGTGACTTGGCTTGAGAGCGTTTTGCAAGACAAGCAAATTTTTAAATATTTATTAATTTTTTCTTGACTTGATATACAAGCGACGTCTTGCAATACAAGTACTGTAGCACAGCTTAAATTAAAAATCTCTGTACTAATTTTTTTGCGGGGGGGGGGGTTCATTTTGATATAAGAGTGTTTTGGATTACAAGCACGTTTCCGGGACGAATTGTGCTCTCAGTCCAAGGCATGACTGCATACACACAATACTCTCCCAGGGCTGTCAATCGCCACATTCTGCCTCTCATGCCAGAATTGCTTAAAACATTTCCATCCAGCTTCAGACTTGGTGGGCATGTTCCCTGATTGGCTCGTGTAGCTCAAGTCAATTTGCCACATCTCATAACTTCACACACCATTTTTAAGTTTTGGTACCTGCTTATTTTTCCATAAGATTTTAAAAAAAAATTCACAATCAAAACCTTTACCACACCTCTGCCGGGAACACACTTGGTAGCAGTATAAGGTTACTGTAATGGTTAGGAAGCTGCGTTATACCAGGTCAGACTGCAGCTCGACACTGTCAACACTGACTGGCAGCGGCTTTCCAGGGCTTTCAGGCAGGGGCCTTTCTTCCCCATCCCTACTGGAGATGACAGGAGTTGAACCTGGGACCTTCTGTATGCAAAGCAGGTGCTCTACCACTAACCTACCCCCACTCTTTCCTAAGGCAGGAGTCTACCAGAGCAGGGCCTTTCTGGTGGTGGCACTGACTCTGTGGAATACCCTTCCCAGGGAGGCCTGCCCAGCCCCAATACTGTATGACTTCAGGTGCCACCTTCCCCACCACAAAAAAATAACGACCACTGTCAAAAGTGCTAGAAATATTTTAGGTATTATACTGTGTGTGTTTGTGTATAAGAAATCTCATAACAAACTATTGCTATACATAAAAATATTTTAGCAAAAATAACTTGTAACTGTATAATTAATAATCCAAATGAAACACCAACAGGGAAGTCAACAGTCATCCACAAATCTAACACTCCAGTGACTGTGGTGTGACCCAGCTGCTGTACAGCTCTGATGGCATTTCTTTTGAACTGAAAACGATTTTGGCTGCCTTTAAGGGTAGAACCCAGCATGGTCCTCCAGTAACACGCACACACCTCCCCCCAAAGTTTATTTATTTATTTATTATATTTACACCCCGCCTTTTTTCCTGCAAGGAACCCAAGGCGGCTTACATAATCCTCCTCCTCTTCCTCTCCATCTTATCCTCACAACAACCCTGTGAGGTAGGTGAGGCTGAGAGTCAGTGACTGGCCCAAAGTCACCCAGTGAGTTTCATGGCCGAGCAGGGACTAGAACCCGGATCTCCCGAGACCCAGCCCAACACTCTCACTACTACGCCACACTGGTTGTTCTTAGTTTTACCAGGTTGTTCTTAGTTTTAGCAACATTGGGGTCATCGGGGCCCAGCCGGGTCTGGTAGATGCTCAGGGCCCGCTGGTAGTACTGCTCCACCTCCTCGAACTTGCCCTGGTTCTGACACAGGAGCGCCAGGTTGTTCAGCTGTTTGGCCACATCCGGGTGATCGGTGCCCAACACCTGAAGAAGAAAAGAGAAAAGGGGCACGCAATTCAGGAAAGGCCCTCAGCTGCCCTGCCGCCCTGCACCTGTGCCAAAAGAAGCTGCGATACACGGGGTTTAGGCGCAGGCTGTGAATTCCGCCCACACACGAACTTACAGGGAGCAATCCTACGCCCTTCCGACCTTGTCTGCGGGGACATAGGATCATTCAGAGCCCCAGCGCCAAGGTCCTGCGAGCTCAGAGCTGGGGACGCCGAAGGCCGAGCCCCGGCCACGCACCCCTCGCAGCCGGTGGGAAAGAACTGCACCGGCTGCCTCCCCAAGGTCTCAAATGGGCCTCGGAGAGGGGGGGCAGGGAGGAAGCTGGGGCCAGCAGCGTACGCCTATCCTAACAGCGCCCCAGCTTGCTTCCCGCCCCCCTCCAAAGTGCTTCCGGCTGCCTAGATCAGTGTTCTCCAACCTTGGGTCCCCGGATGTTCTTGGCCTACAACTCCCAGCATGCCCCAGCCAGCGTAGCGTAGCTGGCTGGGGCATGCTGGGAGTTGTAGGCCAAGAACATCCGGGGACCCAAGGTTGGAGAACACTGGCCTAGATGAAATGCAGGGCGCGAGGTGCAGGACGGTGAAGGTGGCCGCTGCTGTGCCTCCCGAGTTTGGAGGTCCACGTGCATCGAGGGCGCAGGTGATAGGATCGTGCTCCCCGAGACTGTGTTCACACATAACACTGAGCCATGCTTTATGTTAAACATAGTTTCTTGCCTTAGCCATGAATTATCTCGCAGAGGAACAAACAAACCTCCAGCTTGTCCCCCTTTTCTGGACTGTTTCTGTCACGCCCATTTTGCTACCCTTCTGAGTGATTTTATGTCCAGGCTGCTCTTGCTGGATGTCACCGTTTCAGGACAGACAGCAGCGCAAACAAGGGTTAAGACAAGCCATGGTTGAAGCAAGCCAGACTTCATAAGTCAACAAGAAACCATGGTTCACATTTATTGTTAGTAGCTGTTTAACAAACCATGGCTTGTTTCTGGGGAGAGTTCAGACACAATAGCAAGCCAGATTTCAACAAACTACACCATACCATGGCTTAGCATTACGTACAAACTAGGCCATTGTGTGATCCGGGTTTCTCATAATCTTGATTTTTGCTCCCTTAAAAAAATAAGCATCTAGCCCTCTTCCTGGAAAGTGCAAACAGATTTTGGTTCTGAAATCAAACCATTCCATTGGGCAGAGCTCTCGGCGGCTGAGACAAGAGCTCCCATACTCAGAAGGGTCCCGTGCTCTTCTCCTTGGCTACGATTCCCTCTCCCCAGTCTGGGCCTGCTATCTTGAGGGCTCATCTTCCAGCCACTCAGTGGGGGAGACATTCCAAATGCTCACCCCCTTTCTCCCTTCCCCTTTCAACAAATACCCAATTCTTTGCTAAGTTTTTGCAAACTCCCCACAAAATTTTGTAACCAGAATGTTTTTGCAAATGCAATCCGTGCATTTGTGCAAATGTGCAAGGACCACTCAATACACCGAGCAATTTACAACAACCAGATGGGCATCTGTTTCTCATTAAGTTTCATTTTTGCCGCCACCATCGGGCCCGGTGAAAATGACATGAAATTGGGACGCATCCAACACCTCCCCCAAGGTAAGACCTTCCCACACCACCCTGGCTACTGCAATGCAGTCTTCCCCAACCTGGCGCCCGCCAGATCTATTTCTTTGTTTTTTATATCTGTGCCCCACCCATCTACCCCCCCAAAAAATGGCACTCAAGGCATTGGACTACAACTCCCACCACCCTCAGCCAAACTTGCGCCTAGAGTTGCTTGAGGAATTCCATCTCTCTGATTTCCAATAAGAAGTGAGCTGATCCGCACTTACTGGACTAATGAAAAGGCTGAAACCGTCATCAGCTGGATTTTGCACTTCTTGAATGGATGTCGCTCTTGGCTCAAAAAACATGCCAGAATGCATTTAAGATGCATATTTTGAGAGAAAGTACGTTTAGAGATGTGGACTTTCATCAGCGTTCACATTTTTATAACATTGCACATTAATGCAGAAATGAGATGAAATGAGTGAATACGAAAGTGACCTGGACCAGAAATACCGCAGCTTTCTCCACCCATGCTTGTACCCAGTTCGCCAAAATTGAAGCTGCCTAGATATATGCCAACTGTTCAAATGTGACTTTAAAAGACCGTTGTAAGCAAAGTCACGTGCATTCCACAGTTCAGTGACTGGTCAGAATTTGGCACTGGATGCTGAAATCAGCATCATTCAAATTGTGGCTCTCATGTTTTGTTTTGTTTCTAAAAAAGCAAAGCAAGCTTCTAGCCCTGAAGGCTGCTTGAAAGTGCAAGAACTAGGTCTGGGTGAAATCTCAAAAGCAGAGGGGCAGCATTTCCCATGGTCAGAGGGCGGAGATCTTCTGCCTGTCCCGTGACTGGCAGAAGCCGAGCCAAGTATGCAAACTGGACCATTATAAGAGGGCGCAGCAGACGGCTTCTCATGGGGCAGAATTTCCCCCTCTCTCCCCCGCACCCCCCCCGCAGCCTCTGGTGGGCCTTTACCTTCTCGCGGATCTCCAGGGCTCTCTTGCAGAGGGGCTCGGCCTCCTTGTACCTGCCACGCTTGCCATACAGCACTGCCAAGTTGTTAAGCGTGGCGGCCACCTACCAGGAAAAACAGGACCGTTTTGAGGCGGCGGGTGGGATATGGGGAAGCTCTCCTCCCACTCCCAAAGGCCCGGAAGCACCGCAGCCGCACCTCTCCTCTGGCTGCAGGGAGAACTCTTCAGAACTTCCCAGGGGTCCAGCTGAGCTGCATTTTTCCTTGGAGAGCCCCTCCCCTCCTCTCTACGTGATAGAAAAGTTCCTAGTAGAGAACCTCCACAAACACCACTTATAGATCTGGAGGCCTCAAGAGCATCCGTGTAGCTGTGTCCTGCCGTCCTGCCCCCCCTCCCAAAGCCCGGACACTCACCGCAGGGTGTTCCACACCCAAGGTCTGCTCCCGGATATCGAGGGCGTCGTTGAGCAGCTCTGTGGCTTCTTTATACTTGTTCTGGTCCCTGCAGAAGGAGAAGCAGCGTCATGTGAAAAGCACCAACACATCCACTGGGTCTCGATGGGGGGGGGGGGCGGGGGGGAAGCAACCCAAGCCACTGCAATCCAAGGGGCGTAAACCAGGAAGCCCTTGAGGTGCTGCAGGGGATGCAAATAGGGTGCAGCCCTCAGACCGTGCAGTGCAGCCACTTGGGGATGCCGCCGAGAAGCATCTCCACACTTGTCTGACCCTGTCCCCACCTTTTTTCTCCTCATGCCTGCAATTTTTATGTCACACACTTGAGGGCAGGACCTGCTTCTGATTACTTCTCTGCAGCGCTTAGTAACTTCTAAGTGCTTTCTAAATAAGACAAGGAGTGCCAGACTGACCTTTTTGGACCAGGATTGAATGCAGGTCCTCATGTTGGTGTCATCGAAGTGTAACTGCTCCTTCCTTGTCCCCTGCCCATGTTCAATCTGGCCTGCCTCCCGCTGCACCCCCTCCCCCTCCCTCCATCACTGGCCTCAGAAGTTTGGCCCTTCTTCCTTTTCCTTTTGAGTTTGGGAGATAACTTGGGTAAAGAGCCCAGGTATCATCTTCTAAGGCTGCAACCTTTATTTTTATTTATTATATTTATTATATTTATACCCCGCCTTTTTTCCTGCAAGGAACCCAAGGCGGCTTACATAATCCTCCTCCTCCTCTCCACTTTATCCTCACAACAACCCTGTGAAGTAGGTTAGGCTGAGAGTCAGTGACTGGCCCAAAGTCACCCAGTGAGTTTCATGGCCGAGCGGGGACCAGAACCCGGATCTCCCGAGTCCCAGCCCGGCACTCTCACCACTACGCCACACTGGCAACTTTAAACACACTTACCAGATAATAAACCCCTCCAAACCCAGTGCCCCTTACTCCTGAGCAAGCAAGCTTACAAATTGTTCTGCATGTTCAACTTGCAAGTCTAGTAAGATGATGTAGAAAGCCGTGCCAAGCTTCTCCCTTGACGGGTCCTCGCCTAAACGATCTTTGAGCGCGGTAGGGGGAGCCACCTCCTCGCAGAGTCCCTGCCGGTCCGGGATGGAGAGAAAACTTGCCCCCCCCCCCAGATCTCCCACCCACTCTGGCTCTTCTGCTCAATCAAGCACGGTCCGAGCCCCACAGAAGCAAGAACTGTGGGATCGAGATCCCCGGACACTTCCCGCTCAGTGCCCCACGGCCATCTTACCGATAGACCAGGGCCAGGATATTCAGCATCGTGGCCACGTCCGGGTGGCTGTGCCCAGAGCTCTTCTCCAGATCCTCCAGGGCCTGCTTGCAAAGGGGCACGGCCACTTCGTAGCGCCCCTGGGAGGCATACTGGATGACCAAGTTGTGCAACGTCCGCAGGCGCGCCGGGATCTCGTAACCGCCTTGCTGAGCTGCGGAAGCCGCCGCGCTCGGGCTCTGCCGCCCTGCGGAGAAGAGACAGCCGTGGGCTGGCAAAAGCGGAGCTCTACGCAGGAGCGCGAGGAAAGAGGAGACAGCTGGACGGCGCGCAGTAGATGAGCAAAGGGCTTGTGCAGGGTGCCGCTCGGCGGTGGGGGCCCCGCTTGGCATGCAGAAGGGCCCAGGTTCGATCCCCGGCAGCGTCTCCAGGTAGGGCTGGGAAAACTCCTGCCTGAAACCCGGGAGAGCCGCTGCTGCCAGCCTGTGTTGACAATACTGGGCCGGATGGACCAACTCGCCACAAGGCAGCTTCCCATGTTCCCAATGAAAAGCAGCAGCAGCAGCAGCAGCAGCAAAAGCGTTCCCCACCCCACCTAAATTAGGCTGCTAAAATCCACAACAATTGTAAGTCATTCAGATGCAGGCTTTCCCAGAGTATAGCTCATGTAGATCAGCCTTCCCCATCCTGGCACCCTCCAGATGTGCTGGACCATAATGCCCAGCATCCCCAGACAGCATTGCTGGCTGGGGATGCTGGGCATTGTGGTCCAGCACATCTGGAGGGTGCCAGGATGGGGAAAGGATGCTGTAAGTAACTGGCTCCGTTTTCGGAGGCACTATTTTGAATTTGGCTCCCTCTCCTCCTCTCCACCTGACCCCCCCTGGCTCTCCTTGGTGGGTCTCGGGCTTCTAGTAAAAAAAACAACAAAGCAGCCCTTGCAAGACGGAAATTGCCCGTGCCCGACTGACAAGTCGGAACCATCATACTACCCAAGCCCCCTGGCCTCGGGCTCCAAGAGTAAGACATCCTGCACCCAGATTTCTTCCGAACCTTCCGTCAGTGACAGCTGACCCAAAATTGGGGACTAGACAATGAATCAGCCCTCCCCTTTCACCTAGCAGAAACAGTATTCGTTGAGGTTTTGGATTACTAGCTGGTCCCCTAGTCCTTCTCTCCCCAGACATCTTATATCTTGGCCTTGGGGTCACCACAGTCGGAGAGATTTTTCACAGACAGTTGGAAGAACAGACCAAAGTGCCGGAGTTTGTTAACAAATTCAACTGTTGCTTCTCAGAGCTTGGATAAGGGCGGCAGGCTGTTCTCTCACCATAAAAAGTGATCCTCTCCCACCGGGTGCTCGAGCAGCAGCAGAATAGTCACACTTTGCCAACTTTAGTAATATATTTAATCTATTAGCTTCTGTGTTTCTCACTCCTGCTGCCAGGAGGTGAGTTTTGGCACGCCTCTTGCCCTTTGCAGCATCAGGTGCATTTCAGTGGGTATACACAGCTATCGCCCACTCAGCCCCCGCCCTCTTGCCGTTCGGCTAATGCCGCACTGAGGCGGCGCGGCACTTTGGCTACGGTCTGTTGCTTTTGTACAACTGGGAACAGAAATTAAATTTGCACCTGGGATCCAATTCTCATTGAACCTCTGAATTAGCAAAGATGTCCTGCAACCGGGTGCCCTCCAGGTCTGCTGGACTACAACTCCCAGCATCCCCCGGGAACTGTAATCCAGCAAATCCAGAGGGCACCCGGTTGGCGGGGCCTGATGCCTTGCAACTTCCTCCTTGCGGTGGGCTGCAACCTAAAGCCACACTCTCACAGCCTCACAAGCCCCTTAGCTGCGAGAACCCGCTGCTTATCCCGCTGTTTCCGCCTCTCCACATGGCTTTCCCCTCCCTCTCCGTCCCATGCCAGCATCGCCGTCCCACAGACCCACCCTGCCTCTGCTCGTCCTCATCGCTGGGGAATAGTGAAGAGAGGCTGTCCTTTCTCTGCTCCGAGTCATCCTTCCCCGCCTGAAAGGAGACAGAAAGCGGCATAGATCAACAAGATCTGCCACAGACGGCCTTCTCCCTGTCCCATCAGCCAGAGAAACCAGGCTGGTGGGGACTAGGAGGAGGGCCTTTTCTGTGGCAGCCCCCAATTTATGGAACTCTCTCCCCAGTTACCTACGCCATGCCCCTTCCTTGATTAGCTTCCGCCGTGCATTAAAAACGTGGCTTTTCAGGCGGGAATATGGGGTGGGTTAGGATTTTTAAGTTTTGTTCTGTTTTTAATTGTGTTTTATACTGTGTGTGTATGTGTGTGTTCCCCCCCCCCCCTGTATTCTATTGGATTGTACATCGCTCAGAGTGGCCGGATGTCTGGCCAGATGGGCGATTCATAAATATAATAAATAAATAAATAAATAAATAGGGGAGGGTAGGCCCAGGCCTCCTTCAAATGGCAGTACAGTAGTTTTTAAAACTATTTTTTTTTAAAGTATTTCTAATTTTACAAATTGAAAAAAGCAAAACAGGTACCCCAAAATCCAAATATGTGGGCGTGTTTGCACTGTCAATATCATCAAAAACAGTAAACAGTATTCGTCAGATCCACAGAAGTGAGTATTGCGCAGTAATTGGATCGCTTCAAAATGACTTACATTGTGTCAAGTAATGTAACATTACTAAGAAGTGAGGGCTTGTTATTAACGTTGCAATTGCTGCCAAGAAGATTAGAAAGAAACACATAGCAGAGAGAGCTATCAACTGCAAAAAAGATGACCATATTTGACTGTATTTGATTTATATTATATTACTGAGTATGCTATATTTTTAAATTTTGTATATTTGTCATATGTACTATATCATAATATATGTCCATATTGTCCAGAGGATGGTTTTAGTTAATGAGATGTTATTGTTTTGTCTAGTATATGGTACTGACACAATTTTAAAACCTGCATTTTAATTCCTGTATTACCGTAATTCTATATATTTTTAATGGTTTGTATTGTATACATTGCAGAGGCCTTTGGTTAAAAGCAATAAATCTGACTTGCTTGCTTGTTATTAACATAAGAAAATATACCACTGAACTAGAAAATTATCCATATGAGAATTACTATTGGCTGCATAAATCTGTTGCAAGATTTTTTCCTGTTAGAACTAAGCTTCAAACTTTCATTGCAGATTTTTTAAAAAGATGTTTCTGCACCTTAAGGATACTTCAGAGACAGTGAAGTATTCATGCATATTAATTTTTAAATTATAATTTGTTTCCAAAAATCAATAAAAGGACCCAGTCCTTTCATAAATTTAGGGTTTTGCTGCCTCCCTTTTTTCAGTCTAACTGTTTCATAAATTTTCAGTAATAGTGTTACAGTACTTGCCAAATTTGATAAATCCACTCTTTACATGTGATTGTTTTTGAATTTTTTCAACTTTGCAGCTGTTAATAAATTGGGATTTTATTGTTGGATGTAATGCTGATACTTGAGAATGAAAAAGCTCTAACAACATCATTTTTGGACCACCGGTTAAATCATGCCCACCTATTTTGTTTGTATGGTTTTTTTACTTGTCTCTGGAATCTTTGGATTCTTGGACATGGCCACCTTTTCCAGGAGGCCTTTGGATCAACTCCCACACCCAAATTTAAGCGCAGGTTTCAATTGCATTTTACCGCTGCCTGTACTTCCCTCCCTTCCCTGGTTTCCCTTGTGTTGAATTTAAATTGTAAGCTCCTTGGGGCAAGGACCTGCCCTCTCGTACTCTGTAAGGTGCCATATGTGCTGATGGCGCTCCCACCACCACCATCACTATATAATAGTAAATTCTGCAAACCCTTCCCCCTTTCAGATATGTAACCTGACATCAGAATTCACCCCTGGAAATGTATTTTCCATGCCAGTGAAACACATCAAGAAAAGGACAGCTCTGAGCATGGGCAAAGCGGCCTTTCTTCAGCACTAGTGAGCAATCACAATCAGCCCCCCCACACACACACACACGCATGCAGGCTCAAGGCGCACTGACACCAGAGAGGAAGCCAGGGGAGGGGGCCGGACATCGAGGGTGGCTGCAACCCTCGCGCCCCCGCTCCCCACCCCGCACGGCCTGAGCGTACCTGGTCCCCTTTGGGCTCGCACTGCCTGAGCTGGTTCAAGAACTCCAGGTGCTTCTTCTCCTCCTCCAGCTGGGCCACGGATGCCTCGCTGTGCTGCAGCCGCAGCTGGGTCACCGCCAGCTCATCCCGCAGCCAGAGGTTCTCCTGGCAGAGACGCTTCACCTGGGCCCGCAGCTTCTGCTTTTCAGCCTCCAGAGCCCCAATGTGAGAGGACAGGGCGATCATCATCTGTGGGGTGGAGAGGAAAGGACACAGGGGGCGGGAGAGGATTCTTGTCCAACTCTGAATCTCTGCAACCCACATGCACACACACACACACGCACAAGAAAACCGCTGCCTGGCTGTCCTGAGGGTTTCTCCTCTATGACCCCACTCATGCTGCCTCCCTGGGCCCCCTTTCCCAACTCCCAGGCGCCTGTCTCCACAGCCCCACTAAAGCACACGACCCCTCTGAGATGCTTCCGCCCCCCCCCCTCAGCTGAACCAGACATCTCCCCCAGAAATTGTCAACATTCTGCAGGCCCGGGCAGTCGGGATGCTGGCGAACATTCCGTGATGTCATGGCAGTGCAGCCAATAACCACAGGGCCACGGCAGCCAGTTTTCAGCCGAAGAGAGCGGCTTTTCCACCAGCGCCACGCGGGCTGCCGTGATGGTACCTGCGCTTCCGCAATGCCCAGCTCAATCCCCTCCAAGCTCTTGGAGACAAGACCATGCTTCTCCTCCAGAAGTTCCAGGGCCTGCACATCCACAGACTCCGCATCCGTCGCCACCTCCTCCCTCTCGTCCAGCAGCTGCCGCTCCTTCAGCAAAGCCTCTTGCAGCCGATGACGGATGCTCTTGTTCTCGCCGCGCAGGGCTTCCAGGCCCTTCATCGCCTGACGCGTATGGACTATGATGTCATCGGCCGTCATCCTCTCCGATTGGTTGTTGCCAAGTCCCACCATGACGGACATGGTGGGGCCAAGTCAGCTGGGGAGGAAAGGTGCTCTCGCTGCGTGTTGAGGGCCCAAGGGTGGCGTCTTCCCTCTTCCGACGCTTAACTTCTAAAAGAAGGAAGAGGATCCCAGGTTCAAGCCTGGCTGGAGACTTGCACCCTCTCAGGAGGAAGCCCTTCCCCTTATCCCAGAACTGAGGGCAACTCATAGAATCATAGAAAAGTAGAGTTGGAAGGGGCCTACAAGGCCATCGAGTCCAACCCCCTGCTCAATGCAGGAATCTAGGTCAAAGCATCTCTGACAGATGTCTGTCCAGCTGCACCTTGAATGCCTCCAGAGTGGGAGAGCCCACGACCTCCCTAGGTAGTTGATTCCATTGTCTTATTGCTCTGACAGTCAGGAAATTTTTCCTGGTGTTTAGGTGGAATCTAGGTTCCTGTAACTTGAGCCCATTATTCCATGTCCTGCAAACTGGGATGATCGAGAAGAGATCCTGGCCCTCCTCTGTGTGACATCCCTTCAAATACTGGAAGAGTGCGATCATATCTCCCCTCAGTCTCCTCTTCTGAAGGCTAAACATGCCCAGTTCTCAGGCACTCTGCACATTCTCAGAGGCACTTCTGGTCCTGTATTTCAGGAGCTGTCAAAACCAGGCTGAGCCTCACTCTCTGTTTACTTTGGATCCATTAATCAAGAATTAACGTCATCTACAGAGATACATTTGTGAAGGCGTGACAGGAAAATACCAGATTTTTCTCTTACCCATGCTGTATTAAAAGACAACCCAAATTCAGAGATGTTCAGGGGAGGAAAATAAATATATGTAATATCTGTGGCACCGGGATGCAATTTTACTCTAAATTTGGAATTTAGCAACACAAAGCAGAATCCACCCCCTCATCAGCCAGGTGATCTCATCTAGCAGGCGGGAGCTAATAGTCTTTAGCACTATCCTTTGATGGCAGGCACATGGGGCTGGATGCAGCCTGGTTCGCTCCCTCACCATTTGGGAAGGTTGCATCCCGGGAGCTGTGCGTCATCACCTTGACTCGCTCCAAAACGAGTTCCACCGGCAGATGCATCCAGCAAGGCAAGCCGCAACTTATCGGCCGGCCAAGCCCGCTCTGCCGCCGCATACAAGATGGCATGCATGCTTAACAAGGTGGAGATTGCATGCCAGCTCCTTTGCGTAGAGAGCACCAATTCTCACGACAGACCTGGGCTCAGCACATTATCTCTGCCCCAGCACAGTGCAGCTGTTGTTTACTAGATTTATATACCGCTGAACGGAGAAATGCCCTCAAAGTGGTTTACAAGCATAAACCCACAAAACAACTGTAAAACAGCAACCAACACAATAATACGAGCCGATTAGAGCGCCAAAAAACAAGTTAAGATATTGAAAATATTAAAAGGCCAGCAGTAAAATGGATAATAAAGACAGCAAGTTAAAAGCCTGCCAGAAGAGGAAGGTGTTAACTTGGCATCTAAGGGCACAATCCAATGCATGTTTTGACAGAAAAAAGTCCTACAACTCTCAGGATGCCCAAGCCATAGAAGTTGTAGGATTTCTCTCTCTCTCTCTCTCTCTCTCTCTCTCTCTCTCTCTCTCTCAACATGTATAGGATGTCACCCTAAATGTATATAATGAAGTCGCCAGGTGGATCTCCCCGGCAAGGGCATTCCACAGAGGGGGCCACTACAGAGAAGGCTCTTCCCACGGTTGCCACCTGTCATACCATTGTGGGTGGCGACACCCAGCATAGAGCCTCTGAAGATAATCTTAGCTATTGGGCAGGAACATACAGGAGAAAGCACTCCTTCAGGGAGACTGGTCCTGGACTGTACAGAACAGGGCAGGGACACCATCCTTGCAATTGCTGTCCAGCAACATTCAGCTTCCACAGTTCGCTAGCATTGTTCTAAGACAGTATTCTCCAACCTTGGGTCTCCAGATGTTTTTGGCCTACAACTCCCAGCATGCCCCAGCCAGCTACGCTGGCTGGGGTATGCTGGGGGTTGTAGGCCAAAAACTTCTGGGGACCCAAGGTTGGAGAACACTGTTCTAAGAAGTTGTTTTTCTGACCAAAGGCCTCTCTAGTCCAACATTCTTTTCCCACAGTGGGCCAACTGGGTGCCTCAATGGCAAGTCCACGGGTAGGATATCAGTGCAAGAGGGCCGTCCTGCTCATGTTCCGGAGCAACTAGTACTCAGAACTTGGAGGTGGCATAGAGCCATCAGGGCTGGTAGCCATTGATAGCCTTCTCCTTCATGAATTTGTCTAATGTCCTTTTAAAGCCACCCAGATTGGTGGCCATCACTACATCTTCATAGAATCATAGAATCATAGAAAAGTAGAGTTGGAAGGGGCCTACAAGGCCATCGAGTCCAACCCCCTGCTCAATGCAGGAATCTAGGTCAAAGCATCCCTGACAGATGGCTGTCCAGCTGCACCTTGAATGCCTCCAGAGTGGGAGAGCCCACAACCTCCCTAGGTAGTTGATTCCATTGTCTTATTGCTCTGACAGTCAGGAAATTTTTCCTGATGTTTAGGTGGAATCTAGGTTCCTGTAACTTGAGCCCATTATTCCGTGTCCTGCAAACTGGGATGATCGAGAAGAGATCTTTGCCCTCCTCTGTGTGACATCCCTTCAAATACTGGAAGAGTGCGATCATATCTCCCCTCAGTCTCCTCTTCTGAAGGCTAAACATGCCCAGTTCTTTCAGTCTCTCCTCATAGGGCCTTGTTTCCAGTCCCTTTATCATCTTTGTTGCCCTCCTCTGAACCCTCTCCAGTTTGTCTACATCCTTTTGAAAGTGTGGTGCCCAGAACTGGACGCAGTACTCAAGATGAGGCCTAACCAGTGCCGAGTAAAGGGGAATTATCACTTCCCGCGATTTGGAAGCTATACTTCTATTAATACAGCCCAAAATTGCATTTGCCTTCTTTGCAGCCACATCGCATTGCTGGCTCATATTCAGTTTGTGATCTACCACAATTCCAAGATCCTTCTCACTTGTAGTATTGTTGAGCCAAGTGTCCCCCATTCTGTAACTCTGCATTTGGTTTCCTCTCCCTAGGTGCAGCACTTGGCATTTATCCCTATTAAATTTCATTCTGTTGTTTTCGGCCCAGCGCTCCAGCCTATCGAGGTCACTTTGAATTTTGTTTCTGTCTTCCAGAGTATTAGCTGTTCCACCCAACTTTGTGTCATCTGCAAATTTGATAAGCATTCCCCGTACCTCCTGATCCAAGTCATTAATAAAAATGTTGAAGAGCACCGGGCCCAGGACCGAGCCCTGTGGTACCCCGCTCGTTACCTCTCCCCAGTTTGAGAAGGAACCATTGATAAGCACTCTTTGAGTCCGATTCTGTAGCCAGTTGTGGATCCACCTGATAGTTGTTCCATCTAGCCCACTCTTAGCTAGCTTACTAATCTTGTGGAAGTTAATTCCATAGTTTGATCATGCACTGTGCAAAGAAGTCCTTCCTTTTATCTGTCCTGAATCTCCCACCAATCGGCTTCATGGGATGACCCCTTTGGGTTCTAGTATTATGAGAGAGGGAGGAAAATGTCTCCCTGTCCACTTTCTCCATGCCAGGCATAATTTTATACCTTTCTATCATGTCACTCACTCTTTTTCTAACCTAAAGAGCCCCAAACAGCTTGGGTGGAACAGCTAATACTCTGGAAGACAGAAACAAAATTCAAAGTGACCTCGATAGGCTGGAGCGCTGGGCCGAAAACAACAGAATGAAATTTAATAGGGATAAATGCCAAGTGCTGCACCTAGGGAGAGGAAACCAAATGCAGAGTTACAGAATGGGGGACACTTGGCTCAACAATACTACAAGTGAGAAGGATCTTGGAATTGTGGTAGATCACAAACTGAATATGAGCCAGCAATGCGATGTGGCTGCAAAGAAGGCAAATGCTATTTTGGGCTGTATTAATAGAAGTATAGCTTCCAAATCGCGGGAAGTGATAATTCCCCTTTACTCGGCACTGGTTAGGCCTCATCTTGAGTACTGCGTCCAGTTCTGGGCACCTCACTTTAAGAAGGACATAGACAAACTGGAGAGGGTTCAGAGGAGGGCAACAAGGATGATAAAGGGACTGGAAACAAGGCCCTATGAGGAGAGACTGAAAGAACTGGCCATGTTTAGCCTTCAGAAGAGGAGACTGAGGGGAGATATGATCGCACTCTTCCAGTATTTGAAGGGATGTCACACAGAGGAGGGCAAAGATCTCTTCTCGTTCATCCCAGTTTGCAGGACACGGAATAATGGGCTCAAGTTACAGGAACCTAGATTCCACCTAAACATCAGGAAAAATTTCCTGACTGTCAGAGCAATAAGACAATGGAATCAACTACCTAGGGAGGTCGTGGGCTCTCCCAGTCTGGAGGCATTCAAGGTGCAGCTGGACAGACATCTGTCAGAGATGCTTTGACCTAGATTCCTGCATTGAGCAGGGGGTTGGACTCGATGGCCTTGTAGGCCCCTTCCAACTCTACTTTTCTATGATTCTATGATTCAAACATTGTAACCTTTCCTCATAGGGGAGTTGCTCCAGCCCCTCGATCATTTTGGTTGCCCTTCTCTCCACCGTTTCCAGTTCTACAATATCATTTTTAGGTGCGGTGGCCAGAACTGTGCACAGAATTCCAAGTGCGGTTGCTCCACCGCTGTGCATAAAGGCATTTCTGTGTTGCAGCCGTGCTTGGGATCCTGTCATATTCTCATCTCTGCAACCACCAGGGCTTGGTTTGTGGTACACAAATGCTAAAACCAGCAGAACTGCAGCATGCCAAGAAGCTGGACGCTTAAACCTCCCACTCACAAACCAGCTGCGTGCCCGACCAAGACCAGAGATACACGCACATAACCATGCATCAGCGCAAAGAGATGCATGTGTGAACTCCATGTACATAATGCACAACAACCAACATACTCCAGAAGAAGTACAGAATCACAACCGAAAGGAACACTGTGGTGGAAGCGTAGCAGGAGTCACCCATCCGGTCACCTGTGCTGTGTTAAGGTAACCGTCAAGCAAACCAGCAAAGGAAATGGACAGAAGTTGGATACAATGTTACATGCGATCTACTGGTATACAGATATTATATTTTTATACCATTATTATAATATTATTATTCCTCCGTTGTCATTTATGTAATGTCACTTATTAAACAAAACATCAGAAAGTAAATGAAAAAGGAGTTGGCTCTTTTTCCTCTTTCAGGTCACGAGGCATGTCTGTGTTACTAACTTTTGTGGGCTTGCCCGCAAGGCTACTCCTGTGGCACATGAACCAGGGAATAAGGATGAACAGTGTCCCCGCCGCCACCACCCCCGCTCCAGCAGTGCTTACCGGTACATTAAAAGAAAGAGGTGCTGGGGCTCAAACCTGCCAGCTGGAAACCCTGCACTCTGCTCTGACTCTATTACTGAGCAGTAACAAGACAGTTTGCGCACGCACAGAGATGTGGGAAGCAGAGCCTACAAGTCCCAGGGACCAATCCACCCCCCTGAGGTGTACCAGCTGACCTGGCTGCGGTATGTGGAGGGATAGATAGTTGCTGGGGGGTTGTGGGAAGATGGACACCTTAAGATGGCAAAGATGTTGCTGCAAATGGTCCTACATGTACAAGGTGCGCAGAAACTCCCAAGCCTGTAAATTGACACTCACCTGCAGCGAGTCAGAAGCTTTTCCAGGTAACCAAACAAGGGAAGCTTTCTACATGGAAAAAAATGAGTCTCCCTGACTCCTCGTTCTTTTCAGGCTGCTGTTGCAACAGAAACGACTAGCACCAGCATCCCTGGGCTGGTCCCTTTCCTGAAGTTGCACGTAGAGACGCGGGGGGGGGGGGAGAACCTCCACAGCCACGGATGGCGGAGCCCCTTTTGCTGCGCCAGATATTCTCATAAGTGGAGTTTGCTTGCAATGCGAACGGAAGAGAAGGACAGGGTGTAGCTCTCTGATCGTGAACGGGGTGGCGCGGCCCAGCCTTGTCTGGGCACATCGCCAGAAAGCCCACTGGGTGTGTGCAGTCCTTGCACACTTTCATCAGTGCCTTTCAAAACAGGGCAGACGGGCATCCAAAGCACCTGCTTGCGCAGCTCACGCAGCTGGACTGGCTGGACTCAGTCAGGACCAATGTGGGGGGTGGCAAGAAACCGATGCGCTCCTCTTCAGCTCAAACCCTAGATCAGCCTTCCCCCATGTGTTGGACTACAATGCCCACATTCCCCCAGCCCAACATATCTGGAGGGCGCCAGGTTGGGGAAGGCCGCCCTAGAAGCACCTGCCCTGCCCTGCCCATCTGAGCCAGAGATTCAAGTCCGGCCTCAAAACTGGGGCCGCACAGTTCATTAGGGCTGCAATCCCGTGCCTATTTACCTGGGAGCAAGTCCCACTAACTTCTGAGTAGACCTGCCTTAGCATTGCACTGCAGCTCGCCTTTCCCTGCCTTCCTGTGCCAAGGCTGCAATCCTGGGCGCGCTCGCCTGAGAGCACCGAACTGAGCGGGGCTTACTGTTCCGAGTAAAGACGGCCCTGCAAGAAACCCTGGCACAGAAGCGCGGCTCCATCGCGGAGGAGCCGCGCCCCCTTCGCCTCGCCGGGGCGGCTCTCCGACGACCAGAGATCCGGGCGGGGGGGGGACGGGCGGCGGGGCGCTTCAGCCGTTTGCTGCGCGCAGAGGCGGAGTCTCGGCCCCGGGCCCCGGCGCCCCGCCCGCCTCCCCCAGATCCAAGCGCGCCCCTGCCTGACTCGCGAGGAGGGGCTCAGAGCGCGCTGGGGGGTGATGCAGCCCCTCTTCCCGGCTCCCGCAGGTGCCCAGGCGGGGAGGGGTCTTCTTCGGCGATCGGGCTCCAAACTCACCGCGCGCCGCCGGAGCGCCCGCGGGCCCGCCTAGTGCCCCGCCCCGCGCCAAGCGCCGGCATCCCGGGGCGGGGGGCGTCTCTGCAGCAGCCTCGCCGGGCACCGAATGCCCCCCTCCTGCCGCGGCCCTTCCGACGCGGGCTCAGCCCCGATCCGCGCCTCGCACGCCGCCGCCGCCTCCGAGCGGCGCTGGACCAGAACCGCCTCGCCTGGCCCCGCCCGCGGCCCCGCCCCGCCCCGCCCGGCCGGCCCGGCTTACCTGCCTGCGCCGCCGCCTCCCGCCCTCCATCTTGGCCGGCCCGGGAGGGGCTCCGCCCGGCTGCCTCGCCGCCTCTGCCCCCAGCGCGGGCAGCAGCAAGGCGGCGGCGGGCTCGGCACCGCTCCTGGTGGCCAGGAGCGCCTTTCAGCCGCGCCCCTTCCAGGAGGAATCGGGAGTGCCTTTGAAGAGTGTCCAGAAGAAACTAACCCTGGTCCAGAAAGCAGCAGCCAGAATGTTAATTTGATGTGAGATGCTGGAGCATATTACTCCACTACTATATCAGCATCACTGGTTCCCAGTTTGTTTCTAGGTCCAATTCAAAACACCGGCCTTAGCCTGGTCCCAGCCCATTGGGCCCCCAAGGTTATCCTAAGAACAGGTGGGATCTCAGTATTTTAATAAATGGATAAAGCACTCCAAACAGACTGATGTATAGCTTTAAGAAACTGTAACAGCCCAGTGCTATGGCCCAGTTTGCCTGTAGCTAGCGACAACCCATGGGTTGTTTAAACCACTGGTTGTTGGGGCCGCACAAGTGAGCACGGATGTTGCCTCCTGTCACTGTGTGCTCGCCACGTCCACTTTGCATCTGCTTTCATAAACAACTCAGGAAACTGATGGTTTGTCCCTCAACAACCCAGAATTCTGGGTTCGCACGTCACATCAAAGAACCCAGGAACGCGATGTTCCTGGGTTGGTTATGAAAGCAGCTGCAAAGCAGAAGAGGCAAGTGTGCAGGCAACAGCTTGCTCGCTCGCTCACTCGGGTGCGGCCCTGCCAATTCACGGGTTTAAAAACCTATGGGTTTAAAAACCTATGAACTGGTGTAACGTGTGAACCAGGTCATAATGTGTGCTTCCTCGGAAGCAAGTCTCACTGAGTTCAGTAGAGCTCACCCCCAGGTGAGTGTTCAGGGGGTTCTCACCTAAGCTAAAATTATCCCAACCCTCACTTAACCCCAGCCACAAAACTCTCATCTGTGCAAGAAACATCGGAAGCATTTCTGGGGAGGAAACCAGCATTCTTGGGCTTTGGTGAGTGTCCAGCTGTGGAGGAAGGGGGGACTGGCTGGCCCTTTCCTACTCCAAAGGAACCAAGACCCCCTGAGATCTCAAGGTACCAGATTGCCAGCCTCAGCTGTCTGCAATCCTGCTTGGATCTCTGTTGAGGGACTCACCTTTAATTCTGTAACCTGGATTTAGATACTGAACCAAGCAGAGTGACTACAAAACCCATGTGGGGTAAAACCAGGACAAGGTTTATTCTGGTAGCATTTTACAAGATTAGGGAAATGAGAGAAGCACACAAAATAAAGAGAGAGACACGTTAGTACACAGTAAAGCTGCAAAACAATAAAACCTGATTCCTTAAGATCTCTCAGGCACACACCTGTTACCTGAGGGTGTTCTCTTCAAGGGTTAAATCCAGCACAGCCTCGCTGCCTGAGGGAGATTACCACACCTACCCGAAGGTCCGAGATGGGTAAAACTCCCACAAGGCTTGCCTTTACTAGAGCCCTCAATCCAGCTAATTTCACCAGGAGCTGCCTGGGGTCCTTGGCTTACCGCCATTACCACAGCCAGGTAGAACAAAGACCAAAACCCACGCTTTGGGAAATATACCTTTTTCTCCCCTCCCTTCCTCCCTGTAACTCTGCTGCCTCTCAGCCAATCAAGATCAACTTCACCTGGCCAGGCAGGGGGAGGGAGACTCATGAGTCATGGCTTACTGGGCCTGAACTACATCTGCATATGAAAGCCCTCAGCCTGGCTCCTCCAGACTTCCAGGCACCATCCCTTCTAGAGGAACTATGCACACCCCACCCCCAGCCTTTAGCCGGTTCACACATGAGGGTGTGTGTGTGTGTGTGTGTGCATGCATGCATGCATGCAGGAACCCCCAAGGGCCCCTTTCTCCACACGCTAACTATGCACACCCCATCCCAGCCGGTTCACACATGAGGTGTGTGGGTGGGTGTGTGAACCCCCCAAAGGCTCTTTTCTTCACACCAGCTTTGGCAAATTCCGCAGTTATGGGGGCAGCCATCTTGTGGGCAATTTAAAGGGGAAGGCAGAGCTCCCCAGAGTGGGAGGGGCCAGCTTTAAAGTGGGGAGCACCCGCTGTCGGGTGGGAGAGAGCCTGGCTGGGTGCTGAGCAGTAGCGAAAGCGCTAGGAAGAGACAGCTACAGCACATAAGGCTGTAAGAAGAACTCTGCTGGCCAAGATGTGTATACTGCTTTCCATAGATACACACACACACACACACACACACACATAAGATTTCTATACTGCTTTCCACAGAGTCCTCAAAGCAGAGAACAGACGATGTCATACCATCAAAACTAACAATAAAACTACGCAATAATAAACAAATAAATACAAATCAAATACACCCTCATATACATTTCCTACAGTGGCCAACCAGATGCCTCTCGGAAAGCTCACAAGCAGATCACACCCTCCCCAGGAGCTGGTATTCCGTGGCCCTTGAACACGGAGGTCGCGTGGAGCTCTCACGGCCAACCAACAGCCACTGCTAGACGACCACGAATTTGTCTGATGCTCATTGAAACCCATACAGGTTTGTGGTCGTCAGCACGCCTTGTGCAGCAAGCTCCATAGATTCCTCCTGTGTGGAGCGGAGATGGACTTCCTTTTGCCTGTCCTTCATCTACTACCCATCCATTTCCTGGGGCGATCCCAAGTTCTAGTACCACCTTTGCCAACGTGGTGCCCTCCAGATACACTGGAGTTGCAGTCCATATCTGGTTGGGGAAGGCCGTACGTACTCGTAATACAGCCCAATCCTGTTGCCCGAGCCTATGCTGTGATGGTGAAGTTATTTTATTTATTATTATTTATTTCTTATATTTATACCCCGCCTTTTTTCCTGCAAGGAACCCAAGGCGGTTTACATAATCCTCCTCTCCATTTTATCCTCACAACAACAACCCTGTGAGGTAGGGTTAGGCTGAGAGTCAGTGACTGGCCCAAAGTCACCCAGTGAGTTTCATGGCCGAGCGGGGACTAGAACCCAGATCTCCCGAGTCCCAGTCCAACACTCTCCCGAGATCTCCCGAGTCCCAGTCCAACACTCTCACCACTACGCCACACTGGCTTTTCGCCACACAGTTGGCAAAAAGGGAGTTCTTTCCCACCTGCATTGCATCCTCTCAGTGTCCTCAGTTGAAGCTTTTCCAAGTGGTTCATGGTCTGCAACAATCTGGGCCAGGGAGAGAGGTGGTGGAAGCACCGCTAGCACGCTGTGACAGGTTTGCACAGCATTTTGAAGATAAAGCCACTCAAATCTGTCATGAATTGGACACCACAATGAATGCAGTTCCATTAGTAGAGCTGCCCGGCGCACCATCTGGTTCAGTTTGACCGGATGAATTTCAGTTGTTGAGGCCCAAGGATGCAGACAAGGTGCTTGGCCAAGTCCAGCTGGTACAGAAATTTTTATTTATATTTTATTTATTTATATTTATATTTATTTATCGCCCATCTGGCCGGCAACCGGCCACCCTGGGCGATGTACACAGAATAAAAGCAATAAAATACATTTAAAACAATATAAAAATTTTAAAATCTTAACCCACCCCATATTCCCGCCTGAACAACCAGGTTTTTAATGAGCGACAGAAGCTCAGCAGAGAGGGGGCATGGCGGAGGTCACTCGGGAGAGAGTTCCACAGTACGGGGGCCGCCACAGAAAAGGCCCTCTTCCTCGTCCCCACCAGTCTAGCTGCTCTGGCTGAAGGGACAAGGAGAAGGCCATCCGTGGCAGATCTTGTTGAGCAGCCCAATTGGTGTTGCTGGAGACGCTTCTTGAGATAGACTGGACCGGAGCCGTATAGGGTTTTAAAGGTCAAAACCAACACCTTGAATTCAGCTTGGCAAGCAACTGGTAGCCAGTGCAAATCCTTCAGCACTGGCGTGATGTGATCCCGCCGGCAGCTGCCTTTAACTAGGCGAGCCACCGCGTTCTGTACCAGCTGTAGGTTCTGAACTGTCTTCAAGGGTAACCCCACGTAGAGTGCATTACAGTAGTCTAGGCGAGAGGAGAAATATAATAAATAAATAAGTACGGTAATATGGGAAAGGGAGGAAAGAATGCTGCTTCCTCCACTGTCTCTGCATCATGCATAATTTTATTAGCCAATATCATGTTCCCCCTTGCTTGCCTTTTTACAAAAGTAAGAAGCCCCAACCACTGTAGCCTTTCCTGGTAGGGGACTTGCTCCAGCCCCTGGATCATTTTGCTTGCCCTCTTTAGTACCTTTTCCAGCTCTCTACAAGATCCTTTTCAGGATAGGGCCAAATGTGGATGCCTGATGGGTTGGCATAAAGACAATACTGGGATTCTATCCCTTTTTGAAGTGTGTATTTTGCCTTTTTTTTTTTTTTTTTTTGCACCAGCAACGCACCAGGAGTACCCTGAAAAAAGAGGCACTAGTACCACCCGTGGCCACGTTCTAGGTTACCCCAGCTCCCTCCCTCCCTCCCCGCTGGCAGGTTTTAAGAAGTCCCTGTTGGCATTGCAAGCATCAGGGAGGAACAAAGGCGAGGATGGTGCCAAGCGGAGAGACACGCCCTGCCCCCGGGGGCTGGGGGCAAAGAGCTGACATCACTTTGCAGGCCTGGGAAAGAAGAGTCTTGCCAAGCGAGCGGATGAGGAGGAGACCAAAAGACTCCCCAGGGCAAAGTCCCTGGCAAAAGAAGGCAGACACATTTAGGACAGGTGGGAGAAGCGTTTGGGGAGCCAGCCCAACGCGTCCTCCCACTCTGAGCAGATCGAAAGCGGTTTCACCTTCCTTCAGGTTTTATAAAGATATAATTTCCCCAGGGATGTCTTCACTGGCCATTGCAGTGACCCACCTAAAAGCTGAGCTCCCGAGGTCAAAGCAAAGTGGCTCTCGGCTCCTGCACAAGGGAATTAAGAGAATCTTTGCAGAAACTGAGAAGTCAGACGCTACCTCTTGCAAGACCTCAGCCCCTTCGCCCGTCGTGAGCTATGCAGGAAAAGGGTGGATCAGAGTTTACCGAATGGAGGGGAATAATAAAGAGAAGCAACCGCTGAGAGCGGGCAGGCTGTGACCTGTAAGAAGCAGGATATTACATGGTGTATGGGGAAGCCTTTGTGATGATGAACATTGGGGTCAGAGCTCACAGGGGCTTCATCCTGGAATCTGTTTTCAACAGCCGAGGCTGAGTGAAGCAAGAGCTCCCATGAGCATGAGCCAAGTTCCTTTCCTTCAGTAACTTTCCCACGTAAAAACAGTCAGCTTCTGGAATTAGATGAGAATGTGTCACCTACCCAGACAAGGAGCTGAAAGCAAAGCTGCTCTGCACCCCTCGTGTTTGAAATTCATCTCTACCCAGCGCAAACGAAGCTGGAGCTTCCCCCGCCCGCTGCTGTTGCTTGGGTGCTTCCAGATGAGGCTTTCAATGTGCAATTGTGCTGCCCCAGTCACAGAATTTTACAGGTGACGCAGCAGGTGTCCTCATCCTCTTGTAATGCTCCCGTGTTTTCCCACCACTCCTTTTGTCTTTTTGCTGCAAGGAAGGAGGACGGAATAGCTGCCCCCTGCCTTCCAATGGGTAGCCCTATGAGCCTCCATCTGGAAGCACCCTGGGAGCCTTCCCTAGCCTGGTGCTCTCCAGATGTGTTGGACGACAACTCCCAGCACCCCCAGCCAGTGCTTCTGGTTGGAGGATGCTGGGGGTCGTCATCCAACACATCTGGAGGAGACCCGGGAAGGGAAGGCTGAGTAGACAGGCGGGTGTGGGGAAGAGAACACTGCTCCGTTCACGGTTAATGAGTGGCTTGGTATTATTAGGACAGGAAGGGGTTGGGGTTGGCAGCGCTTTGCAGCGGCCTGCAGCTGCCATTTAATCGTGCAGGAGCCCTGCCTCCAAGCACCGGCATCGTGCATGCGCCTTCGGCTTTCTGCTTAGCCCATAAAAAGCAACTCTGGATGGCAGCCAGTTGGGCTCTTTGCCTTGGTTTCCAGAACGGGTGTGTGGAGAGAGCGGCAGAGCAAAATTAACAGGATAGACACCCCATGATGGTGAGTGTGCAAAGCCATCTCCAGTCGGTGAGGAAAATGAGCCAGGTGGATGGCCAGGGGTAGAGCCAGGGGAGAAAGAAAGGCCATGCTGGGCACCCCCCCCCCCCCAGGCAGAAACCGGAGCCTTCCTCAGCTTGGCTGGGTTTATGCTGGGACTGTTGGGTCATCACTTTGTCGTTTCCATGAGTTGATCCCTTTGACCGGGGCAACATTTTGCAGGTGTCGGAGAGAACCTTTGTGTCTGCCGGGGACATCAGTGCAACCAAAGAGGCCCCACTCCCCGGGTTATGTCTCTCAGCGCGAATCTGCCGGAAATGGGTGGCTGGTTTGATTTTGATGTGGTGGTTTATTCAAGGTATACCGCTGCCCATCCAAAAATACTCTCTAGACAGCTTGCAGATCTTGAAGACAAACAAAATAAAATGGTAAAAATGCAATGTGCAAACAGCAATTACAAACAGCAACTAACAATAAAAATGCAGCATGAAAGAACTTTCCTTCAAACAGAGATTGTATAAAACAATTAGCAGCTCACCTCAGATTGAAATCCAGATGAAGCGAGAGACCAAGGGCTATTTAAAGGGTCTGGGTGAATAAAACGGTTTTCACCGGCACAATTTTTTTTTTTTACCAGGCAGCAGGCAAGCCTCTCTGGGCAGGCCATTCCACAGGCAAGGCACAACAACCAGAAGGCCCTCTCCTCAGACGCCCCCGCCTCTCTTCATTTGGAGGGGGCACATGGTGGGCCCTCTGAAGGGGGTCTGGAGGTTCTGGGGGACGGCACGCAGAGGAGAAGGCAGTCCTCCAGGAGACCAGGGCCCATTTAGGGTTTTATAATGGATGGGTGCCCAATGCAGCTGGAGAAACACCAGCACAACATGACCGCAGTGCCCAGTTCAGGGCTTTCGCTCACCTTGCAGCCCTATTGCACACCAGCTGCGGTTTCCAGATTGTTTTTCGAGGCAGACATACGTGCAACACATGGCAAGAGTTGGTGTCTGTGGAAGGTCCCAACCGTGGACCTTCATATTTTGCTGGCTGGGGCATGCTGGGAGTCGTAGGCCAAGAACATCTGGGGACCCAAGGTTGAAGAACACTGGCCTAGATGAAATGCAGGGCGCGAGGTGCAGGACGGTGAAGGTGGCCGCTGCCGTGCCTCATGCCGTGCCCTGGATGCACGTAAGCCTCCGAGTTTGTAGGCCAAAAACATCTGGGGACCCAAGGTTGGAGGACACTGCTCTACTCTCAGGGCATTGCACACCTGCCATCTTTCCAGTCTGTGTAATTTAAGTCTAGAGACTCTCGCCAAAAATGTGGTAGGCTGATGCAAACCGATATGCGGAATGTGGCCCCTTGAGCCAAATTCTGGCCTGGACACCAGTTAATAGCACACATGCCCTCGTTTCCCTGGGCCCTGAGTGAGGTTTCTGTTCCCATCTCTGTTTTTGTCTTGGCCTCTCCCATTGCTAACAACCTTGAAAAAAATTAAAGAAGAAGAGGGGAGACGGTTTCTTTCTCTGATCTTGATTACCTGACATTTATAAAAAGCAACACAACAATACTTCTACCCCTCCCACTTAGCTATCTTAATATTTGTGTTTATTCATATCATATTCATAAATGTCAGCTAAAAAGCAGAGGGGGGAGGGAGGGGGAGGCATTAAGATGGGTGGTGGTTCATCTTGCCAAGCTTCTAATGTGAAAGAGAAGATATATAGTTCTCCTGTTCTGTACACTCTGATCTAAGCATTTCTGCAAAGACTGCTTGCAGAGCATTAGCAGGTCAGATTTAACTTTCCTAATAAGGAAAGTAAATGAGGTCCTGCAAAGACCTCACTTTTATGAGGCAGCAGCTTAGGTTCTGCAAGATCCAAGAGCTAAGCTGATCTGAGCAGCATGCAAAGCGCTTCCCAATGCAGCACACCTCCTTTGTCTTCTGGTTGGCTTCTGATGGAATTGAGCCATCTTGCAAAGTGTTTTGTTTTGGCCCGGGAAGCTCAGCACTTCCACAACCCAATGGAAAATCCAAAATGGCAACCCTAACCCACTGGTTATCATGGAGCAAAATGCAGTGGGAAGTTCTCCTGCACAAGCCCCGTTGAAATGAACAGAAGACACACAACAAATTAGACTTGCACAGGAGAACTTCCCCGTGAATTAAGCCCCTGGTGGTTCAGATCTGTTTGTCTATCTGCCTTCTTCCACCCTGCTGCCTTTTGTGGTTCCACCCAAAGCCCCTGTCTCTTATTGCCCCTTGAAGAGTTATCTCTTGAAAGAAACCCCAGTCTCTTAAGCCTGCAACAACTTAGAAAAGAAATGCCTTTTTCTAAGTCCCAAAGGCTGGAGTTTGCAACTGGCATCCACACGCCCATCAATGCTCACAAAATCCCACCCATTTCCAAAAGGGTCTGAGAAGAACCCTCCAGCAACAATGCCAAGCCACTGCTGGCTGCTGAATGTTTGAAGTCACGGTTACTGGGGGAACAAGGCTGGGCCCCTCGATCCCATTCAAAGTCCTGGGAGTAGGGAGAAGACCAAGCTCTGAACCCACATTTGTTTGATGGAGAAAACCGTTGCTGTCTTCTCTGTGGCTGCATGAACGGACAGGTCCTGCTTGGGCAGAGGCCCTCTCCAGAAGAGCGAGGACATGCCATGTCTGAGCACTGGCCGGAATCATAAACAATTATCCAAGTAGCCCTCTTGACCAGGGATGGGCCCAACTGTCTGCTCCCTGGTAAATCACCACCACTCTTTTGACCTTTTGGGGACACCTTGCGAAGGTTTCTGTTAGTGTGAGTGGCTGGTATTGTTGTCATCCTTCGGGACTCGGCTGCCTCCCTGGCGTCTAGAAGAACCTGGTGCCCTCCAGAGATGTTGGACTATAACTCCCATTAGGTTGGGGAAGGCTGCCTGACCTGGACAAGGCAAGGCACAAGCCCGGATCTATTCTCCAGCATTCCGTCACATTCTGGTGTGACCAAGGAATAGAACGTGGGGCGGGGCTATGCAGATTAAGGGGTGGGGCTATGCATAAGAGTGGGCTGGGCTCTAAGCGGCTGAGGTTACCAAGGGCAGGAGTGGGCAAGTTTAGTGTCCCCCCGCCCTACACCCCAGTGGTGCTCGCCTTTGCTTTCTCCCATATAGGTGAGCAGCTGTGGTGCAATCCTAGAGAAGAAAGCGAAACATGGGGACCACACAGGGGTGAGGGCACCTGCCAATGGGGGCCCATCACTCATTTACAGAGTCCCACAAGAAGCTCCCCACCACCACCCATGCAAGACAAGAAATGCACAAATTTGCATATGCTAATTTGCATGTGCCCTAAAGTCTCTCTCTCTCTTTCTCTCTCTGTGCTTTTAAAGGACCCTGTCTCCTAAGGACAGCCCTATCCATAAAAAGGGATGTTTGGGCAGTGGAGAGGAGGGCATTTGATTTGGGGGGGGGGGACTCAGGCAGAAAGATTCGGGGGGGCAGCAGCAGGTGAAGCACATGTGGGCTAATCCAAGGGATCCGATGCAACAGAGATCCTCAGAGCCCCTAGACCCTTATTTCAGCAAGTGCCCCTGGACAGCAAATGACCTCCCAGAGATTTGGGGCTCCAGCCCTACTGGGCCACCCCCTAACACCACCTCTGCATTTCGCTAGAACAGAAACAGTTGCAGTGGAAGAGCAAATCGTCCTTGGAGCTGCAAGCAGCCACTATATCCAGACATGCTCATTTCATCTATGCGCCAACGGCTCATGTTTCCACACCTGTTTCTCTCTGGCCAAATAATTTTTGACTGCACAGAGCTCCCCCGCCTCTTCCCAAAACACACATTGCAAAATTCGCAGCCGCATCACTGCCACCGGCAGCCACGGAGGGGCGCTTGGAAGCAGCCTGGAGGAAATCTCCTGCCATCCAGTTCCCCAGGAAGGCAGGCAAGCTCTCTTAATTGGTGGCTTCCCCCAGCAAAGCCACAAGGGAAAAACAATTAAGGACATTTCCTCTCTGTGAAGCAGCACGGCTGCCCTATCCAAATTAAGCATTATCGCTTTGCATGGATAAAATAATCTACATATTTGCACTTAGTGCGCCTGGCAGGAAGAGCAGGTCTCTGCGGGCTCGTGGTGTCTGAGCGGCGCTCCACGAGGATGAGGCTGGGCGAAGGGCCGGCCCCGCCATGCAAGCAGCCCAAGCAGTCCCTGGGCTGGCATGATCCGCAGAGGCCAGAGCAGTGCCCGATCCAACGCCAGCCTTACCCAGCCTGGTGCCCGAGTCCACGTGTGCTGGATAGGATTACAACTCCCATGATTCCCAGCCATATGGCCATGCTGGCTGGGAATTATGGGTGTTGTAGTCCAGCACATGTGGAGGGCACCAGGTCCGCAAAGGCTGCTCTGCGCCATTGAAACGGATCCTGCTGGGTGGGGTGGGGTGGGGGGCTCTTCTCCAATCCTGACCAAAGCCAGGCAGTTGATTGCGAGAGGAGCACATAAACATGCCTTAAATTACTTAATAATATGGCATTTAAAAAGCGCAAAAGCTCCTTGACCAAAATATTCTAAAGATGTAGATTAAATGGGTTAATTATTAACCCATTACCGGGCAGTGCCGTGCTAACAAATCTCACGTTGGTTGACAGCCCTACCTAAATAATTTTTAAAAAACCAACTGGTTCTAGAGCTGAACTCTAGATCTCTCTAGGGTAGTGATCCCCCAGTGTTTCTGAAATAATACAATAATAATGCTGAAATAAAATAATACGGTTTCCTCTGATAGTTGCCAGAATGTTTTGGAATTCAAATAAAACCCCTTTAGCCCATGTTGCAGGCTTTTAATTATCACCATAATTATCACAGTTGGAATCTAAATAGCCTATGATCATAGGAAGCGGCGATGTGCCAACCCTCCCCAACCTGGGCCCCTCCAGATGTGTTGGACTACAACTCCCAACATTCCCAACCAGCATGGCCATGGGAGGGCCCCAGGCTGGGGAAGGGTGCGTTACGCTGTGCCAGAACGTTGCTTCATCTAGCCCAGTGTTGTCTCCTTTTACTGGGAGCTGCTCTCTGGGGAAGACCCCTTTTCATTGGGGATGGCAGGACCTGAACCCAAGGCCTGGCACACAAGTAAGTCAGAGCAAATGAGTGGTTAGTCCTGGATGGGGTTTGGTGAAGGAAAGACCCTCTGTACAGGCTCAGAGGCATTCTATTCTGTATTAGTACTCCGCATGACACACGCAGGGGTGACTCCTGCTGCTGACAAAGAGGTTCCGAGGCTGTGCCTTTGCTCACAGGAACTCGAGCGCAGCGGGATCACCACAAGGTGAGCGCAGGCGTTTCCAGGCCAAATGTGGACTCCCAGCCCCACTTCGTCCCAGGACAGCGCCCGCCTTGCTCTGCTGCTGTGGCAAGAGGAGGCCGATGCCTTTGGGGAGGCAGCGGCGGCTGATTTATGGGTCGCTGCCTGCTCTGGGCAGCTGCTTCGGGCAGCTCTGAAAGGTCAAGACAGTGGGGGGGGGGGCTCGCCTGCTCAGGGCACCGCTGCACAGGGCGGAGCTGCCTCTTGGCCTTCTGACCACCCCGCATGTTTTACACCAAAGAGCTGCCCCTCCTGGCGACTGCAAGGTGCCCACGGCCAGTGGCACCATAAAGAGCCATGGAGCAGGCCTGAACGGCCCGACCTCGTCTGATCGCAGAAGCTAAGCAGGGTCGGGCCTGGTTAGTACTTGGGTGGGTGCCCGGCTTGGAACGCCAGGTGCTGCGGCCGGGGAGGGGCCACAGCTCAGGGTGAGAGAGCACCTGCTAGGCATGCAGGAGGGCCCGGGTTCGATCCCGGCCTCCAGGTAGGGCTTGGGAAGAATCCTGCCTGAAACCCTGGAGAGCCGCTGCTGCCCGTCAGTGTCGACAATGCTGGGCTAGATGGACCCAGGGTCCGACTCAGTCTCAGGCAGCTTCCTAGGCTTCTTATGTTCCTAGCAGGGGACGGACAGGTCCAACTTGCGACGGGCACAACCCAGCAGGCAGCTCTTCTGTGCAAGCACCTCATGCTCCGGCTGCTCCTGTCTGTCGCCAGCGCCGGCTCCCTCCAGGTTTCTGAGGGCCCCGGGGCAAGGCCCCCTCCCCTCCCTCCACGGGCCCCTCCCTCAGTGAGTCCGCCTTCTCTCCGCCACCACGGTCACCCGCTGCTCTGGCGGCTCCTCCTCTTCCCCTTGCTTGCTTGGCCGGCAGAGCACCAGGGAGCAAGCAGGCCGCGGGATCTCCTGCTCCTCCTTCTCGCCACCGCCGTTGTCTGGGCCAGAGCGAGGGGCAGGTGAACAAGCAGGTGGCAACGGGGAAGAGGAGGAGCGAGTCCAAGGGGCTCTCGTCAGTGGGCCCGGGCCCTCGACCGTTGCCCGACCATGCCGACCCGTGACGCCGACTTTGCCTGTTGTTCTTTGCCTTCGGAAATGCCTTTTTATAAAACATTGGTCGTGTCTGCTGTCAGGGTGGCGTCTTCGAGGCTTCTCCATGGCGCCTCTCCGGTCACCGAGTAGCGGGAGGGATGCCTCTTGTCTCTCGCACGCACGCAGACGTGAAGGCCCCACGCACGCGGTGGTAAACGGCCTGCCGTTTCATGCGCTGCAGCTGCCGGGGTATATTTTGAACTGCCGCTAACATTATGTTTCTCAAAGTGTCTTTTTACCCATCAACCCTCTCTTGGCTTTCAAGCCAGCACGGAGCGCACAAATGCCGCATACGGCCGGCCGGCGGAGCAGGCCCTGCTGCAAGGTGAAAGAGCGGTGGGGGAACGGGGCGGGGCAGCGTGGGCAGGAGGCCGCAGCTTGGGGAACGGAGGCGTTACAAGTGCGCCCCTGTTTCCACTTGCGCAACATTGGCAGAGAGGGCACGCATCCCTGCTCAGGGGAACCAGAGTCTCCGGAGCAGCCTCTCCCACAGGCCGCGCGGCTGAGGACAGGAGCACGTTTAAAAAAGAATGTTCCTCTGAACATGCGCAGAAGGCTTTTCCTCCTCTCCAAGCAACACACAGACGGGACGAAGGGGCGTGATTCCTGGGGCCAGGGCTGAGCTCTGCCATCTCTCTATAGTCCAGTGTTCTCCAACCTTGGGTCCCCAGATGTTTTTGGCCTACAACTCCCAGCATGCCCCAGCCAGCTACGCTGGCTGGGGCACGCTGGGAGTTGTAGGCCAAAAACATCTGGGGACCCAAGGTTGGAGAACACTGCTCTAGTCTTTTCCAGCTGGGTGGGGCACCTCCCCGCTCTGACTGAGCATGAGAGTGGGGCAGGACAGGGGCTGGCAGGAAGGCATCCCACGGGGCCAGCCTGTGATTAAGCTACAGGAACGGCATTAGTTACTGATTCATCTCCGGGGGGGGGGGGGGGGGGGCTTAGCTAATTAACTGCCTTTTCCTCCCTCCCTCCCTCCCTCTCTCGCCCCACAAATATAGGTCACCTCCAGATTCCTCATTCCTGCAAATGGACTGATGATGAGCCAGTGATAAACCTGTGTTGCTTGTAAGTTAGTGGCTGCTTTCAATGCAGGGCTGAATTTCTAAAGAGACAAGTCCTGGGGCTCAAACCGGCCTGCAACACCACCTGTCCCGGAGCTCCTCTCCCTAACCCAGGTATGTGGGTGGAGGCTGGTGCAGTTAGCAGTGAGGAGACACCATGCAGATGCTGCGGTCATGCAGTGCTATAGAGCATGCGCAGAGTGCCTTTCTCTTCCTTCCTTCGTAAGCGCAGCACCCACCCAGACACAACGCATGTGGGAAAAGGAACCTGGGACTGGGATTTGAAGCAGAGGGCCGGGCGTGACGCTAAGCCAGCCCCCTGTCTAAATGCTGTGCGGGCAGCTCAGCCCCGGAATCTGTTCTCAGTGCCTAGGCTCAGCAGATGAAACAAGGAGATAATGCCTGAGCCCGTGCAAAGTGCATCTCCCTTTCCCACTGTGTAACCAAAGCCTGTCCCCATGCACCTGACATTAAGGACCAAGGCTGGCCTTGGAGAAGTGAACCACGCCTGGAAGCAAGGTGCCAGCCAGCTCCTTCAAGAAGGGTTTGGGGGGCTGGGGGTATCCACCCTCTTTCCTCCGCACTGCCCGCACATACAGAGAGGGCCTCTTCTTGCCCAGTGGTATGGCCTCATAGACTATGACCAGTGCTTTTTTTCTGGAGAAAAAGGTACCGGAACTCTTGGATTACATTTCCTCGGGAGTAGATGGCGATTAAATTGTAATGCAATTAATAGAAGAAAAGGTGCTGGAACTCAGTTCCGGTGAGTTCCACCAGAAAAAAGCCCTGACTATGACTATTCGCAAACCCAGATCCCATAATCTCTTCCCACAGGTGCGAGGAGGAGGAACCCTTCAACAGGTGCTGCTGCTTCCCTCCACACGGCACCTGCAGAGTGGCAGCAAACCCATAAGCCTGAGAATGCCACGGGAGGGAGGAAGCATAGAATCATAGAATCATAGAAAAGTAGAGTTGGAAGGGGCCTACAAGGCCATCGAGTCCAACCCCCTGCTCAATGCAGGAATCCAGGTCAAAGCATCTCTGACAGATGTCTGTCCAGCCGCACCTTGAATGCCTCCAGACTGGGAGAGCCCACCACCTCCCTAGGTAGTTGATTCCATTGTCTTATTGCTCTGACAGTCAGGAAATTTTTCCTGATGTTTAGGTGGAATCTAGGTTCCTGTAACTTGAGCCCATTATTCCGTGTCCTGCAAACTGGGATGAACGAGAAGAGATCTTTGCCCTCCTCTGTGTGACATCCCTTCAAATACTGGAAGAGTGCGATCATATCTCCCCTCAGTCTCCTCTTCTGAAGGCTAAACATGCCCAGTTCTTTCAGTCTCTCCTCATAGGGCCTTGTTTCCAGTCCCTTTATCATCCTTGTTGCCCTCCTCTGAACCCTCTCCAGTTTGTCTATGTCCTTGTTAAACTGAGGTGCCCAGAACTGGACACAGTACTCAAGATGAGGCCTAACCAGTGCCGAGTAAAGGGGAATTATCACTTCCCGCGATTTGGAAGCTATACTTCTATTAATACAGCCCAAAATTGCATTTGCCTTCTTTGCAGCCACGTCGCATTGCTGGCTCATATTCAGTTTGTGATCTACCACAATTCCAAGATCCTTCTCACTTGTAGTATTGTTGAGCCAAGTGTCCCCCATTCTGTAACTCTGCATTTGGTTTCCTCTCCCTAGGTGCAGCACTTGGCATTTATCCCTGTTAAATTTCATTCTGTTGTTTTCGGCCCAGCGCTCCAGCCTATCGAGGTCACTTTGAATTTTGTTTCTGTCTTCCAGAGTATTAGCTGTTCCACCCAACTTTGTGTCATCTGCAAATTTGATAAGCATTCCCTGTACCTCCTCATCCAAGTCATTAATAAAAATGTTGAAGAGCACCGGGCCCAGGACCGAGCCCTGTGGTACCCCGCTCGTTACCTCTCCCCAGTTTGAGAAGGAACCATTGATAAGCACTCTTTGAGTCCGATTCTGTAGCCAATTGTGGATCCACCTGATAGTTGTTCCATCTAGCCCACTCTTAGCTAGCTTACTAATCAGGATATCATGAGGCACTTTGTCGAAAGCTTTGCTGAAGTCCAGGTATATAATGTCCACAGCATTCCCACAGTCCACAAGGGAGGTTACCCGATCAAAAAATGAGATCAGATTAGTCTGACAGGATTTGTTCTTGACAAATCCATGCTGGCTTCTAGTAATCACTGCATTGTTTTCAAGGTGCTTGCAGACTGACTTCTTTATAATCTGCTCAAAAATCTTCCCGGGGATTGATGTCAGACTGACTGGCCTATAGTTCCCAGGTTCCTCCTTCTTGCCCTTTTTGAAGATGGGAACAACATTTGCCCTCCTCCAGTCGTCTGGCACTTCACCTGTCCTCCATGATTTCTCAAAGATAATAGACAGTGGTTCTGAGAGTTCTTCTGCCAGTTCCTTTATTACTCTAGGATGCAGCTCATCAGGCCCTGGAGATTTAAACTCGTTCAGAGTAATCAGGTGCTCCTTGACCATTTGCCTATCAATCTCAAGCTGCAATTCTGCCCCTTCAGTCTGCATTTCAGGTTTGCCAGGGGGGTCATAGACCCTCTTTTGGGAGAAGACCGAGCCGAAGTAGGAATTGAACACTTCTGCCTTTTCTTTGTCTTCTGTTATCAATTTGCCATCCTCATTGCGTAGTTGAACCACCAGTTCTTTCTTCTGTCTTTTACTGTGCATGTATCTGAAGAAAGCTTTTTTGTTGCTTTTAGCATTCCTCGCTAACCTTAGCTCATTCTCAGCTTTAGCCTTCCTGACACTATTCCTGCAGTTCTGTGCTACCTGCCTGTACTCTTCCCCTGTAGCCTGTCCTTCCTTCCACTTCCTATACGTGTCCTTTTTTGTTTTCAGGTCATCTTTGAGTTTATTGTGAAGCCACATTGGCTTCTTCTGTTGCCCTCTGCCTTTTTTCCTTGTGGGAATTGTTTGCAATTGTGCCTTTAAAATTTCCTTTTTTAAAAACTCCCACCCCTCCTGGGCTCCCTTTCTCGTGAGAGTCATTTGCCATGGGATCTTACTAATCATTGTTCTGAGTTTGTTAAAATTGGCTTTCCTAAAATCCAGGGTACGTGTTTGGCTACACTCAGCTTTTGCTTCTGTTAGAATCAAGAACTCAAGTATAACATGGTCACTTTCCCCCAGAGTTCCCGAAACTGCCACTTTATCCACTAACTCGTCTCTGTTGGTTAGAATCAGGTCAAGGATAGCCGATCCTCTAGTTCCTTCCTCCACTTTCTGTAGGAGGAAGTTATCAGCAGCACAGCTCAGGAATTTCTTGGAGGGGCCATGTTTGGCTGAATAAGTCTCCCAACAGATATCAGGGAAATTGAAGTCTCCCATTACTACCACATCGTGCCTCCTTGAAACACTGGCAATTTGTTTTTCAAAAGTTCCATCCTCGTCTTCTCCTTGATTGGGTGGTCGGTAGTAGACTCCAACCGCCATGTTCGCTTTATTCTTTGCCCCCTTTATTTTAACCCAGATGCTCTCAATGGGGCTGCCAAGCTCCTCTTCCTGTATCTCTGTGCAGAGATACGTATTTTTAACATACAGTGCAACTCCACCTCCCTTTCTGTTGCTTCTGTTCCTTTTGAACAAGTTATACCCTTCAATTGCTGTATTCCAGTCATGGGAGTCATCCCACCAGGTTTCAGTTATCCCTATCAAGTCGTACTTGCCCTCATGTATCAAGAGTTCAAGTTCGTCTTGTTTGTTGCCCATACTCTGGGCATTAGTATAGAGACATTGAAGACTATGTGCTTTACAGTCCGACTTTCCCCCTACATTTTGTGGTAGACTATCAATGGGCACCGCTGGAGCTGTTCTCTCCATTGTGGCAAAGAGGCCTTCTTCCATTGGTACCCCCGAGTTTATGTCTCCCTCCCCTGTTGGATTCAGTTTAAAGCCCTCCTGATTAAGTTCCTCATGCTGTGTCCAAACACATTCTTCCCAGTCCTTGTGAGGTGCAACCCATCCTTTGCCAGCAGTCCATCTTCCAGGAAGTGTAGCCCGTGGTCCCAGAATCCAAATCCCTCACGTCGGCTCCACCTTCGTAGCCAGTCATTCACTCGGAGTATTTTTCTTTCCCTTTCTATGCCTCTTCCAAGTACTGGAAGGATGGATGAGAAAACTATCTGGGCCCCGAAGTTCTTGAGTTCCCTTCCCAGCTCTTCAAAGTCTGCCGTGATTTCTTTGTAACTCCGCTTGGCAGTATCATTTGTACCCACGTGGAAGAGAAGAAAGGGGTATGTGTCGGTGGGCTGCATGAGCCTCGGCAGCTGCTCTGTCACATCCTTAATCCGTGCCCCAGGGAGACAGCACACCTGGCGAGTCCATGGGTCTTCGCGACATACTTTGGCTTCGATCCCCCGCAGGAGGGAGTCTCCCACTACGAGTACTCTTCTCTTCCTCTTGCTGTAGGCCTTGGTTTGATTGCCTCCACTTGACTGACCCTCAGCCTCTTGCTCGCTGTCACGTTGGGTGCCCGGTAATCCGTCCTCTGCAGGCTGTCCTCTGCTCTCGTCCTCAAGTACATGGAAGCGGTTCCATAGCTCCACTGCTTCCACAGGCGCAGAGTGTCTTGTAGTTCTTCTGCTCCTAACAGTCACCCTTTTCCAGGGAGTTCCCCCTGCGTTATTTTCCCTTGCCTCTGCAGTCTCCGACTCCGCCTCATCCTGCCATTGCCCTTCTGGCTCCTGTACTGTGCTTTGGTGCTGTAGATCCACCGTTCTGTCTAAGAACTCCTCGCTTTCTCTTATGCTCCTGAGGGTTGACACTTGCTGCTCCAGTCCTCTGACCTTTTCTTCCAACAGCGTGACCAGCTTGCACTTGTTGCACGTGTAGGCCATGTTGATCTCCGGCAGGAAAACAAACATTGCACACCCCTTGCAGGTCACCACCACTGCTGAGTCCTTTCCTTCCATAGTGCTCTGTTTCTGTCTTCCTAGAATATATATATATATATATATATATGGGTTTTTTTTTTTTTTTTTTTTTTTTTTAGGGACCTCCCCCTTGACCTCCCCCGCCGAACTCTGCTGCCAAACTCCTGTTTGCTCTCCCTGTTCGCTCGCTCTGTTCGCTCGCTCTCTGGGAGCCTGCTTGCCTTTTCACAGTCCCAAAAACAGTCCCAAAAACAGCTGGAGCCTCTCTCCTGTTGTGCTCCTGCTCAGCTGGGAGTCAGGAACAGAATGAGCTCCCAGGCCACGCCCTGCAATCAGCCCCACTTCCTGCAATCAATCAGCTGCAATCAGCCCCAGGTAGTTGCAGTCAGCAGGAGCTTCTGCTCAACAGAATGAGCTCTCAGGCCACGCCTTTCCCTTGCAGCACTTGTTGTTGTACTACTCCGCTGCCAAACTCCTGTTTGCTCTCCCTGTTCGCTCGCTCTGTTCGCTCGCTCTCTGGGAGCCTGCTTGCCTTTTCACAGTCCCAAAAACAGTCCCAAAAACAGCTGGAGCCTCTCTCCTGTTGTGCTCCTGCTCAGCTGGGAGTCAGGAACAGAATGAGCTCCCAGGCCACGCCCTGCAATCAGCCCCACTTCCTGCAATCAATCAGCTGCAATCAGCCCCAGGTAGTTGCAGTCAGCAGGAGCTTCTGCTCAACAGAATGAGCTCTCAGGCCACGCCTTTCCCTTGCAGCACTTGTTGTTGTACTACTCCGCTGCCAAACTCCTGTTTGCTCTCCCTGTTCGCTCGCTCTGTTCGCTCGCTCTCTGGGAGCCTGCTTGCCTTTTCACAGTCCCAAAAACAGTCCCAAAAACAGCTGGAGCCTCTCTCCTGTTGTGCTCCTGCTCAGCTGGGAGTCAGGAACAGAATGAGCTCCCAGGCCACGCCCTGCAATCAGCCCCACTTCCTGCAATCAATCAGCTGCAATCAGCCCCAGGTAGTTGCAGTCAGCAGGAGCTTCTGCTCAACAGAATGAGCTCTCAGGCCACGCCTTTCCCTTGCAGCACTTGTTGTTGTACTACTCCGCTGCCAAACTCCTGTTTGCTCTCCCTGTTCGCTCGCTCTGTTCGCTCGCTCTCTGGGAGCCTGCTTGCCTTTTCACAGTCCCAAAAACAGTCCCAAAAACAGCTGGAGCCTCTCTCCTGTTGTGCTCCTGCTCAGCTGGGAGTCAGGAACAGAATGAGCTCCCAGGCCACGCCCTGCAATCAGCCCCACTTCCTGCAATCAATCAGCTGCAATCAGCCCCAGGTAGTTGCAGTCAGCAGGAGCTTCTGCTCAACAGAATGAGCTCTCAGGCCACGCCTTTCCCTTGCAGCACTTGTTGTTGTACTACTCCTGCTGCCAAACTCCTGTTTGCTCTCCCTGTTCGCTCGCTCTGTTCGCTCGCTCTCTGGGAGCCTGCTTGCCTTTTCACAGTCCCAAAAACAGTCCCAAAAACAGCTGGAGCCTCTCTCCTGTTGTGCTCCTGCTCAGCTGGGAGTCAGGAACAGAATGAGCTCCCAGGCCACGCCCTGCAATCAGCCCCACTTCCTGCAATCAATCAGCTGCAATCAGCCCCAGGTAGTTGCAGTCAGCAGGAGCTTCTGCTCAACAGAATGAGCTCTCAGGCCACGCCTTTCCCTTGCAGCACTTGTTGTTGTACTACTCCGCTGCCAAACTCCTGTTTGCTCTCCCTGTTCGCTCGCTCTGTTCGCTCGCTCTCTGGGAGCCTGCTTGCCTTTTCACAGTCCCAAAAACAGTCCCAAAAACAGCTGGAGCCTCTCTCCTGTTGTGCTCCTGCTCAGCTGGGAGTCAGGAACAGAATGAGCTCCCAGGCCACGCCCTGCAATCAGCCCCACTTCCTGCAATCAATCAGCTGCAATCAGCCCCAGGTAGTTGCAGTCAGCAGGAGCTTCTGCTCAACAGAATGAGCTCTCAGGCCACGCCTTTCCCTTGCAGCACTTGTTGTTGTACTACTCCGCTGCCAAACTCCTGTTTGCTCTCCCTGTTCGCTCGCTCTGTTCGCTCGCTCTCTGGGAGCCTGCTTGCCTTTTCACAGTCCCAAAAACAGTCCCAAAAACAGCTGGAGCCTCTCTCCTGTTGTGCTCCTGCTCAGCTGGGAGTCAGGAACAGAATGAGCTCCCAGGCCACGCCCTGCAATCAGCCCCACTTCCTGCAATCAATCAGCTGCAATCAGCCCCAGGTAGTTGCAGTCAGCAGGAGCTTCTGCTCAACAGAATGAGCTCTCAGGCCACGCCTTTCCCTTGCAGCACTTGTTGTTGTACTACTCCGCTGCCAAACTCCTGTTTGCTCTCCCTGTTCGCTCGCTCTGTTCGCTCGCTCTCTGGGAGCCTGCTTGCCTTTTCACAGTCCCAAAAACAGTCCCAAAAACAGCTGGAGCCTCTCTCCTGTTGTGCTCCTGCTCAGCTGGGAGTCAGGAACAGAATGAGCTCCCAGGCCACGCCCTGCAATCAGCCCCACTTCCTGCAATCAATCAGCTGCAATCAGCCCCAGGTAGTTGCAGTCAGCAGGAGCTTCTGCTCAACAGAATGAGCTCTCAGGCCACGCCTTTCCCTTGCAGCACTTGTTGTTGTACTACTCCGCTGCCAAACTCCTGTTTGCTCTCCCTGTTCGCTCGCTCTGTTCGCTCGCTCTCTGGGAGCCTGCTTGCCTTTTCACAGTCCCAAAAACAGTCCCAAAAACAGCTGGAGCCTCTCTCCTGTTGTGCTCCTGCTCAGCTGGGAGTCAGGAACAGAATGAGCTCCCAGGCCACGCCCTGCAATCAGCCCCACTTCCTGCAATCAATCAGCTGCAATCAGCCCCAGGTAGTTGCAGTCAGCAGGAGCTTCTGCTCAACAGAATGAGCTCTCAGGCCACGCCTTTCCCTTGCAGCACTTGTTGTTGTACTACTCCGCTGCCAAACTCCTGTTTGCTCTCCCTGTTCGCTCGCTCTGTTCGCTCGCTCTCTGGGAGCCTGCTTGCCTTTTCACAGTCCCAAAAACAGTCCCAAAAACAGCTGGAGCCTCTCTCCTGTTGTGCTCCTGCTCAGCTGGGAGTCAGGAACAGAATGAGCTCCCAGGCCACGCCCTGCAATCAGCCCCACTTCCTGCAATCAATCAGCTGCAATCAGCCCCAGGTAGTTGCAGTCAGCAGGAGCTTCTGCTCAACAGAATGAGCTCTCAGGCCACGCCTTTCCCTTGCAGCACTTGTTGTTGTACTACTCCGCTGCCAAACTCCTGTTTGCTCTCCCTGTTCGCTCGCTCTGTTCGCTCGCTCTCTGGGAGCCTGCTTGCCTTTTCACAGTCCCAAAAACAGTCCCAAAAACAGCTGGAGCCTCTCTCCTGTTGTGCTCCTGCTCAGCTGGGAGTCAGGAACAGAATGAGCTCCCAGGCCACGCCCTGCAATCAGCCCCACTTCCTGCAATCAATCAGCTGCAATCAGCCCCAGGTAGTTGCAGTCAGCAGGAGCTTCTGCTCAACAGAATGAGCTCTCAGGCCACGCCTTTCCCTTGCAGCACTTGTTGTTGTACTACTCCGCTGCCAAACTCCTGTTTGCTCTCCCTGTTCGCTCGCTCTGTTCGCTCGCTCTCTGGGAGCCTGCTTGCCTTTTCACAGTCCCAAAAACAGTCCCAAAAACAGCTGGAGCCTCTCTCCTGTTGTGCTCCTGCTCAGCTGGGAGTCAGGAACAGAATGAGCTCCCAGGCCACGCCCTGCAATCAGCCCCACTTCCTGCAATCAATCAGCTGCAATCAGCCCCAGGTAGTTGCAGTCAGCAGGAGCTTCTGCTCAACAGAATGAGCTCTCAGGCCACGCCTTTCCCTTGCAGCACTTGTTGTTGTACTACTCCGCTGCCAAACTCCTGTTTGCTCTCCCTGTTCGCTCGCTCTGTTCGCTCGCTCTCTGGGAGCCTGCTTGCCTTTTCACAGTCCCAAAAACAGTCCCAAAAACAGCTGGAGCCTCTCTCCTGTTGTGCTCCTGCTCAGCTGGGAGTCAGGAACAGAATGAGCTCCCAGGCCACGCCCTGCAATCAGCCCCACTTCCTGCAATCAATCAGCTGCAATCAGCCCCAGGTAGTTGCAGTCAGCAGGAGCTTCTGCTCAACAGAATGAGCTCTCAGGCCACGCCTTTCCCTTGCAGCACTTGTTGTTGTACTACTCCGCTGCCAAACTCCTGTTTGCTCTCCCTGTTCGCTCGCTCTGTTCGCTCGCTCTCTGGGAGCCTGCTTGCCTTTTCACAGTCCCAAAAACAGTCCCAAAAACAGCTGGAGCCTCTCTCCTGTTGTGCTCCTGCTCAGCTGGGAGTCAGGAACAGAATGAGCTCCCAGGCCACGCCCTGCAATCAGCCCCACTTCCTGCAATCAATCAGCTGCAATCAGCCCCAGGTAGTTGCAGTCAGCAGGAGCTTCTGCTCAACAGAATGAGCTCTCAGGCCACGCCTTTCCCTTGCAGCACTTGTTGTTGTACTACTCCGCTGCCAAACTCCTGTTTGCTCTCCCTGTTCGCTCGCTCTGTTCGCTCGCTCTCTGGGAGCCTGCTTGCCTTTTCACAGTCCCAAAAACAGTCCCAAAAACAGCTGGAGCCTCTCTCCTGTTGTGCTCCTGCTCAGCTGGGAGTCAGGAACAGAATGAGCTCCCAGGCCACGCCCTGCAATCAGCCCCACTTCCTGCAATCAATCAGCTGCAATCAGCCCCAGGTAGTTGCAGTCAGCAGGAGCTTCTGCTCAACAGAATGAGCTCTCAGGCCACGCCTTTCCCTTGCAGCACTTGTTGTTGTACTACTCTGCTGCCAAACTCCTGTTTGCTCTCCCTGTTCGCTCGCTCTGTTCGCTCGCTCTCTGGGAGCCTGCTTGCCTTTTCACAGTCCCAAAAACAGTCCCAAAAACAGCTGGAGCCTCTCTCCTGTTGTGCTCCTGCTCAGCTGGGAGTCAGGAACAGAATGAGCTCCCAGGCCACGCCCTGCAATCAGCCCCACTTCCTGCAATCAATCAGCTGCAATCAGCCCCAGGTAGTTGCAGTCAGCAGGAGCTTCTGCTCAACAGAATGAGCTCTCAGGCCACGCCTTTCCCTTGCAGCACTTGTTGTTGTACTACTCCGCTGCCAAACTCCTGTTTGCTCTCCCTGTTCGCTCGCTCTGTTCGCTCGCTCTCTGGGAGCCTGCTTGCCTTTTCACAGTCCCAAAAACAGTCCCAAAAACAGCTGGAGCCTCTCTCCTGTTGTGCTCCTGCTCAGCTGGGAGTCAGGAACAGAATGAGCTCCCAGGCCACGCCCTGCAATCAGCCCCACTTCCTGCAATCAATCAGCTGCAATCAGCCCCAGGTAGTTGCAGTCAGCAGGAGCTTCTGCTCAACAGAATGAGCTCTCAGGCCACGCCTTTCCCTTGCAGCACTTGTTGTTGTACTACTCCGCTGCCAAACTCCTGTTTGCTCTCCCTGTTCGCTCGCTCTGTTCGCTCGCTCTCTGGGAGCCTGCTTGCCTTTTCACAGTCCCAAAAACAGTCCCAAAAACAGCTGGAGCCTCTCTCCTGTTGTGCTCCTGCTCAGCTGGGAGTCAGGAACAGAATGAGCTCCCAGGCCACGCCCTGCAATCAGCCCCACTTCCTGCAATCAATCAGCTGCAATCAGCCCCAGGTAGTTGCAGTCAGCAGGAGCTTCTGCTCAACAGAATGAGCTCTCAGGCCACGCCTTTCCCTTGCAGCACTTGTTGTTGTACTACTCCGCTGCCAAACTCCTGTTTGCTCTCCCTGTTCGCTCGCTCTGTTCGCTCGCTCTCTGGGAGCCTGCTTGCCTTTTCACAGTCCCAAAAACAGTCCCAAAAACAGCTGGAGCCTCTCTCCTGTTGTGCTCCTGCTCAGCTGGGAGTCAGGAACAGAATGAGCTCCCAGGCCACGCCCTGCAATCAGCCCCACTTCCTGCAATCAATCAGCTGCAATCAGCCCCAGGTAGTTGCAGTCAGCAGGAGCTTCTGCTCAACAGAATGAGCTCTCAGGCCACGCCTTTCCCTTGCAGCACTTGTTGTTGTACTACTCCGCTGCCAAACTCCTGTTTGCTCTCCCTGTTCGCTCGCTCTGTTCGCTCGCTCTCTGGGAGCCTGCTTGCCTTTTCACAGTCCCAAAAACAGTCCCAAAAACAGCTGGAGCCTCTCTCCTGTTGTGCTCCTGCTCAGCTGGGAGTCAGGAACAGAATGAGCTCCCAGGCCACGCCCTGCAATCAGCCCCACTTCCTGCAATCAATCAGCTGCAATCAGCCCCAGGTAGTTGCAGTCAGCAGGAGCTTCTGCTCAACAGAATGAGCTCTCAGGCCACGCCTTTCCCTTGCAGCACTTGTTGTTGTACTACTCTGCTGCCAAACTCCTGTTTGCTCTCCCTGTTCGCTCGCTCTGTTCGCTCGCTCTCTGGGAGCCTGCTTGCCTTTTCACAGTCCCAAAAACAGTCCCAAAAACAGCTGGAGCCTCTCTCCTGTTGTGCTCCTGCTCAGCTGGGAGTCAGATTGCATGTGCAGCAATCTGTGCATGTGCGCGCGCATGTGGATCAGCCGATCAATGACGACAGAAACTCAGACAGCTGCTGCTGTGGGCACAAGAGTGCGGAGCGGGGAGGCCCTGCAAAAGTCGGCGTCGCCTCCAGGATCTGGAGATGCACCCCCGTAGCAACTTGCTTGCCTTCTACGGTGCTTGAGAAGGAAAATGCAATCGGCGGCAACACACGCGCACACCCTGGCACCCTCCCACACACAAGACTGATTCACATGGAGCACAATCCGCCAGGTAGTTCGGCTCCAAAAGCCTCGTTGAAATGAATGGGAAACCAAACGATGCGCCGCTTTCTCGTCATGGATATGGAGAAAGGGATGATACTTCGGGGCCGGTGGTGCTGGCACGTAGGGCTCCGAGAGACCCAGCCATCGCACTTTCAGCCAAAGTGGCCTCCATCCGCAGAGGCAGGCTAGCGCAGAGCAGCAGTTGCCATGGAGCAACCGTGGGAGAGGGCCCGGTCGCCTTTGCGCTGTGCTTGCAGACTCCTCAGAAGCAGCTGGTCGGCCGTGGTGGGAAAGAGGGTGTTGGGCTCGTTGAGCCCCCTTCGGCCCAATCCAGCAGGGCTGGTCTTATGCCCTCATTCAGAGAGGGAGCCATTTCAGATGGCCCTTCTGCAGCCCAAATGGGCTTGCTACCCGCAGACAGGTCAACACGGTGGTTCACCGGGGGAAGCAGACTGATGGCCCGTGTGCTTTTGCCTGTACATTGTTGGAAGCACAGACCTTTTGCCAGAAGGCCATCTGCTCACTCTCATTTGTTTGTTTATTAATGTACCCGAAGCATTTTTACCGCCATGCTTCCGCTGATTCTGAAAAAGGCTCCCAAAGTGGCTTACAATTGAATCAGGAATAAGACGCTCCCTGCCACCAGGCTTACAGTCTAAAAGACACAACACAAAAGGAAAGGTGCTGGAGCGGAAGGAGGAAAAAAAAATAAACAAACTCAGATGTAAGTTCTTGGTTTTAAAGTCCTTATAACGATCGACCAGCTAGAATACAAGAGCAGATCAAGGAGAGAAGGCAGCCATGCCCGGAGACGAGGGTTGGCTCTTCAAACGCCCAGCGTGCCAGTACGGTCCGGGACCATCCGAAGAGGGTGGGAGCGAGGCATTTCGCAACAGCCTCGTGTCCACAGTCCGCTCTGGGGCTGACACACCTCATTCTCCAACCTTCTCCCTTCTGTCAGATTCACAATACTTGAACCTGGCAGAAGAGAGGGGCGGGATTTGTGCCACTGATCTGAGAATCCTGGCTTCTTCAGGGAGCTGATACAGAAAGGGGTGACCAGCCCCCTGGGCAGGGGGTTCTGGACCCTTCTTTCCCCCTTGCTCCTTTTGGTGTGAAACCCGAGACAGGATCTGCAGCTGGAGAGTTCTCTAAAAATAAGCCGTGCCCAGCCCGGCCACCTCCATTTGCCGGCCAGTTTCCTCACTCCGCCAGGATAGAATTCCCATGAGTGAGCTCTATCTCTGGGGAGGTCACATAGCAGGGTGGGAGCAGGGAAGGCACCCGGTTTCCACCCCTTATGAAGTGCTCGGGGTCCCCGCCCAACGGCCTGGTCTTCTGGGTGGGATCCTATGACAACCTGTGCCCCCCCCCCCCCCGCTGCAGTGCAAGCAATGGGACTAGAAGAACCAGATCTGGCAGGGTGCTTCAGTGGAACTGCAAGAGGTAATGGAGTACGTAACTGGGGAAAAGGGACACCTGCCTGGAACCCCGTTTGGATTTTTGCCGGATAAGGTAGACTTGCTGGGGTGCTTTGCCCTGGCCATGCAGAGGGGTCTGGCCAACCTCCCACCACCAGCAGCAGCGGGCACACAATTCACCTCTACCTGAGTGGCCAAAAAGTCTGACTAGCCATCAATCGTGCACCCCCCCCGCCACCCACCACATAAACAGCCCGGGGTCCAGCTTTCTGCCACCTCAGCCGCCAAATGCAATTACGCAGACAAGGCATCAAAACTCATCTGATCTGCCAGGAAGGTCTTGTTCCAAGCAGGGCACACACTCAGCCAGGAGATGTCTTTCAGCACCAACATTCAAACCCTGGAAAATGTGAAGGAATGACGAGAGAGGTTGCTCCTGAGCATGTGCTGAGTGCCCACATTCCTCTGGGATTCTGGAAACTTTCACCCACCCCGCTCTCCCAGGCCTGCAACCCCTTGTTCTCTCCCAAGTCCCGCTCACCCAAGGATTTGGTAAACCACTGGACTGTGCTGCCTACTGGCAGCTGGGGATACCTGGTCAAGGACCAAGCAAGCTGCAGCACAGGGGTGGGGTGGGGTGGGGTGGGTGGAGGTGTGTGTGACTCAGAGGGGCAGGTGGCACAGGTGAAGCGGCTAATGGGCCACGGCTCAGTCAGTGGCGGAGTCCCTGCATGCCAGGTTCAATCCTTGGCAGCTTCTCCAGGGAGGCCTTGAAAAGATTCCCCCCTCCAGAGAGCCGCTGCTGGTCAGTGTCAACAATACTACCCTAGATAGGCCAATAGGTGACTCATCCTGGGGCAACTTCCTACATTCCTAATCGGCAAGGAGGTCTCCCCCACCCCCCCTATTTTAAAAGAGCAGTAGATTTTGCACTTGCTTCAGCCAAACGGTTTCAACTTTCTCTTGGTCTTCATCCATAGCTTGGGCTACTAAAGAACATCATCCGCCCCGCCCCGTCAGCAAAAAGACTTGAGGCCAGACTCTGGAGGAGTGAGGAAGGAAATTCCCGAGTGGGATAGTGCCTGGAATCATCGTATGCACAGAGGCACAGGGGGGAGGCGGGAGGACACAGCCAGGATGGCAGCTCCCGGCCTGCATTCCCTGTTTGGGCATGTACATCTGCCTGTGCTTACACAGAGGCGCTCCGTCCGTCCGTCTTTGGATGTGACCTGGCACCAAAACCAGTCCCAGCACGGCTGCCTGCAAAGGAGGACCTGCTCTGTTTCCTCTCTCCATCTGTTCAGGCTGCACAGGGGGGGGGGGGTTTCAATGGCTACGGCTGCCCCAAGCCCTTTGGTGCCCCTGAGGAAGAAAATCCAGAGGCAAACCTCCCAAAATGTCACAAGTGAAAACAGGGCCGGTGCTACCACTAGGCGAACTAGAGCGCCAGACTAAATGGGGCACCAGAAACGTGGGGGAAGGGGAGGCAAATGAAGCGCGCCCCTCCCTCTCTCTGCTCCACCTCAGGGCTCCGTCTCCAAGCTGGCGCCTGAAGCTTCAGGCAGGCTCCTCCTCACAACCAGCATCAAAAGAGGCAGAGAAGGCGACAGGCTGGAGGAGGCGGAGGCGGGCAGGGGCCAATGATGGGAGGCGGGTGGGCGCTGGTGGGCGGTGGGAAGGATGCACCTGCAAACACCTCCTTCGCCCTCAACGTCCCCTGAAAACAGTTATTTCCAGCAACCAGGGAGGGAGGAAAAGGTATTTTAAGCTAGCTGAGGCTCCAATGTTTTATTTACCATGCTGTTTCTGTGTTTTGGTTTTAAATGCTTTTAGGATGCAATCCTACGTGTGTTTGGGGGGGGGGGAAGTCCTACAACTCCCAGCATTCCCCAGCCAGCCATGCGCAATCCTATGCCCGTTGAGGCAGAAAAAAGCCTCAAAAGGCAGAAACATTGCAACAAAGTGATAGAGAGAGGAGGGGAAGCAGCAAGTTTCGTAAAGCCCCTCCTAAATTTGAACCAGATGATCCACAGGCTCTCTCTTTGCTATGTTTCTACTACATGCATCCCCCCCCCGCAACCCAGAAGATGTATGAGTCAAAGCAGTGTCTCTGCACCTCCACCCTGCGAGGTAGGACAAGCTGCAAGACACCCTTTTGTCTCTATTCCTCACAGGTAGCACCACCACACCTCTCTCACATCCTTTTTTCATATCCCTTGTGCTGCCCGCAGGAGGAGACAGGCTTTTACATATATATGGAGTAGGAGAAGGCCCTTGGGAGTTCCTGGCATAGCTGGGCTGATGTTGCCTCTTTGCTTTCCTCGTGAACACAAAGGAAAAGTCTCAAAGTCCACAAAGTTTTTTTATGGGGCTCGGCAGTTCCCAGGGAGGGAAATTTATTTCATAATGGGCATAGGGCTGGAGGGAGGGCTCAAGGGCACCAAACTGCCTTGCACCGGCCCTGAGTGAAAATTGGAGACCAGCTTGGCCCCACACATCAGCTGAAGAGGGAGCAGCTGCAGGGAGCTCGCTTCACCCCTCCCTGCCGGAAGGAACACACAGCTCCAACTGACAGCCTCATCCATCGGCCAGAGAACCAAGGGCCACTGGGAGGCTGCACCCCCTTCCTCCCAAGATAAACATCACGGCAAGGGGAGACCAACCTAGCTCCCCACACATTGGCTAAAGAAGGAACAGCTGCAGGGAGCTTGTTTCGCCCTCCCCTGCCAGGAAAAACCCAAAACAAACATCTATAAGAACCTTGTCACTAGGAACTGGTGCCTGAGTTTTGCTATCTTCCCCCTCCTTCCCAATCCCTTTTCCTTTTGTGTTGTGTCTTTTCGATTGTAAGTAGGGACACCAAGAGAGTATGCAAATGCCCCCCCCCCCACAGCCAATTAACATGCCCAGCAGGACAGTCTCTGGGCAAGCCTCATGGAAATGATTGGGAGCTACGAGAGCATGTGCAGGAGAATGTCCCACTGGATTTTCACATGTAGATCAGACCTGCCCGTCTTCCAGACTGGCACCTTTGGCAGCACCCCAAATTTTCCTGCCTGAGGCTGCTGCCTTGATAACCCCCCCCCCAGATCTGCAGCACCTTGTCTCATCTGCAACAGCCCCACATCCTCCCCTTCCCTGCAGGCCTCAAGGTCAATCACGCAGGCCGTTCTTGGCCCGGATGGCGATCAGGCCAAGTTGGGGTGTGGAGCCGGGTGGTAGATCAAATTCTCATAAATCACCGTTGAGAGGCAGCTGCGGTGGGCCTCTGCTTCCCCTCCCCCTCTTGCCAGCCCTTTATACAGGGGCTGGGGATGGCGAAACCCGATCTTGCGGCTGTTGGGGGCACTCTGTCAGGCCTCAGACGCAGAGGGGCTGGTGGGGCAGCTTTGGTTTCAGGCCAGCTGGGAATGGCTGCCTATAAAAAGCTCTGAGTTTCCAAGCGGGGGGGGCTGGGGGCGCAAAGAGGATGACCCCGTGTGCCTGGCCCTCCAGGGCTTTCTTCTCTCTCCTCAACTGCCCAATATCTGGGGACGTGTTTGGTCTCGGAGGGCCCAGATGCAAAAGAGGGCTGGACATCAGTGGCTTTGTATGGACCACCTTTGGCACAACTCCTCAATCCCAATCTCCTGCTGCTGCGGCCTTCCCCAAGCAGGTGCCCTCCAGATGTGTGTTGGACTGCAGCTCCCACCATGCTGGCTGGGAATGATGGGAGTTGTAGCGCAACACATCTGGAGGGTGCCAGGCTGGGGGGAGGCTGTCCTTCTGTAAGCAAACTGAATTACGTGTAACTGAAACAAACGCATGCGCCTCCCTCCCGCTGCTGCCCGCGTCTCTCCCGCTGTGCTCCGTGGTCTCCCCTGAGGCCGGCGTCAGCACTTGGCACTCTTGGGCAGTGCCCTGGAAGGGCCCTCCGCTGCCACTTGCCCTGGGCAGCCGGCTCCGGCAGCCACCTGCTGTTTCATCTCCGACTACGGCCCCGCGGTGCAACGGTTGCGGGCTGTAGCAGGCAACAGGCCTTTCGCAGTGTCGCCGCCGCCGCCGGGCGCTTCCCGCCTCTACCACCAAGCAAGCTCACGCACGGGGGAGGGGCCCCATCCGTGCAGGATGCCTCTGAAGCAAGCCCCACAGAGTTCTGTGGGGCTTGCTCCCCAGCACGGAAGTTGTAAAGCACGGGTGCGGGCAGGGCCGGTGCAAGGCAGTTTGGTGCCCTAGGCAAGATCAGATATTTAGCGCCCCCCTCTTCCCACTTGAGCCCTCCCTCCCTCCAGCCCTATGCTCCTGGCGCCCCCTTTAGCCCGGCGCCCTAGGCAGCCACCTAGTTGGCCTAATGGTAGCACCGGCCCTGGGTGCGGGACCTCTTTCAGCCCGAGGGCCAGATTCCCTCTTGGGGAAGCTCCTGGGGGCCGCATTCCAGCGGTGGGCAGGGCCAAAGGCACATTTCCCCTTAAGGCTCTTGCTGCCAGTAAGTCGGGTGCGAGGCATTTCAACCTTTCAGAAGGGGGGGGGGAATTGCACAAAAGCTGGAGACCACAAACCCTGGAGGGCTGGATTGGGACCCCATGCGGGCTGGATTTGGTCCATGGGCCTGCGGTTTAAGAGCCTTGTCTTACAGGACACATCAGAGGTGGGAAAGGAGCAGAGAAGAGGGCAACTGAAATGATTGTGGGGTGGAGATCTTTCCCTACAAGGAAAGGCCACATAGAATCATAGAAAAGTAGAGTTGGAAGGGGCGTTCGAGGATCGGGATATTTGTAAGAAGACCAAAACACTGGTTTATGAAGCCATTGTATTACCAACTTTATTGTATGCCTGCGAAACATGGACTATCTATAAACGTCACTTCCACCTCCTTGAAAGGTTTCATCAACGTTGCCTCCGGAAAATCCTGCAAATTACTTGGGAAGATAGGCGAACAAATGTCAGTGTACTGGAAGAAGCAAAGACTACTAGCATTGAAAAAATGATCCTTCAACGCCAACTTCAGTGGACCGGTCATGTTGTTCGAATGCCTGACTGCCGTCTCCCAAAGCAGTTACTTTACTCCCAACTCAAGGATGGAAAGCGGAATATCGGTGGTCAATATAAGAGGTTTAAAGATGTTCATAAGGCTAATCTAAAAAAATGCAATATAAACATCGAAAACTGGGAAGCTCTGGCCCATGAACGATCTAAATGGAGGTTGGCCTTTCACAAAGGTTCCATGGACTTTGAAGAAGCCCGAGTGCAAGGTGAAAGGGAGAAACGTGCTAAGCGAAAAGCACGTCAAATGAATCCTTTACAGGACCATCTTCTATCTGGTAACCTGTGTCCTCACTGTGGGAAGCTGTGTGGATCTAGAATTGGCCTCCACAGTCACTTACGGACCCATCGCTAGAGTCTACACAATCTTCTTTAGAATTTCCTCCTTTTATCCCGGAAGACAATCTTACTCGGTCACGAGTGATCGCCTGATGATGATGACTAGGCCATCGAGTCCAACCCCCTGCTCAATGCAGGAATCCAGGTCAAAGCATCCCCGACAGATGGCCGTCCAGCCGCACCTTGAATGCCTCCAAGTGGGAGAGCCCACCACCTCCCTAGGAAGTTGGTTCCGTTGTCTTATTGCTCTGACAGTCAGGAATTTTTTCCTGATGTTTAGGCGGAATCTGGCTTCCTGTAACTGGAGCCCATTATTCTGTGTCCTGCAAACTGGGATGATCGAGAAGAGACCCTGGCCTTCCTCTGTGTGACAACCCTTCAAGTACTGGAAGAGTGCGATCAGATATCTCCCCTCATGGATTGGGACTTTTTAATGAGACCGTTAAAGGAAAATGCATTTCTCCTTCTCTCCTAATATGAACATTCAGGGGCCATTTGATGACACCAATGTGCAGTGGAATCAGGATGGACAAGAGGCCGTCCTCCTTCACACGCTGCCGAATCAAGGGATGGTTGTCTCTGCCACAAGAAAGATGTCTCTGAAGTCCACTGCTTTGGAAGCTTTAAAAGCGGTTTAGACAAATTCCTGGAGGATGATAGATCTATCAGTGGCTCACAGTCACAATGGCAACTGTGAAAAACACCCCTGTCCAAAGGCCGTGTCTCTGCATGCCAGTTGCTGGGGGGGGGCAAGAGCAGGAGAGGGCCGAGGCCTCTCTGTCCTGCTTGTGGCTGGACCCACTGTGGGCTCACCTAGCCGGGCTGCTCTTCTTAGGGCCTTAAGCCCTCCCAAGGCTTGGACGTGACAATACTGATTTGTGGATGCAAGAATGTCTTCACCAGAAGGAGAAGGGTTTGGTCTGAGTCTGGTGCAAGCAGGGAGCCGGTGACCTGGTTCGCACGACACGACAACCCCAGCACGGTTTTTGCGGAGTGCCTTATTTTTCATGAACAAGCCAGTCACCCTGAGAACCCCATGGGCTTTGTTGATACCCATGGTGGCTTGTTGTCGTGTCATCTGGACCCAGCAGAGCAATTTTATTGGGGGTGGCTGGGAACCACTAGAGAGCCACCTGGGCGATGAGGCAAAAAACCCTGCCACTCCTCGTGATCTCGCTTGTACCACCACCAGCCTCATCCCTTCTCAGTGCCCTCCGCCCCTAAAAATCGCAAATATCGAGATGTGACAGCTAGCAACTGATGGAGGCCACAAGCAGGAAGGGGAACCGGGAGACGGAAGCTGCTCAGGGCAAAGGTGCTTTGCCAGCGCTTGCTCTTACTTTAGTGTAAAGTGAAGCAGCTTTTTAAAAGGCAAGCCCCGAAGTGGAGGATGAGTGTTCTCCAACCTTGGGTCCCCAGATGTTTTTGGCTACGCTGGCTGGGGCATGCTGGGAGTTGTAGGCCAAAAACATCTGGGGACCCAAGGTTGGAGAACACTGGTAGGACATTGACAAGAGAGGGAGATCAGGACGCAGGGCTAAATATCGGAGAGCTGGTCTTGCACTATTGCGCAACAGCGAAATTCCCCGGGAGAAAAAGCGGCTGTGGGATGTGTTGCTGCATTCATAAGGGCTGTGAAAATTAATTCCATTTGGTGATCTGATGTGTGTGGAGGTAGCCGGCAACCCCAGCGGACCAACTGCCATTCCACCAGCCCTGCTGAGAGGCCTCCCTCATGACAGCTCCTCCTCCCTCAACTGCCACCACAGCGGCCATTCCAGCAGGCCGAGAGGAGGGAGAAGAGAGGGAGCGCAGGGCCATTCCACCAGCCCTGCCAGAAGGATGAATTAATATTCCCCCGTCTTCCCTCCCCATTCCTTTTTCCTTGTGTGTCGTGTCTTTTTAGATTGTAAGCCTGTGGGCAGGGACTGTCTTATTAATTGCTGTAAACCGCCCAGAGAGCTTCGGCTATTGGGCGGTATAAAAATGAAATAAATAAATAAATAAAATAAACTGCAGAAAGGGTGCTGAGGAAAGGACCAAGGCAACAAGGGGTTCTGCCGCAAAGGCGCCCGGGATATGTGCCGGGGCTGGTGGTTGGACTGAATCATAGAATCATAGAAAAGTAGAGTTGGAAGGGGCCTACAAGGCCATCGAGTCCAACCCCCTGCTCAATGCAGGAATCTAGGTCAAAGCATCTCTGACAGATGTCTGTCCAGCCGCACCTTGAATGCCTCCAGACTGGGAGAGCCCACCACCTCCCTAGGTAGTTGATTCCATTGTCTTATTGCTCTGACAGTCAGGAAATTTTTCCTGATGTTTAGGTGGAATCTAGGTTCCTGTAACTTGAGCCCATTATTCCGTGTCCTGCAAACTGGGATGACCGAGAAGAGATCTTTGCCCTCCTCTGTGTGACATCCCTTCAAATACTGGAAGAATACTGAGCAGGAAGGAGTGCGGGAACAACCTATGGCAAGCACGAACGTCTGTCGGGGTGGTGGTGGTGGTGGTGGTGGTACCGTGGGTTGTTCAGCGAACAACCAATCCATGGCGGCGTATTCGCAGGGTGGCTTAGTGTGAAGGCGCCCACCCAGTGAGTCGTGGGTGCAATGCTCAGCCCCAAGTGCCGAGGACAAGTAGCACAAGGGGCTCATCCGGCTGGGCTGAATGGACCCAGCAATGTCCTAAGTTCCAGGCACCCTGGGAGGGAGGGTCCATCTTTAAGCCAGCAGCTCAGCTCCAGAACTTCCTTTCAGAGGCAACAAGTTGGCCCTGAACTATGTGATGCAATGACACAGTGCTTCTGAGCATGTACAGATTAGAGTGCTGGATAGACACACTACTGCATGGATGACACATCTGGGGTTCAGGCAGTACGGCCTCCAGAGGCAGGCATGTGCCCCGGGGGCATCTCTTTTGCTCCCCTTCCTTTGAGTTCAGCCTCCGCTCCTGACCCCCAGCTAGTTCACTTCCTATCTGATGTCAGTGCCCAGCGGGGATTCCCCCACAGGCGCGGGGGGGGGGGGAGATCAAACCCCTCCCCATTTGTCAGGGTTCCAGTTGCCAGAATCAGGTGTGAAAGGAGACCCAGTATCTTTGCAGCTGCTGGGAGCCTAGCAGGGGCTCGCCTCCGTTTAGAAATAACGGGCAGCATCTGCGCGGACACATTCCCGGTCCTGGAATGGGGCGGCGGCGGCGGCAAGAGCAGGGGGGGCGCTGCACATTCCCCGGCCCAGACCCAGAGCAGGTGGCGCGCGCCAGTTGTGCGTGGAGGAGGGGAGATGAGGCGGGGAGGGGCTGGGATGTGTTCCGAGCGGGTGGCGGGGGAGGGGGCTCCGGCTTGGCAAAGGGGGGGGGGCGCTAGGGAGAAAAGGCACCCCGTTCCTAGGCCTGTGGATAAGGGAGCGCCGAGAATGGCTGCGGAACGGTGGGCGGCCTTTCGAGTCCGCCCTCGCTTGGCGGGCTGGATCGAGAAAGCGCCATCAAGGGGCCGCCCTCCCGGCGTGTCCCTCCCTTTGGCCAGTTTAATGGTGCGAAGACAGACCGGTTTGATCACTGGCCTGAAGCGCTGCAAGCGCGCTTTCTGAAGGATGCAGGCAAGCAAAGCGCTTCTCCGCGCAGCGGGTGCGGGAGAGGGCTGCGGGCTTCGCAGGCCTTAAAGGGGGATTCGAGCAAGACAGGCAGGGATGGATGCCTAAATGGAGCCTTCTGGCTTAGAGGCAGTCTACCTGCTTCTGGGCTTCCTGGATGCATCTAGCGCAGCCTCACCCAACTTGCTGTCCTCCAGATGTGTTGGACTACAACTCCCATAACCCCCCGCCAGCATAGCCCCTCCCCCTTCTCAGCCCCTTTCAGCAAAATTCTTCCTCCATGGCCGTTTGGGAGCACGTCTACACACGCACACACCATATTTAAACCAGTTTCAAACTGGTTTAATTGTCCTGACTCCTAATAGAGGAAGTGGCCGGGGAGATTTATTGAAAGAGTTCTCAGCAATTATCTTCTCGCAGTGCCTGCCGCTTCTTGCCTAGATGCTTTGGAGGCAGTGGTGGTGATACGAATACATTTCCCCACACCCCATCAAACCAGTTTCAGATTTGTCGTGTTCGTGTAGACACGGCTATCAAGCTACCGTCACTGGATGAGACCTAGCACCACAAAGTAGCACTGATGAGGAAGTTGATCCGACTTCCATGCTGCCAGTGCCGACTCCGGGTTTTTGAGGGCCCTCTGGCAAGACACCCTCCATTGGGGCGCCCTCCCTCAGTGAGTCTTCCTTCTCACCGCCATGGTCACCAGCTGCTCTTCCTCCTCCTCCTCTTCCTCATCGCTGCCGCCACTTGCTTGCTGGGCAGGCAGAGAGTCAGTGAGGCCATGGCGTCTGCTGTTCCTCCTTCTCACCACCACCGTTGTCCGGGCCAGAGCGAGAGCAGGGCCGGTGCTACCATTAGGCCAACTAGGCAGCCGCCTAGGGCGCAGGGCTAAAGGGGGTGCCAGAAACGCCTTGAAAACAAAATACAGCGCTCTCAAGTGGGAAGGGGGGCGCTAAATATCTGATCTTGCCTAGGGCACCAAACTGCCTTGCACCGGTCCTGAGCGAGAGGCTGGTGAACAAGCAGGTTGGAACGGGGAAGAGGAGAGCGAGCCCGGGGGGACTTTCCTCAGTGGACCCCTGCTGCAGTTTGGGTCCTCGGCAGATGCCCAGCCGTGCCTGCTTTGACGCCAGCCCTGGTCCCTGCAGGGACGATGGGTTCCCATCCTCCACCCATTCATAAGGACTCCAGTTCCCAGGGTTCTCTGGGAGAGAGAAGCCATGGTGGTGAAACCAGATGAGGATTGTAATGTAAACATCTCCTGCTATTCTTATGCATTGCTAGTCACCAAAGCCTTTTCTCCCTTTAGAGTCTCTCCAGTTCTTGTAAAAAAAACCCACAAGCCCAAACAATTTGCCAATTTTGTCTATTTCCAAGGATCTCTGCTTTCACTGAATTTCTTAAAACGTCAAGTTTCCAGGCATGTCTGTTCAGACAAAAGCTTGTGAGCACTATCTGGGAAAGACTTAGAAACGTGACGTGAGTGTGGAGAAACTGGGCTTCACTCTTTATCCCCCATATCCAACCCCTCCCCCCCAATCCGGCCTCCCTTCTCATGCTGGAGTTCTTGGCAAAAGCTCCCCAAGAGTCTTTGAAGGTCTTGGCTCTCTGACCCCCCCCCCGACCTTCCTCTCCTTCTCCAGATGATGAGCAACTTGCCCAAAGCTAACCTGTGTCTCCATAGCAGAGACAGGAATGGGAGCTCTCCTCCTAGCAGCAAGTGCCCCCCTCTTTATCACGGACACCCTATATTTAGAACACTCCTCTGGCATGGCTGCGCCCGTTCACAACTCCAGTTCAGGATTTTTTTAAAATCTCTGCACTCTCTCCTTTTTGTCTTCATTCTGGACAAGGTCAGCACGGAGGACCTATAAAAAGTGCAGCGCCTGGAGATTATGTCACCTGCTTGGGCATGGACCTTGGTGCATGGCCTTGGACAAATTGTGATCTCTCAGGCCTACCATACAAGGTTGTTGTGAGGATAAAGTGGAATAAGCCAATGTTGCTGCTTGGAGGTTTCTAGAGCAGCCTTCCCTAACCTGGTGCCCTCCAGATGTGTTGAACTGCAAATCCCCGGAATCTGACTGGGGGATGCTGGGAGTTGTAGTCCAACTCATCTGGAGGGCACCAGGTTGGGGAAGGCTGGTGGGTGGGAGAATTCCAGTCTCAGTCATATGCCAAGGTGCCGGGTGCCAACAGAGATCTTAAAACTTTATTTATGCCCAACGTGTTTCGGCCCCTAAGCCAAGGTGCAACAGCTGCCCAGAGAGCTAATGCTCAGCAAAACCTGGTTCATGGTTGACGTGTGGAGGAGCGCTCTTCACATGCTCAAAGGCACTCCCTTCATGATCACTTCACATATTCCTGGGCATCAAAAGCAGGTTCTGGAGCTGAGCCACTTCTCAAGAGAGAAAATGAAAAGAAACAGCCCTGCAGGAGTTGCTTCAGCTCTGCCTGGGAGGGAGGCCAATCCCTTTGCAGCGGCATCAGAAGACTCCTACCCAAATTTCAAGCCCAGCTGGGAAAGTGGTGCCCAATCACAAGCCAGCTGCTTATCAAGGGGCAGCCAATGGCAGGGAGGCACAGGGTATATAGTCCTAGGTCCCCGGGCCAGACCTTTGGGTCACCTGTTGTGCTGGAGTGAGACAAGGCAGCGCCAAGCCCCCCGGAAATTTGCAGGCTCCGATTCTCCCTGTCAGGTAACGTCTGTTGCTCTAGTTCCAGATTTGCACTGGGGAGCAGGGGGTGGGGGAGAAATGGACAGGGACAGATGCTTGTGCTTTGGCTATTCCATTTAGTGTCGTCCCCCCCCCCGTAAAATGACACTTTTTTCTTTAAACCCTTCCATTAATGCCACGTATTAACTCTGAAAACAGAATCGTATTGCCCGAGTGGATAAGTGGGGGGATCCAGAGTTTGGGGCATCAGCAGGGAGCCCCCTCCTGCCCAACCCAAGAGCTGGATTAGTTCTTTGCCCCCTGGAATGGCCCAGGGCAGGATGCGAGACTCTGAGAGGTGCCCGTTTCAGGATGGCCCTGAATGGTGCCAGTGACCTTGAATCTCGCGGTGACCTTGAAAGTGTCTCTGCCTGGCGTCCTCGAGCCTGCTTGTATGTTGGGGGCAGGTGAAGAGAGGTTGGAGATCCGGGGAGTGGTACCAGGTAGACCTCTGCCAGCCTTCCTTCTGCAGGTGTGTGCCCCACACTTTCCTCCCCGCTGTGGATGGAGTGCTCCCCCTCCCTCCTTGCCTGGAGACTGGATCTCTCGCCTGCTTCTTGGCTCCCCGGACCCGCTGACACTCTGCAAAAGTAGCCGCTGGAATGTGGGGTCAGCTTGCAGCCAAAGCTCTCCTCTGCAGGAGCAGATGCAGCCAGGGCCCTTTTGTGGACAAAACTGGCGGCTATAAATAAACCTCTTTCTGAGGGGCTGATGACGGCTAAAATTATCCCAGCTTTCCACTGGTGGCAACTGGATCGGAGTGGTGGAGTCCATGCATCCCCCCCTCCCCCCCCCCGGCACCCTGACTGGGTCTGCGCAGTCGCCGCTGCCCTCTGTGGCTGTCGACCTCTCCAGAGGTTTGACATTGGCGCCGGACCCGGCCACTGCAGCTTGCAGAACTGGGAGCAGTCCCTGGCCCAGTAATATTTTTTAAAAAATCAGAGATGCCGGTGATCAAATCAAGCCTGCCTCGATGCCTCACTTTCCATCCTGGAAGCCCTGCATTCTTCACCAGAGATGCGAGGATGGATGGCTTGCAGTTACTCGTGCAGGAAAAATGCGTAGGTAGAATTAACTCTGCCCCGGGGAAGGACCCACAAAGCTCCTGCTTGGAGCCCCGGCAATTCTGGAAACATGCACTCAGGCAGCAAGTCTGGGGGAGCCCCTTGGGGAGGCCTTGGTGGGCCCGTGGGCCTTTATTTATTAGATTTATATCCTACTTTTCCATGGAAAAATTGCTGCTCAAGGCAGCTAACAATTATAAGACCAAGATTAAAAGAAAAACGGAATTAAAACAAATAAATTAAAAGCACAACAATAAAAAAATAAATCGCACCCAACCAATTAAAAAGAAACACCACCCTTTCAGCAAAAGGCCAGCTGCTGTGCCAAAGGTCTGCCTGAATGGAAACCTCTTTTCCTGCCGCAGGAAGGACAACAGAGGGGGCCAACGGAGCCTCCACCAGCAGGGAGTTCCAGAGCCTGGGAGTGGCCACCGAGAAGGCCCTCTCCCACGCTCCCACCAAATGTTCCTCCGATGGTGGTGGACTGAGGAAAGGGCCTTCTTGGAAGATCAGGTTCATAGGGGAGAATGTGATCTTTCATGTGGGAGAAGGCAATGAACCGGGCAGGTTCATATGGGAGAAGGCGATCTTTCTTTAGGAAAGATGGAGACAGACTGAAATGGGTTCAGAGGCAGGCAATGAAGACCATCAGTGGTATGGAAAACCTGTCCTACGGGGAAAGGCTGAGAGAACGAGGCACGTGAGGGGGCAAGCATGCCAGCCCTCTTCAGAGCCCCAATAGAAGGGACCAAAGACTTGTTCTCTGCTGCTGTCCCAGAGGGCAGCAGGGCTAGATCTCATGGGCTTGTTACAGGACAGGAGATTTTGGTTGAACATTAGGAGAAGCTTCAGTGATGGAGCCTATGACCTGGAGAGGTGGTGGACTGCCCCTTGCTGGAGGTCTTCAAGCGGAGGCTGGAGCGCAATCAGTTGGGTTTGCCCTGCTCTGGGCTCCCTGCACTGGGTAGGGCTTGGGCTAAATGGCCCCTCCAGCTCTGCGATTCTGTGACCCCCCCCCCCACGAGGCAGTTTCTTATATCCCAAGTTCAGTATTGTGAACCCGACACAACCAAAGCAGGCGGCAGCAGGGTTGGGCTGGAGCAAAAATGAAGCTCCACCCAATTATGACATTTGGCAAAAGTTTAAATTCAAATCCACTGTGGTTTTTTTTTTTTTTTAATTCCCATTTTTAAACATTTACCTCAAAAACCTTTAAGTCTTCTTGATCAATGTTTAAGGCGAAGCTTTCCAAGTCAATCAAGGATTTACATCCTGTTTTCTCAATTAAAGCCTACATTTTATGTCCTGTGGATAAAACATTTTAAGGTGACGGCCTCACGTATTTGCTTATCCAATACAGTATGTCATTTCTCCGTTTTCCAAGGGCCACCGCAGCACTGACAGTGTTAAAAGACTGCCCTAAAGACATTTGTACGGAGAATTTTCATGATCCCAATTCATCACTGTAAATGTTCACAAGCAAACTTGAGTGATGAGATTTCTCCATTCCCAAATTAATTTCGCCTCTAGTTTGGCTTGGCTGGGGGTGGTGGTGGAGGGGCTACTGGCCCAAGCCGGTGCCGTCCCTCAGTCAACCCTCTTCTCTCTCTCTGTCTGCTGCCCAGGACTCATCTCGCCAACCGCCACCATGCCTTTCGGAAATACCCACAACAAGTACAAGATGAACTTCGCAACAGAGAAGGAATACCCCGACCTTTCCAAGCACAACAACCACATGGCCAAGGTTCTCACCAGTGAGATGTATGGAAATCTGCGTGCGAAGGAGACCCCCAGTGGGTTCACCATTGATGATGCCATCCAGACGGGCATCGACAACCCAGGTGAGTCCTGCTTGCTTCCCACACCTCCAGAACCTCCACCAAGGAAGGGAGCACAAGGCCCCTAAGTCAGCCCCCCCCCCCCACGCTATGTAAGCACCATCTATCTGCAAAACCCATGCGCAGCACACTGTCTGGCTTGTTATCTCCCTCTGGTGGCTGGTTTGCACCATACTCAGTGAGCCTGCTGCTGGATGGGTTGTAGGAGCGGGTGAAAGCATGGGGGCCAGCCCTAAACTGCCACACACCCAGAAACACAGCGGCAAGACGCTCACTCTGTTCGGAGCAGCTCTTGTTTAAAATGTTGGCGGCCGGAGTCCAAATCACACAGAGCTCCTCGCTGGGTTTGATGCTCCAGAGCAAACATTAGTGAGCTGGGGCAGGGGGAGTGGGGTCATTTGCCACACTGCTGGAGCGAGTTGCAATGTGATTTTGCAGACAGGCAAAAGAGCAGGGCATTCATTCGCGGAGACATTATGTTCATGAGATCAGGGATGGCTGCACTCTGTACGTTGCTCAGGGGAACTCTGTTCTACAGGCAGTAGTCTGGCGGGGCAGGGGGAGGGGTGGTCAGTTCCACACTCTTTAGTAGTATGAGCTCCACATGACAGAGAGGAGGTGTAAGGCTGCAACGCTTGATCAAGTAATCACTTAGATCAATCTATTTAAAAACATTTAGAATGACCAAAAGGTGCCTCTGGTTAACTGGGCAGTAAATTATACAAACTGTATTATTTTTATTACAAGAACTCACAACAACTGCAGATGGGAAGAGCTGTCTTGGAAGAGGCATTCCGTTCTGCATGGGAGAAAGAAGTGGGGATGCCTCTTCTAAGACGATGCCCTGCTGAGACACAGGTGCACACGTCATCTAAAAACAGAGTATGCTCCTGTGTTCCCCCCCTGCAGAGCCATTCACTTGGTTCACACGACACACTAAGCCTCAGTGGCTTATAAGCCACAGTGGGCTAGCGTGTCATCCGGACCTGCCACGGTTTCTTCAGGGTGCCTTAAGCTTGGTTTATAAGCCACCCTGACAAGTCCATGGCTTGCAGTAGGACTTGTTTGACCCATGATGGGTTGTTGTGTCATTTGACTCATGATGGGTTGTCGTGCTGCAATCCCCCCCCCTTAAATATTTTTTTCCAGAGATCATAGAATCATAGAAAAGTAGAGCTGGAAGGGGCCTACAAGGCCTTCGAGTCCAACCCCCTGCTCAATGCAGGAATCCAGGTCAAAGCATCCCTGACAGATGGCTGTCCAGCCGCACCTTGAATGCCTCCAGAGTGGGAGAGCCCACCACCTCCCTAGGTCGTTGGTTCCATTGTCTTATTGCTCTGACAGTCGGGAAATTTTTCCTGATGTTTAGGTGGAATCTGGGTTCCTGTAACTTGAGCCCATTATTCCGTGTCCTGCAAACTGGGATGACCGAGAAGAGATCTTTGCCCTCCTCTGTGTGACAACCCTTTAACTACTGGAAGAGTGCGATCATATCTCCCCTCAGTCTCCTCTTCTGAAGGCTAAACATGCCCAGTTCTTTCAGTCTCTCCTCATAGGGCCTTGTTTCCAGTCCCTTTATCATCCTTGTTGCCCTCCTCTGAACCCTCTCCAGTTTGTCTACATCCTTCTTAAAGTGAGGTGCCCAGAACTGGATGCAGTACTCAAGATGAGGCCTAACCAGTGCCGAGTAAAGGGGAATTATCACTTCCCGCGATTTGGAAGCTATACTTCTATTAATGCAGCCCAAAATAGCAATTGCTGTCAAGCCACCTTTCACAATCTCCATTTTGGCAGCCATGAGCAGTCCCTCTAAGGCACCCCAGCGGCACTTTGGAGGGGCTGCCTGTGGCGGCCCAGCATTATTTTTTTTTAAATTTGCACACAGATGTGTGTGCAATTTTTAATTTTTTAAAAATTCTTAATCCCATTTGCACGAATGCTCTCATTCGCAGAAGTGCAAATGGGTGGGATTCACGCCACTGCTGGGGCAATGTCCAGGGGGGGGGGGCGCCCAGATTTCAAGCCTCTGCTGTGCAACATTCAGGGTGGGTACCTGCTGCCCCTCGGCACTGGGCACCCCCCCCCGGGACATTGCCCCAGCCGAGGCTTGGAATCCACCCATTTGCGCTTCTGTGAATGAGCGCATTTGCGCAAATGGGATTGATTTAAAATACATACCGTATATACTCGAGTATAAGTCGACCCGAATATAAACCGAGGCCCTTAATTTCACCCCAAAAAACTGGGAAAACTTATTGACTCCGGTATAAGCCTAGGGTGGGAAATGCAGCAGCTACAGGTACAGGTAAATTTAAAAATTACGGTAAATTTAAAAAATTTAAATTTAAAAACTAAAGATATGGTAGATACCGATTAAAATAACATACTTTACGGTAATTGAGGCATCAGGAGGCTGATGGGAGTTGGAGCTTCGGCCGCGGGGGGCATTTTCGGCAGCGGGGGGGTGTCTGGGGGTGGCGGGGGGGTCCTAGGAGGGCGCTGACCTGAGTATAAGCCGAGGGGGGGGGGCATTTTTCAGCACAAAAAAATGTGCTGAAAAACTAGGCTTATACTCGAGTATATAAGGTATATACTTTTTTGCGCGCATATCTGTGCACGATTTGTTTCAAAAAATGCTGGGCACCTTGGAGGGACTGCTTGCAGCTGCCAAAAGAGGGATCGTGAAAGGTGGTTTGACAGGCTCCTTTTGCAATCTCCATGAAAAAAAGTTAAAGGGGGGGGGGAAGCCATGGTGAGCCTAAAAGCGCTAGGGCGGGGGCGGGGGGAAGACTCATTCCTTCCAAGCTGTATCCTGGGATACCTTAGGGATTTTTCTTAATATTTAACCGCTTAGGGATTTTTCTTAAGATTTGGTGGTATACAAATAGTACAGATAAATAAATACCTGCGGGATGACCCAGGGGCAAGCCCCCCCCCCCCCAGCAACCCACAATGTGCTCGATCTGCATGATTGTCTGTTGGGCACATCGTGTGGCCTCGGGTGATTCACCCACACTGCATGGCTTGTGCTGCAGCGTGGGTTGCCGTGTCGTCCGCACTGGACCATTGTCCTATCTCAAATCCAGATTTAACGGACTACAAGTCATTTGAACAGTCCACTTACATTTATCTAACCAGAATCCTTGCTTTCGTATAGCTTGCAAATGTTTCTGGGTAGGGCTGTCGCAGGGCCCAGAAAAATTTAGCAGGCCATTCCTGGATGAGATGACAAAATGCTTTGCTGGGTTGGATACAAGTTTGGGTTTGAGGAGAGGCACTGAAAATGATACGTAGTTTAGCTGCTGGAGACCCGTGCATACTTGCGCGGTGGCGGAGGGGCGTGCGCGCGCACCTGGGCATCGTCACTGAGCTTTCAGGGAGCCAGTTCCACAGCGCAGGGGCCAGAAGCGAAAGGCCTCACACAGCTCCCCTTTATTCTGCGGAAGGCTGCACGGCGCAGGAGAATGTTCCTGCAGAGATACGAAGAGCTTCCATTCAGTGATACCCCGCCCCGCCCCCGGTCTCTAATGCCCTCTCCCTGGTTTGCATGTAGGCCACCCTTTCATCATGACCGTCGGCTGCGTGGCGGGTGATGAGGAGTGCTATGATGTCTTCAAGGACTTCTTTGACCCCGTCATCCGGGACCGTCACGGCGGCTACAAACCCACTGACAAGCACAAGACTGATCTGAACTTCGAGAACCTGAAGGTGGGTCCCGGGGGCGGGGGTGGGGAAGGAGTGTGGCAGGGGGGCAGGGCAGGGGAGAGAGGCCACGGCTCAGTGGTAGCATCCATGCTTTGCAGGCGTGAAATCCCAGGGTCAATCACTGGCGCTCCCAGTTAGGAGGGTCTCTGGGCCGGGAAGGCCTCCTCTCTCGGCTCGAGACCCTGCATGGGAACGCGGAAGATACTTATGGGGCGAGGAGTCCGGCTCAGTAAAGGCTGCTTCAAAAGTCCATATAGGGGGTGATGGAGACCACCGTGTCGGTGACGAAGAGAAGGGCGGCAAGATGCCTGGCAAATGACCGCCTCCCCTCTCTCTGCAGGGTGGAGATGACCTGGACCCCAACTACGTGCTCAGCAGCCGTGTGAGGACCGGCCGCAGCATCAAGGGATACACCCTGCCCCCCCACTGCAGCCGTGGGGAGCGCCGTGCTGTGGAGGAACTCTCCATCAAAGGTAAGGGGCCAGGAGGGACCAAGGAGGTCCTGGCAAACCAGTTGGCCGGCGGCTGCCTCTTCCCAAAACAAAACACAACGGCGGCTCTCTCTACCCATCATTGGGGGGGGGGGCATAGCCACGCTATTTACGTTGGTTTGAGTCATTCCCTAGGAACCGTGGTTCCATGACAGGGGTGGGGACTGCTAAAATTCCTCAGGGTTCCCAGCAGGCTGCAATTTCCAGTACAGTAATACCTTGGATTGCAAGTAACTTGGTTTGAGAGCGTTTTGCAAGACAAGCAAATTTTTAAATATTTATTTAATATTTTTTTTTTACTTGATATACAAGTGACGTCTTGCAATACAAGTACTGTAGCATGGCTTAAATTAAAAATCTCTATATAATTTTTTTGGGGGGGGGATTTCGTTTTGATATAAGAGTGTTTTGGATTACAAGCATGCTTCCGGAACGAATTATGCTCTCAATCCAAGGCATGACTGTATTTGGCGGGGAAGATATGACCATCCCAAGTTTGTATGTCAGCTGATGAGCTCTCAGATTTGATGTGTGTTCCCAAATCAAAAGGAGGGAGAGCGCAATGACTGGAAAGCCCCCCAAAAATAAAGATGCCGCACCTAAAGATCAAAGTTGAGAGACCTCACATTTGAAATGTGATGTATGTAGATACAAACACTGCTTTAAACTGGAGTTGGTGGGAGGTTGTTAAGCCTTGGTCTTAAAGAGAGAATAAGCCTTGCCAACAGAGAGGGTGGGGTAATGGTCAGGGTCTCAGACTAGAACAGGGGGAGAGTCAAATCCCCACGTGGTCACACAGCTTGCTGGGATGACCTAAATGGCCCCTTCTGTGACCTTGGGCCCATCACTGTCTCTCCGCCTGAGCTACCTGCATCCAGAGAGGGTTGGACTAGATGGTCTACAAAGCTCCCTCCATGTCTATGATTCTACCTCACAGGGTTGTTGTGAGGATGAGAACAGAAGGCTGAAGAACCAGGTATCTTGCCCTGAACTCCTTCCAGCAAGAGCAGGATAATGTAAATAGCGACAACCACCTGGGTGGGGTGGGGCGGGGGGGGGGCAGAACAGGAAAGGTGTGACCGAGCAGCCATTGCTAGAGCGAAGGGGCTTATTGCAGCCTTCTGTGGGGCCCGTCATTGCAGCCTTCTGTGGGGCCGACGTACTCTGAGCACATTGGCTTGATGATCCCCACAAGGATCAGCCGACACCCGCGGACCCTGAGCGTGGCCTCCCTGAGCGTGGCTCCTCCCCTTTGTCTCCCCCACCAGCCTTGAACAGCTTGTCAGGGGAGTTCAAGGGCAAGTACTACCCGCTGAAGAACATGTCCGATGCCGAGCAGCAGCAGCTCATCGACGACCACTTCCTCTTCGACAAGCCCGTCTCCCCCCTGCTGCTCGCCTCCGGCATGGCCCGCGACTGGCCCGACGCCAGGGGCATCTGGTAAGCAAGGGCACGGAGGACTGCGCGGCCCCGGCCGGCGTTCTCTGTGCAGAATACCGGGGGCTTGGGGTGGCGGTCTGTGGGGGCCGGGAGCCAGGCCCAAGTCCTGGGCAGGATGGGCGAGTCGGCAATCGGTCACCCACGAGACTACAGTATTTTTCCATGTATAAGACTATACTTTTTCCTAAAATTGTTAGACTAAAAATTGAGGGTCGTCTTATACACGGAAGTAAGCCAAGGAGAGAACCACGCAGTTGCGAAACTGCCCAGTGGGGGGCGTCTTATACATGGGGGCATCTTATAGACGGAAAAATACGGTAATACTGCGCGCAGGTTGATCTCCAGCTGGCCCCACTGCTCGCCTCGACCTTCTCATGGGGTGGCGGGGAGAGAGAGGGGGGGGGAACCCCCCCCATTACAACACTAGAACATCCTGTGAAATTGATGGATGGGGAATCCTTCACACAGGGCACCACCATCGATGGTTCTGTTGGACTGCAAAGTATTTAGGGGGGGACTTGGTCCTGAATGACCAATCAAGACCCATTCGCTTTACAAGCGCCCTGCTCCTGGCGGAGATGAAAATGTCCAGAAGTGGTGTGCTGGTATGAGTCAACACAGCTGTCTGGATTTTTGGCCACTCCTTGGGGGGCGTGGCTAAGGGGGCTGTCACAACGAGCGAGCGCCTGCACTTCAAAAGTTGCCAGGACACCACTGGCTGTCACAAGATTGGTGCTCACCACTGGCTCAAACGGCTTTAAGAGGGAATTGAAAAAGCATTATATTAGTATTATTTTAAAAAATATAATTAGTTTTTTAAATGTGAATTACACCAAAACAAAAACCATTAAAAAAATGGAAAAAAAAGAACAACAAAAAATACAATTTTCTTACAGTATTTTAAATGGATCACATACAGTAAATATGTATGAAATATCCATAAATATCAAAAAGTATGTAGTAATACCAGGAATGACAGTGGCCATCGCAGCCTAAACCAGGCCTTCTTCTTGGACACTTGGGAATTGCCCAACTCCACTAAATGATTTAGCTTTAGATGGCTTCTCAAGTTTCATGTGGTCGTTAAAGAAAGCAAAAGGGGACATTTTAAAAGGTGTTCATACTCGAAACAGATTTATGGTAGCCTCTGTTCAGTGCACACCTGGTGACGGATAACGAAGAAAAACCTTCAGATTTTGGTCTTAACCAGTTCCACTGACATGTCTAGGAGCAAACCAGAATCTAGTGCTTCCCATTTTTGCTGATCGCGGGAGCTGATAATTGTAGTAATACAATTATCCATAAAAATAGTTATGCATAAACTTCCGAAAAAGCAGACCAAATATCCATGTATTTATCCATCCACAGGTGGCGTCTAAATACCACCCGCTCAAATCACAAAAGCGTTATTAGGTCCTCAATCCATTGTGTTATAGGAGGTGAGGGTTTATCTTTCCAATGTTGTAATATCAGCTGGACCAAACCTAACAAATGTTGCAATTGCAAGTATTGCAGAAAAGCTTTATATTATGCATCTGCATTGTGTTGTTTCTAATTTCTGTTGAAAGCCATCCTGAATATCCTGGTAGAACAGTGGGGAAGAAATAAAATAAATGAATAAAGAAAATTAATAGTGAATAACTTCCTGGTGCATGTCAGCCCACTTCTGTGCTGTCAAATTAACTCCAATGCACGTGTAAGGGAGCCACAGGAAGTGCCGGGTGATGCATTAAGGGGGCATGAATAGGCTGGAGGCATTTACACACTCTGCTCTGCTCCCCCAGGCACAATGACAACAAGACCTTCTTGGTGTGGGTGAATGAGGAGGACCACCTCCGCGTCATCTCCATGCAGCAGGGCGGCAACATGAAGGAAGTCTTCCGGCGCTTCTGTGTTGGCCTGCAGAAGGTGAGCAACGGGGCCTTCTTTGAGACCAGAGGCAGGCTCCTCTTGGCCCAATCAAAGGCTGTGTGGGAGGGGGTATCAGGTGCTCAGGGCAGTCGAGTACCTTGGGCTGTCAGAGCGGCAGGCGTGCGGAGGCCAGGCCCAGTGTGGGCAAGCCAAGGCCAGTAGTCGAGCAGCACAGAGGGACACTCCCTGGCAAGCAGACTTGTAGCAGCTCAGGGAGCTTTATACAACTCAGTGGCATCTGAATGGCTCTCTGGTGACCCTGGACGGCCCAGGCCAGGAGGGTTATGGGCAATTATGAGGGTCTCCAAGTCAGGACTGCCTACAGTTCTGTCCTTTGGCCAGCAGTGCCAACGGGTAGAGACAGAACCGTTTTCTGAGCCGGAGGTTGAACTCTTTGGCACCAGACATGCAAGGAGGAGCATGTCAGTGCGTAGGGGGTCTTCAAATGTCAAATGCCCACCATTTGGCTCATGCCATGGTGCCGGCAATTGGCTGCCAGTTTTGTAGAGGAGGTTAAAGGGGGTTTCTCCCCTCTCCCCCCCCCCCCGCTTCTCTCCCCTGGAAGATTGAGGAGATCTTCAAGCAAGCCGGCCACCCCTTCAGCTGGAGCGAGCACTTGGGCTACATCCTGACCTGCCCTTCCAACCTGGGCACCGGTCTGCGTGGCGGCGTCCATGTCAAACTGGCCCACCTCAGCAAGCATGCCAAGTTCGAGGAGATCCTCAAGCGCCTCCGTCTGCAGAAACGTGGCACAGGTGAGCGAGAGAGGTGGGCGTTGTGCCCCACAGTGCAGTCTGGGTGACTAGGACCGGTTGCCCAGCTCTACCACCCCCCCCTCCAAGCCCACCTGGACCTTAAAATAAGCCTTATAGCTTGAAGGTGCTGCCACCAACGAAGGATGCTTTATGGGAGGAGAAGGCTATCGGTGGCTGCTAGTCATGGCGGCTATATAGTCCCTCCAGAACTGGAGGCCATATGCCTCTCTGAATGCCAGTCACATGCGTGGGAGCTCCCCAGAGGCATCCGGGGGGAGCCAGCCGCCATGGGAACAGCACGCTGCACTAGAGAGGCTTTTGGCCTGATCCAACGTGACTCTTCTTATGTTCTCCTACTGCAAAAGGGGACACTTCCTTGCTTATTTTATGGCAGTGTTCTCCAACCTTGGGTCCCCAGATGTTTTTGGCCTACAACTCCCAGCATGCCCCAGCCAGCTACGCTGGCTGGGGCATGCTGGGAGTTGTAGGCCAAAAACATCTGGGGACCCAAGGTTGGAGAACACTGTTTTATGGCAAGCTGCATCCGGCCCCGCCCCCCACAATACGCGAATCTCATTCCACGTATCCAGAACACGCAGGTGGAATAGGGGGAGCCTGGTTGGTGGATTCCCTTCTTTGCAAAGAGAGCCGCGGGAAGCATTTTACCCAATCAGAAGCTCGTTAAGAAAGTAAGTTTTAAACCCCGCCTTCGGACGAGCGCCCTCGCGGCAGCTTCCAGCGGGTCCCCGGTCAGCGCCACGGCGGAGAAGCCGGGCAGTCGCAGCTGACGTGCATTTGCGCGTATCGTGCGCCGGGAAAGCCACTCGCCCCGGCACAAATGGCCCTTGGGCCCCCGGCCTGGCAGGACCCACGAGCTCGCCCCCCAGCTTCCTAGGACAGCGGCAAACTGTGCAGCAGCGAGGCCCCGGGGCTGCCGCGCGGATGCGCGCTCCCCAGAGGCAGGAGGAGCAGGGCGCTCTGATCTTGGCTGGAGCGGGAAACGGATTGACGGCCACGTTCCCCCCCGCCCCGCAGGTGGTGTGGACACGGAGGCGGTCGGCGCAGTGTTCGACATCTCCAACGCCGACCGTCTGGGCTCCTCCGAGGTGGAACAGGTGCAGCTGGTGGTTGACGGCGTGAAGCTCATGGTGGAGATGGAGAAGAAGCTGGAGAAAGGCCAGGCCATCGACGACATGATCCCTGCACAGAAGTGAGAGGCGCCATCCACCGCTCTTGCCAACCCTGCGTGGACTGGGGCTCGGGACTCCTGGAGGGTGACCCCAACCCTGCCACTCCCGGCAGCAGCCCCCCGGCGCCCTCCCCTCTCCTGCCAAGGAGGGGCGAGGGCCTGGAGGGCGGCTGCCCCCTCGGTCAGCTGGGAAGCTCCCGTCATCGGAGCCTCCGTGGAAGGAGTTAATAAAGCTAACGACGGCCCCAGAGCCTTGCCTCCCCCTCAAAGCGCTCTCTCTCTCTCGACTGTTTCTTCTCCGTCGCGGGTGGCGTCTGCCAGTGGGGTGGGTCCAACAGCTGAGTTTTGCAGAAGCGGGGATCAAGTTGCCCGCTGGGAAGCACAGGCCGCGCGCATCATTGCTCGCGGGTCTGGACAGTTCCCCCTCAGCAGCGAGTGAGTGACTCTCTTGTCGCTGCATCCTTGCCTCTGGAGTCCGGACATGATTTGAGTCTGAGGCTGCCCCAGAAATCTGGGGGATGCGGGATGGGAAAGGGAGGGGCGCGAGAAACGGGCAGACGAGAGACTCCAGGGCCTGCAGAGGACGCGGAGACCCCCGCCCCAGCTTTTAAAAACCTACTTATGTCCCTTCCCCACCAGCCTCAAACAGAGGCCAGGGGTACCCTGCCCCCCCATTGGATGGCCAGAATTATATGGGCGGCGGGGGGGGGGGAGCTCCGGCCCTCCCAGGGGCTCAGTAAACCAATTGGCAGGCGATTCGACAGACAAAAGGAAGCCCTTCTGCTCACAATGCAGCCACTGGCCTAAGGCGCAATCCTATGCATGTTTAGACAGAAAAAAGGCCTACAGCTCTCAGCTTGCCCCAGCCAGGATTGCACCCAGAATGGCTTTAAAAGGGGGTTAGAAAAATGTTTGGAGTGGAATCTCCTCGTGGCTATTTAGTGGAGCATCCATGTTCAGAAGCCATCTACCATGGAATGCCAGGGCCTGGGGGGGGGGGGAGATGAGGGAGGGTGCTATTGCCTTCATGTCCTGCTTGGGGGCTTCCTGGAGGCATCTGGTTAGCGACTGTGGGAATAGGATGCTGGACTAGACGGACCCAACTTTGTCCGATCAAGCGGGCCTCTCTCGATGTGCTTATCAGGGTGGCAAGGAACGGTGTGGGGGTGGTGGTGGTGGTCGGGGAGAACAGAAGCTGGCAGCATAGACTTAACCCAAGACTTCCCTTGCACCAAGGCAGCTGTCCCGAACACCCAACATTATGAGACACAACAAGAGCATCTCTGAACATGCGCACTATGCCTCTCCCACACATACCGGTAGGCTCACAGGGGGTGTGACTCCCAATCAGGCAGAAGCTCTGGTGACCTCTCCACTGAGAAATGCAGGACCTTTTCAGGGGCCACTCCTCGCTCGCAAGCGGAGGCCCACAACCAGGAAGCGGGCAAGGAAGGATCCACCGAGGCACAGAGGCTTTCTACGTTTATTAAGGGTTTGGTACAGACCGCCGCTCTGGGGCTGGAATAACTTACAGTCGTCCCGAGGCTAAAAGGCTGGCTCATTAATATCTCTACCCAATGATACAGGGGCGAACCGGACTATTATTTACATGGGAGTCTGTACAGATGGGGGTGGGGGTGGGGGTGCCCAAAGAGGCAGGATTCACGGGGTGGGGAGGGGTAGGAATTGCGGCAGGGGGGCCCAGTGTACACAGTGGAACAAGGTGAGAGTAGTGGGGAGGGAGGAAAGGAAAGGACTTGATTTTCCCCGTAAGAGCTGCCAAATTTAGTGTCACCAATAACAGCCCAGCTAGGGCAGGCCCCCTGTGAGCTCCACCTGGACCCCCAGGACTGGAACGGGATTGTCCCCGAGCCCCCACCAGCTCACCCAGCGGCCATCCCACCATCCGAGACCAGACCCCCATTCTCAGCCCGGGTGGCCAGCTGCTAGACCCCTCCAAGTCGCCGAGCCCCCGTTTCCAGCGCCAAGACGAGGCGGGGACGGCGGTGTCCAGAGTGCTGCGCCGGGGGCAGTGCGTGGCGTGTGCGTTTCCCCTTCGCTCCGCTGCTTCCGAGTGGAGCCGTCGCCAACTTGGCCCAGCTCCGGAGGGGCAGGCGGCGATTGGGAACATGGACCTGAGCCCTTGAAGCAACCCCGGGAGGGCCGGCCTCCCCTGGAGTGCGGTCTCAGCACCAGGGTTCTTTTTATTTTATTTCTTGAGTCCAGCAATGGGGGGGGGGGGGGATGCGTGATGGCGGCGAGGGGCCTGCCCGCCGCTCAAGGCCAGGCTGCACTGGGGATGGTGAACACGGGGCCAAAATCTGCCCCTGGGGTTGGCCAAGGAGCTGCAGTGGCGAGGCTGCGGCCTCCCCAGAGCAGCAGCGACGCAAGGGGCCTTTTGGCGTCACTGAGCTGTCCGGCCTTGGCCAGGGGGAGGAGCGGGTGCCACCAATACCGCTGCCGGGGGCCAAGCACCAGTGGAACCCCAGAACTACCCTTTCCAGGTCAGCACCGCCCCCCCAACGGATGGGACCCCATCACCATGCCAGGTCGCTCCGAGCAAGACGACGCCCCCTTTTGGCAACGTCACTGGCCCACTGCGGCCTAAAGAGGCCACGCTTGCCCTTGGCTCCTCTGAGCTTGCCTACTTGGGGGGGCGGGGGGCGGGGGGGGCGGAGCTCCTCAACCCTCGTGCCGTCTGCTTGTCAGCTGAAAAAACAACAACACTGAAATTTATCACGTGGAGCCAAAATCAGTCTGGATTCAGATCAATTGGAGGCGTAATTACGTATATCCTGCCTACGAAACCTGAATCCTCAAACGCAGATGAAAACTGGTCCTGCTCCGAAAAACAGAACCGGTTCCACTTCTGGATTTAAGATGGGAGTAACGTATGCCAACGGACGAAGGGGGCGCTTCATGACGCCCTCCCTCCACGAATGCTCGTGGTGGTGGTGGTGGTGGGAGACACGGACCGGGTCCGAAGCGCTGGGACTCCCCCTTCCTACGCTCAGTCCCTGGAGTGGGGAGGGCAAGTAAGCCGGAAATTAAGGGGGGGGGTCCACAACACCACTCTGGGCCACTGCTCCTTCCCCCTGGCCATCTAGGCTCCCTGCCACGGCGAGAGTTAGCCAAAGGCTGCGACCTCCCCCCCCCACCGCTCGGAAAAGGGTCTACAGCCCCCGCTTCCGTTTCCTGCAGCAGCCCGGGTGGCATCCCCCTCCCCAACAGCCGACCTCCCCACGCCCCCGAGTCCCTCGCACAGTTGGCAGGCAGGTGGGACACCTTCCCGAGCAGCTCCTCCTCCTATCGGGCAACAGGACGAGGCCCCAGAAAACTCCAGGGCCTCCAGGCACCGGGTGGCGGTTGAGGCCACACACCCCCCTCCCCCGTGCGGTCCCCCAGCCTGTGGGTCAGTCAGTGCGGAGGAGCCGGAGCCGCTCCAGCCCCCTAGAGTTGCAGCTGGTCGGAGATCTTGGCCACCAAGCCGCGGAAGGCCAGGGAAGTGCCGGCCTGGCGCCGGAAGAGCACGCCGTGGAGTTCCCCCAGCCGCTGCAGCCTGCACACTTCCACCTCGAAGCAGCAGAAGTGCTCGCTGGGGCTCTTCTCGTGCGTGCAGGACAGGACGAAGGGCTCCGTCTGGCGGCGGCAGCAGTTGGCGGAGTCCGTGGCCTGGCGGAGGGCGGCCAGGATGGCTTCGGCGGAGCGGGTGCTGGTGAGCTTCACATTCCAGGTAAATCGGAGCAGCCGGGGTTCTGCTTCCTTTTGATTCCAAGGTAAATTGCAACTGCGGGCAAGGGAGGAGGAGGAAAAGGTGTTCGCACGGCTGATCAGAACAAAACAACTCCCCACCCCTGGGGCAAAGAATGTAACTCGTCCTGCGTCCAACATTTAAGCGTGCCCCGTAAGGACCACTGAGACAGAGCCCAGAAAAGAGGAAGGTAACACTCGGAAGTATGGATGGAGATACACCCACTTAAAACATTCCTAGGCCCCTAGCACTGAATGGGCTGCTTGTGAGAGTGGATATTCTGCATACACACACGACACGCCCAAAATGGAATTCTTTGCCCTGAATGCATTCTGCAAAATTAACCCAGTTTCTCTCAGCTGGCCCTATAATGCATCCAGCTTCTGCTAAATCAGGAGGAACAGCAACGGGCTACACAGAGCAATTCTTTTGGCTTCCAAGATTTCATGAGGAATTGCCCCACACTCGCAAACCATCTATTGTAAGACACGAAGGCTCAAAGCCCGCTTAAAGAGATAACGAGGCAAAGCAGAATTCTGCAGCCAACGTGGTATGGCTTTTCAGTGCTTCCACGCACAACCGCCTGAAGCTGAATAGACCGACCCGCCCACCCCTCCCCAAAGGAACACGCCCTCCACAGTTCAGGAGCTGCAATGAGGCCGGGGCCGTCGGCACAGGCGTGGGCTACGTGGGCTTGCCGGCGAAGGCGTCCAGAATCATAGAATCATAGAATCATAGAAAAGTAGAGTTGGAAGGGGCCTACAAGGCCATCGAGTCCAACCCCCTGCTCAATGCAGGAATCTAGGTCAAAGCATCTCTGACAGATGTCTGTCCAGCTGCACCTTGAATGCCTCCAGAGTGGGAGAGCCCACAACCTCCCTAGGTAGTTGATTCCATTGTCTTATTGCTCTGACAGTCAGGAAATTTTTCCTGATGTTTAGGTGGAATCTAGGTTCCTGTAACTTGAGCCCATTATTCCGTGTCCTGCAAACTGGGATGAACGAGAAGAGATCTTTGCCCTCCTCTGTGTGACATCCCTTCAAATACTGGAAGAGTGCGATCATATCTCCCCTCAGTCTCCTCTTCTGAAGGCTAAACATGCCCAGTTCTTTCAGTCTCTCCTCATAGGGCCTTGTTTCCAGTCCCTTTATCATCCTTGTTGCCCTCCTCTGAACCCTCTCCAGTTTGTCTATGTCCTTCTTAAAGTGAGGTGCCCAGAACTGGACGCAGTACTCAAGATGAGGCCTAACCAGTGCCGAGTAAAGGGGAATTATCACTTCCCGCGATTTGGAAGCTATACTTCTATTAATACAGCCCAAAATTGCATTTGCCTTCTTTGCAGCCACATCGCATTGCTGGCTCATATTCAGTTTGTGATCTACCACAATTCCAAGATCCTTCTCACTTGTAGTATTGTTGAGCCAAGTGTCCCCCATTCTGTAACTCTGCATTTGGTTTCCTCTCCCTAGGTGCAGCACTTGGCATTTATCCCTATTAAATTTCATTCTGTTGTTTTCGGCCCAGCGCTCCAGCCTATCGAGGTCACTTTGGATTTTGTTTCTGTCTTCCAGAGTATTAGCTGTTCCACCCAACTTTGTGTCATCTGCAAATTTGATAAGCATTCCCTGTACCTCCTCATCCAAGTCATTAATAAAAATGTTGAAGAGCACCGGGCCCAGGACCGAGCCCTGTGGTACCCCGCTCGTTACCTCTCCCCAGTTTGAGAAGGAACCATTGATAAGCACTCTTTGAGTCCGATTCTTTAGCCAATTGTGGATCCACCTGATAGTTGTTCCATCTAGCCCACTCTTAGCTAGCTTACTAATCAGGATATCATGAGGCACTTTGTCGAAAGCTTTGTCGAATGTACCTTGTGAGCGCAGGTCCCCTGATTCTCTCAGGTTCGTCTGCGACCCTGAAAGAGAAAGAACGGGATGGGATGAAGGCGGAGCCAACCGGGGCAGGGAGGTGGGCAAAGGGCAGGTGCCAGTGGGCGGTTCTTCTCTGCTTTGGGCCCCGGAGGAGCCTCTAGCCTAGGCCGGGAGAGGGGCGGGCCACCTAGCTTCATCTGAGCCCCCAGCCTGCAGGCTTCACCGTCAACAGAGACCCCCGCGCTCTCCGAGCTGAGGTTGTGGACAGAGAAACCGGGGCTCAGCCCTTCCTGAGGGGGGGGGGTCTACCCGGCTGTGGGCTGTACCATTTCAGGTTTCAAATGGGGGGGGGGGCTCACGTGTCTGAATGTTGTTCCTTACCAATTTAACCCCCCAGTGCACAGAGAACGTAAGCGTGTCAGACAGACGGGTTCTGCACCTAGTCTTCTGCTGCACTGCAACATTTTACTGCTGCTCTGCTACGGAGGAGCATCCGGTCACATGCCTGCAGCCAGAGGTGGGCTGGTGCAGGCTTGGCCACTCAGTGGGAATGAGCACAGGCCGGGGGGCTTTCGCCTGGGGCTTCCGGGCTCACCACGGCCACCCAAAGGAGCTGGGAGCGAGCACCAGGTGGCCTGCTAAGCGGAGCCCTGCTTGCGCTGGGCCCTGGGATCTCCCCGCGGTGCCGAGCCAGCCTGCTTCTGCTCCTCCTCCACCCCTTTCCAGTGCGGGAGACATTCGGTCAGCTGACGCTTGGGAGAGGCCTCGGGAGCTCCAGGCTACAACTACCCCTTGGCTAACCCGGCTATACTCCTGGCCTGGCTCTTACCCAGCCTTGCTTAGAGCTCCTGGGGGGTGTAGCCATAGGGCCTAGCTCAGACCTGGAATATAAGGAAGAGAGTGCTTTTGAATACGTGCAGAGTGCCTTTCCACAACCAGCCCCCCCCCAGCGTTTCTGAGACTGGGGAAGGGCGCCCGGGGCTGAGGGCAGCTGGCTGGAGGCACCGCACCTTGGCCCACGGCTAGGTGTGAAGCACCGGCCAGAGCACGTTCCGCTCTAGATTTCTAACCAAGCGAAAAGGAAGGGACAGCCTTGACCAGCGAGAGAGCACGCGAGAGCAAGAGAGAGAAAGGGATAAAGCAAGCGGGCATGCAGGCCGGGCGGCAGGGCGGCCCACCCCTCGGCAAAAAGAAAAGGGGGAAGCAGCCAGACTTACTGATTTTAGATCCTTGAGGCATTGAAGCACCCGAGACGCACCTGTTAGAATTCTGCCGCTTAGAGGGGTCAAGAGTGACCCTGAAAACAGAGAAAAGCCAGAGTGAAACAGGCGTGGAGGAGGAGAGGGGAAGCAAAAGAGGTTAGTTGGGAGCAGAGCATTCCCTGCCGGGTGGCGGACAAGCCTGGAGAGCGGCCGAAGAGCACTAAGTGGCGGCGTGGCGGCCAGCGTCCTCACGGGGCGAGGGCCAAGGGCAGTGTTCTCCAACCTTGGGTCCCCAGATGTTTTTGGCCTACAATTCCCAGCATGCATGCTGGGAGTTGTAGGCCAAAAACATCTGGGGACCCAAGGTTGGAGAACACTGGTCAAGGGGTTTCTCGTGTCACACCTGCTTCCCAGTGGCCTTTCCCCAATGCTGCTCTGGGCGCCCCCAAGTGTGGGTTCCACGCAGACGCAGCAAGGGGCAAATGGCCTTTTCACAGGTCTAGCTGGGTTGCTTCCACACTAGCCCTTTCTCTGAAATGGCCGTCCTTCGCTCACTCAGTTTTTAGGGAGCAGCCAGGCAATGCTGCCATCCAGTGTTTCCCTGCGTTGTCTCATCTTTTTCCAGATCAGGATTGTCCCAGTTCTTTTGCAATAACATAAAATTGCAGCGCCATCCTGTCCAGGGTGAGCTGGCAAAGTGCTACTGAACTTTTCAGGGCTCCTGTGCCTTTGATTCAAGTTTCCCGTTTACTGATCCTGCCCATTTTATTGCTCCCTGTTGATTGCAGCTGCAGCGTTACTGATGAACAGATTCTCAGTTGCCCTGGAATAACCTCTCTGAACTGCCCTGGTGCCAGTTTCCGCATCATCTTTTCCCCCATGGGAAGAGAAACTGACTCTGGGGCAATTAAAAGAAACTATTCAGCACTAATTTCCGCAGCTGGGATCTTCAGGAAGCAACAAAACAGGACATTTTAAATTAACATTGCAGTAGGAACATCGGAAGCTGCCTCACACCGAGTCAGCCCCTCGGTCCGTGTAGCCCAGTTAGCTGGCTGGGGCATGCTAGGAGTTGTAGGCCAAAAACATCTGGGGACCCAAGGTTGGAGAACACTGGGCTAGCCCAATGTTGTCTGCACTGACTGGTAGCCGTGGCTCTCCCAGGATTTCCGGAAGAGTTTTTTTCCAGCACTACCTGGAAATGCTGCCGGGGATGCTGCCGGCAAAGTGTGTGCTCCTCCACGGGGCTGCAGCCTCTCCCCATTAAACAGACCTTTGCTGAATGGAACTTACTTGTGAATAAACATTATCAGAGGATCATGGCCGTGGGAAAAGGCACGGCTGGATAATATAGCGCATATGAACTGGTGTGTGGAACCTCCCTTTAAGTCAACTCTACCCAGAACTTTCTCCCCTGCACTCCAGTCCTGTATCGCCAACTGCCTTGCTGATGTTTCCGCTTGGATGCTTCATCGCCATCCCAGGCTTGACATGTCCAAGGGCAAAGTTCTCCTCTTTCCTCCTCCTCTCGTACACGCCTGTCTCTTGACACTGTCCCCGGCTGCCCTGTGGTTTTATCTGCAACTTCTCTCTCTCTCTCTCCCCCCCATATTCAGTCCTTAGCCAAGTCATGTCGCTTCTCCACAACAACCTTCCCCAAGCTGGCGCCCTCCATGTGTTGGACTATCACCCCCAGCATCCCCCAGCCAGCCATGCTGGGAGTTGTAGTCCCAACACATCTGGAGGGTGCCAGCTTGGGGAAGGCTACAATATTGCAAAAATGCAGCCCTCCCTTCCTGACCCCGCGGTTAAAACTCTGGTCCACGTGCTGCTCATCTCCCGCTTAAGACTACTGCGGTCTTCTCTCTGGTCCTCGGTTGTCCTGCTTTGGTCTCCTCACCTCCATCCGCCACTCTGCTGCCAAATCCTTCCCGGCTCCCATCGCTGTGATCACACAATGCCCCTCCTTAAATCCCTGTGCTGGATTCCTGCCTGCTCCCGAACCCGGCACAAGCTCCTCATCCTTGCCTTCAAAACCCTCCATGGCCTTACCTGCGCCCACATCTCTCCCGCCTGGAGGGCTTCGCTCCTCCATCTCCACCCCCGAAGGTCTCCTTCCTCCCTTGCTGCCCCCTGATGTCTGTACCTGCGTCCCGGGACGCTGGTGCGACGCCACTTCTCTTCCTTCCTTCCAATCCTGCCTCAAAACCCTCTGATTCTGTAAAGCTTTTGGCTTGGTCCCCAGGCTCTACTGTTGGGCTGGGGAATGTGTGGCCCAACTTCCCATCATCCCTTGCCATTGGCTATGCTGGCTAGGCATGATGGGAGTTGCAGTCCACCAACCTCTAGAGGCACACATGTTCCCTGCCCCTGCGCTATGCAACTCAGCGTAAGCACCTGCAACAGAATCAACCCCCCGCCCGCCTTCCCTGCCTCCGTTTTCCCTGTGCCGATTTTTAGCTTTTTAGACTGGAAAGTCCTTGGGGCAGGGAGCTGTCCTCTTGTGCTCTGTAAAGTGACAGGCACACTGACAATGCTATATAAATGAATTAATAAAAAGCAATGCCTCAACATTGCCAAACAGCTCTAGTGTGGAAGCAACTCTACATGGTATCCATGCGCAAGGCCAGTGCCACAGAAAGCCATGTGGGCTTCTGCACATGGAGGTGTTTCATTCGCTCTCAAGTGAATGGTTTGGGCACAGTAAGGCACAAACCAAGGTCTCTGTGAAGAGAGCCATCTCCAAAAACTGTCCAGAAGGCCACCTGGGAAAACTGCCCGTGGGGCATTGCAGGAGGCCGCTGCTGCCCCACACACTTGCCGAATGAGATGGGGGGGGGGTGTCAATGAAATATGTAAACCAAGTGCAGCTTTTCAGTCTGGAAAAAATGCAGAGCCCTGGGGGTGGGGTGGGGGGACATTTTTAACTGAGTCAGTGTGAGGGGATGGAGAGAATTTAGGAATATGGCCACGCGGATCACTTTCTCCCCAGAAGGAGGTGCTTGGTTCTCCGCCTCCTCGCTCCTTCTCGTGCAACCACAGTTGTGCCCCCTGGAGAAGGGATCAGGATCCTCCCAACAGGCTGAAGTTCTGGTCATGTTAAGAGACGGAGCAAAGGCGGTTAGAAGCAGGCCCAGGTTATTCAGCGGCGGCGGGGGGGGGGGGGGAGGACCGTGATCCTGGATTTACTGGAACCCTCAAAAAGCCATCAAGGACAAACACTGCCGGATGCTTCGCGTTCGATCAAATTCCTATGCAATAAATAAAGCAGTCCTCCCCAAGCATGCTGGCTGGGGATGATGGGAGTTGCAGTCCAACACATCTGGTGGGCACCAGGTTGGGGAAGGCAGCAATAAAGCAAGTCACACACCTGTAGGATCACCGCACATTATGGCCTCCGGGTGGGAAGAGCACAGACGCAGCTCCCATTTGGGAAGCTGGTAACAAATGAAGCCACTAAGCCAGTGTTCTCAGCTTAGTCCCCAGATGTTTTTGGCCTACAACTCCCAGCATGCCCCAGCCAGCATAGCTGGGAGTTGTAGGCCAAAAACATCTGGGGACCCAAGGTTGGAGAACACTACACTAAGCCATTTTTAATTTTGGGGGGTGGGTGGGGTTGCAGGGAGGAACGGGAGAAATCATCCAGCCGGCATCCGTAACTCGTCTCGCTTCCCCACATCTGCAAGGCCACCCCCCCGCCCGCCCCGCCCCGCCCCCATCATTAGGGTAGGCCACTCACCTCCGCGTGAGTTTCGAAGTGAGTTTGCTGAAGAGGTTGGAGGTTGCCCGGCTGCGGCTCTGGGGCAGAGGGGTGGCTTCGTGGGAGAGCGTGGGGGAGGTGGGCGGCCCGTTCTGCACGCCGGTCCCGCGCCGGTCCCGCACCTGGCCCCCGTGGAAGGTGCTGCGGATGTTGGTGCCGCGGGAGAGCCGGGCGCGGTCCGAGGAGGCGGACGAAGCGGCGATGCTGTGGCTGGAGGGGGAGGCAGGGGGCACCCGGCTGGCGACGGAGCTGCGGGGCGGGAGGCGGGGAGAGCGGGCCGTGAGGGGGAGGCGGGGGAGGCTGGCCCCACCCACCCCAGCGCAGCCCGCGGAATGTATGAAGCACTACGTGCAGAGTGCTGGGAGCACGTACAGAGTGCCTTTCTCTAGCCGCCTGGCAACCAGCTGAGCACTGAGAGATTAGGAGTAAGAATGTCTGGGGTAAAGGGTGCAATTTCCAGGCCGGCCAGAATCCTGGAACCTCTCATTTGAGCAATGATTGACCGAACTAGGACTGTTCCTCATTAGGCACCCTTTCAACCCACCCCAACAAGCGTCACTTTCCTCCTGCCCGTCTGATCTTCCACACTCCCTTGCGATTTTTAGTGGTTTTCAGGGTGCTCTGTCCTTTTTCTGGGCTGAGGAGGAGGTCAGGATGCGTCCCCCCCCGGAAGTGAAGGAGCGGTGCCCACCCCGTCCCGTCCCGTCCGTCCCGTCCCTGGAGACTGTCCTGGATTCTCCCACAGCTGGTCACGTGGACGGCCAGGGAGGGCCCGGCTGCCTGCCTGGGGCCAAGGCACATCGAGCTGGAGCCAGACCAGTGGAAACTGGGCACGGAGCCAGCGGCGAACCAAAGTCCATGGGAAGGAACAGGAACGGGGCGTCGAGGCCGGTGGGAAGACCGGGGCAAGCAAAGGTGGCTAATCTTCCCGTCCTCATTAATAATAATAATAATAATAATAATTATAATAATAATAATTCACTACCCCCACCCCCTGCCACCAACACCTTCCACCAAAAGGCGGAAATAAGAACATAAAAACAACCGCCCCACTGGGTCCGATCAAGGGCCTGCCTGGATCAGCATCCCGTCTCCACAGCAGCAGCCAATGTATGAGATGCCTCACGGAGGTTCTCAAGCCGTGGGTCAGGCAGGGCTGCGGGCGCTCACCGCCAGGCTGGGCTCCCATCACATTCATCTCAGGGGGTGGAGAGACGAAGGATGTGCTACCTCCAAAGCAGGAAATGGCCCCGCCCGGTCCGTGCACCCTCCTCCACCTAATCCAGTGTTTCTCAACCTTGGGTCCCCAGATGTTTTTGGCCTACAACTCCCAGCATGCCCCAGCCAGCTAGTTGTAGGCCAAAAACATCTGGGGACCCAAGGTTGAGAAACACTGACCTAATCCAAGAGGACCTCCGTTTCTCTCCCTCTGAAATGAACAGGAGGCCCCCACCCACCCACCCACCCCCCGCCGCCCCATGCCAGAAGGCTTAATGGGGGCCCAGATTTCCAAGGCCGGTTTCTGGAAGCCATTTTCAAGGGTAGACCTCAGCTCTGGGCACGTGCGAAACAGTAAGGGGAGCTGACACGGACAAAAGGTTGTCTCTCTCTCACGGGCTGAGTAGCCACAGCTCTGGGATGTGGGCAAAGGCTGCCAGGGCAGAAGGAAAGCAGAAGCCGCCCTCAGTGCAGGAACCGGCCCCGGCCCCAGCCCCACCTGTTCTCCTTCCCGTTCTGGAGCAGGGAGTGGCGGTCCCCACCAGGCCTGTCGGTACACACGTAGGTGTTCCTCCGGGTCATCATACTCGCGGGGATGTTATTCTGGAGCAAAAAGAGAAAGATCCCAGGCTGAAAGGTGGGCCGCGCTGGTGGCAGCGGGACAAGGGGGAGAGGCCGCACGTCTCAGGGGCCAAACTCGTTTTCCTGGGCCGGCTTTTCGGTAGCCCGTCTCAGGCGCTCAACATCCAGATGATGTCAGAATGGGGATTTAGGGCGCCAAGTTGAGGTTGGATGTTCAAGTAAACTTTTGCAGCTGCTTAGACAGAGGTCAGGGTGTGTGTGTGTGTGTGTGTGTGTGTGTGTGAATACACACCACGCAGAAACAACTTGGTGTCCTGATGTTTGGACTACAACTCCCATCAGCACAAGCCAGTATGGCCAATGGTCAAGGATTATGGGAGCTATAGTCCAAGACCTCTGGAGGGCACCGGATTGCCCGCCCCTGGTAGGTAGGCACACACACACACACACACTCTTGATGCATGTTGTCAGGGCTCCATTTTTAGCAAGAGGACTTGAGTGTCCGCCAAGGATCCGATGAGGTAAACAAACCCCCGGGCTTGGCTGGTGCCAACTGAGGGGCACGCTTTTGCCCAGCGCTGTGGAAACTCGTTCCAGAAGAGTTTGGAAGCTTATCGTCTCCTTTGAACCCGGCCATGTATCCTCTCTCCAGCCACTGCCCACTCAGAGCCACTGCGGAGGGTTTGGGCCAGACGCAGGCCGAGACCCCCCCCCCCGAGGGTGCACAGGAGGCTCCCGGGCCTAGCCAGAGAAAAAAAGCGCCAAGCCCAGAGCGCCTGTATATCCTGTTGCGTGTGCGCGCGTGTCTGTATGAGAAGGTGTCGTTCTCTACGCAACTGGTCTCCAACTCATAAGCTGGTGGGACTTAGGTTAGTCAGCCAGAATGCCAGAGTCGTAGGATCTCAGCACTCCCCCTCCCCAAGGCTCCAATCAGGTTTTGCGGGGGGTCGGGGGTGTGTGTGTGTCACTGAGGCCCGTGTCAGTGGATGGCGGAGAGCACCAAAGCACCTTTGCCCGCCGCCCCTGGAGGCGGGCCCGCGTCCGCTCACCGTATTCACCGCACTGTCCTTGCGCCGGTCGGGGATCTCGGATTTGTTGGGGTTGTTGGCGCTGCTCACCATGGGGCTGGAAGGCGGGATGCCCCTCCCGCTGCTCACCACACTGCAGCTGGCCTTGCGGGACGGCATCCGCTCCTCCTTCAGCTCCCCGTCACCCGTGCTGGTGGGGCTGCGCTTGGGGTGCGTGGGCACCGGAGAGGGGCCGCCTGGACACGGGGGGGGGGAGGGGGGGGAAGGGAAGCAAGAGGGCTTGGCTTCGGGCGCAGAGGCAGCTTCCCGGCCCGGCCACAGACGACCAGTGAGATTCTGGGGACCCATTTGCAAAAGTAGGCAAGAAACGGTTCCAGCCCAGCATCGCCCCCCGAGGTCGGTCCCGGTGGCGGCACAAGGGCGCTCGCTCGGCCCGAGACGGGGACACTCACAGAAATCGCTGTGCCGCCGCTGCCGGTGGTAGGTGGAGCAGCTCCGCTGGCTCTTGGAGTGCGAGGAGGACTTGCCGGTGCCGTTGGAGACCTCGCTGGGCGCCCGCACCCGGGCCAGCGAGAGGCTGCTGCCAGTGCGAGACTCGCCCCCTTCCACCTGCTGGGAGAGCGCAAGGCCGTCACGCCCGGGGAGGCCGCCCAGGAAGGCCCCAACGCCCCCTGGCCGGGCAAGCCGAGAGGGAGCGAGCGAGCGAGCGAGCGCGAGCGAGCGAAGAAGCCCTCCGGCCCCCACCGGAACAAGCGTGCTGCAGCAGCTCTGGAGGCAGCTGGCCTCCTCTTGGAGGGGGGGGGGCGGGAAATCACCACTTGAAGCAAGGCCTCCGCCACGCCATATCGCGCCAGGGCGAGCCAAAGTTTCCCTCCTTAAGAGCTGCATGCTCTCCCTCCTTCCGGTGCGGGGGTTTATGGCTGCTGACCCCACCCGCCCCCAGCGCAACCTGACACCTCTCTTGCCCCTGCACACGGCACCGCGTGCACTTGACCGGGAGGCTGTGGCAGAGGGCAGAGCTCGAGGCTTCCCGCCCCCATCTTTCCTCCGGTTCAACCAGCCTGAAGAAGACTCTCGTGAGCTTGGAAGACGGCTCGCTGCTTTGCGGCATTTTAGTCCAACATCCCCCAACCTCGTGCCCTCCGGGTAGGCTGGACTACACCACCCATAACCCACACACCCGGGGGGGGGGCACCAGGTTGGTCTGCCCCAAGGGGTTCCCGACTGTGGCGGCCGGGCTCCAATGGGCCGGCTCAGCCCCCGGCAGTTCTGTGCGCTGCCGCGTCGCTCCGCCCACCCGCCACGGTCCTCACCTCGCTCTTCCTGCCCAGCAGGAGGTAGGTGGCCGTGACCTCGTTGTACTTCTGGTTGGACAGGGCTTCCTTGATCTCCTCGCGGGTGTAGCCCATACCGACCATCACGTCTGGGGGGAGGCGGGACAAAGCACAGGGAAGGCAGGTAAAGGCAACGCAGATCCGGGCGCTCCTGAACGGCCCACGTTCCCCGGCCCCCCTCGTGTCACCCACCCCACGAGCCGCCCAGGACACGAAACCTCCCAAAGGCCGGGCGGAGCCAGCCCCGGCGCTCCCTCGGCTTAGCCGCCCAGAGCCCCGCTCCTCTCCGCCGTCGGTCTCGACTCCTCTTTCGATCGCAAGAGGAGTTGGAAAGGCTCAGCGGGAGAGCCACTGCTGCGCCTGCCAAAGTTGTGTTATTATTGTACTGTTTTAACTGTACATCGCCCAGGGTGGCCGGGTGACAAGCCAGATGGGCGATTCATAAATGTAATCATCATCATCATCATCATCATCATCATCATCATCATCAATCTCTCCAGGAGAAAGCATCCTGGGTAGCTGGGCTGGAAAAAGACCTCTGGAGAGCTCCTATCCATGGGGGGGGGGGAGGGGATTGCAGGGGGCAGAAACAAGAGGCTGTTCCACCCCCACCCCCCCGACTCTCGCTCTTGCTCACCAATGCGCTTGGCATCTGCAAAATCCTCTTCCGGCTCCTTGTACGGCTTCAGTTCGTCCCCCTCGTGGCCGATATTGATCCATTTGTCCTTCATGATTTGCTGGGGAGTGGGGAGGAAGAGAGAATTCATGAAGGAGGGGGCGAGTGGGATGTCCAGGGCCTTGCCTGGAAGCTCTTTCCCCTAATCCCTCTAAGCTCAGTGGCGAGGGACAGGCCCCTCAGCACATGCGCAGGGGCCGCCTTGAATGTTCCACAACGCACCCGGGCCCAAGTCCTCCTCTTTGCAAGAAGCCCACCCTCGGTTTTCAGAGGGAGGGGCAAGCACAGATGCCAGGCCTGCCCGTAGCCAGGAGGGCCCCGGAAGGAAGCCTCTCCACGCCGACGCTGCCCCCCCCCCCCGCGGCTCTCAGCTTTTCCCCACAGGAAGCCCACGCAGCAGCACCGGGAAGGCGGGCGCGGGTGCCACGTGGGGGCAGCTGGGGCTGCACACGGTCTCCCTGGCACGGCCGTATAATTATCCTTGAGTCGATTAGGCTAATTACAGTCTTCCGTGGGGGTGGGGGGGAGGCGAGGCAGTGGGCAGAGCCAGATCCCACGGAGACATTAGCTAATTAAAGGCCTTGTTGTGCCTCCTGTGAGGGAAACGGGGTCGCTGGTGCGCCTGGGAAACGGGTGGGGTGGGGGCCTGGCTGGCGTCTCTCTTTGGGGGAGGCGCGCACCAGCTGTGATCCCTTCACCCCAGGGGACCGAGAAGGGATAAGTAACTTCTCCAGAGGGTCAAGGGAAGAGGAAGAGGGGGGAAAGCTGCCCAGGCCTTGGCGGAGCGGGGGCGGCAGGGGGGGAGAGACGCCCCCCCAGCTCCAGCCACCTCCAAAGAGCGACCCCTGAAGCAGCCGAGGGGCACCCGCCTGCCCCGCTTCGTGGCACAGGGACCGCGTGAGGAGGCCGTGCCTCGCCAACCGGGCTACCAAACCTCTTCCCCCCCTCCCCCGCAAACCCTCCCCCGCCTGCCTTTTGTCTTTTTCGGCTTCTGCCTGGGAAAATCTTATCTCCGGGTGTCCCTCACCTCCAGGGTGCAGCGCTTGGTGGGGTTCAGCACCAGGAAGCGCCTCAGGATGTTCTCGCAGTCCGTGGACATGTAGAAGGGGACACGATACTTGCCACGTAACACACGCTCTCGCAGCTCCTATGGTGGAAACGCCGGCACGTGAACGCCAAGCCCGCCCCCCCCCCCAAGCCGCCAGCTCACCTTTCCCTCCAGGCCAGCCTTTCTGGCGGACTCCGGAAAGTTGTGGCTGGGGCGGGGCGGCGGCTGGCTGGCTGTTAAGTCCCCCGAAGTGCATGTCATCATCATCATCATCATCATCATCATCATCATCATCATCATCATCATCTCCAGTACCATAACAACCACCTGGGGTTCTCCACCTCTTTCCATTTAAAATGGGTGGGAAAACTGGAAAAATTGGGGGCTTCTGACGATCCTTATCACTGAGCTTACTATATTGTTCAGTATCTAGTTTGTCTGGGTGTTTTTGCTGCCTAATGCAGGAAACACTTCCGCTACATAAATGGAAAAGCAGAAGAGGAGTGCAGTTTCTTCCCCAGCATTTCGGAAAAAAGAAAGCCCGCTTGTCATGCCAATAAAACTGCTTGCAAAGAGAGAGGATTACACGTGAGACAGGCAGAGAGGCGCCTCTCCCTTCGTCGCTCATCCCATTTCTACCTCTGGCTTGGAGACTCCGACCTGGTTCACACATAATCACAATGCAGAGTGTGGGCTGAGTATGGGTTATTGACTCCTGGGTTGTCGTTACGTGCCATGCCAGCCTGGAACTATGGCTTAACTCTGGGCTTTTAAGCACAAACCACCCGGGAAGAGAACCCACGGTGTGTTGCTGGGTTGTGAACTCTGGGTTGTTTTAAATCTGGGTTGTTGTGTGAACCCAGAACCACGGGTTGTTTCGCCAGGCTACAGAGGTGGTGGGCAAGAACAGAAAGAAGCAGCCTTCTTCGTTCATGAAGGGGGGCGAGTGGGATGTCCAGGGCCTTGCCTGGAAGCTCTTTCCCCTAATCCCTCTAAGCTCGGGACAGGCCCTCAGCACATGCTCAGGGGCCGCCTTGAATGTTCCACAACGCACCCGGGCCCAAAGAACGAAGAAGGCCGCTCTACATGCCAGTACTACAGCGCTGCAAAGGCGTTTGGGATACAGGCAGGGAGCGGGCGAAGGAGGCGGGAATCAAACAACCCAGGATTTGGAAAAACAACCTGCACTTTGCACAATCGTCTGGCAGACGAAACATGGGTAAATTCTGGGTTAGGCAACAACCCATACCCCGGGTTGTCGTTATGTGCGAATCAGATCCTGACCGGCCCAGATCTTCCTCTCCACTCCACAAGCTCCCGCCTCCATGGCCTCACCTTGAGGTTTTGCCCATCGAAAGGCAGGGAGCCACTGACAAGCGTGTAAAGGATCACCCCCAGGCTCCAGATATCCACCTCGGGGCCATCGTACTTCTTGCCCTGGAAGAGCTCTGGGGCGGCGTAGGGGGGGCTCCCGCAGAACGTGTCCAGCTTGGAGCCGAGCGTAAACTCGTTGCTGAACCCAAAGTCGGCTATTTTAATATTGGCGTCGGCATCCAACAAAAGGTTTTCAGCCTGTTTGGTGGGGAAGGGGAGGAGGAGGAGGAGGAGGGGAAACGGGGGAGAGAATCATTAGGGACCACAATCACCGCGTCCATCCAAGAAAGAACGGCGAGAGGGCAGGGCGGGGACGCTACAACTCCATCACCGAGGCCCGGCAGAGCGGAGGAGGGAGGTCCACTCGTCATGGGATTGGTCTTGCCATCCAACCACCCCCTGCAACAGCCTTCCCCAACCTGGTGCCCTGCTGAACTTGGACTACAACTTCCATAATTCCCATCCGGCATGGCCATCAGCAGGGCACCAGGTTGGGGAAGGCCGCCCTATAATAATAAGAGGACAAAGTGCACTGGTTCTCCCAAGCCTGCGGGAACATTCAGAGTGCCATCGAATTTTGGGGCATCCAGATGAATGTTTCTAGTTATCAGGCCCAGCACACAAAGCTGAGAAACTGCTTCAGTTCCCAGCAGCCACTGAATCACCTAGCCCCAATCTTTACCTTGTTCACCTTCACATCCACCCTGAGAGACAGGTAGTAATTATTTCCATCTTACAGATGGAGGGACTGAGGGTTAGAGGAGAGTGATTTGCCCGAGGCCGTGCCAGGGCAGAGGTGGGATTTGATGCCAAGTATTGTGCCGAGGGATTTTGTCGGGGGGGGAAGGGGGGGGGAGATATTAGTAGCCGACAGGGGCATCTCACCTTCAGGTCCCTGTGTACAATGTTCTTCTGGTGACAGTAATGCACAGCGGAGACAATCTAGGGGCGAGAAGAGGAGTCACCGTCTACATGCGACACCCCTGCAAGTCTTTCCCCTCTGTGATGAGAGGATACTTCCTCCCCCACCCAGAAGAATCACGTGCGCCTCCTTTTAAGGCCAACAAGTCCAGGCTGACGGGATCAATCTTTTAGCCCCAAAGGCTGCTGGGGAAATCAATAGCTGGCCACGTGAACCCAGCGTGGTGCGGGGAGCAGCTGACAGTCCCTCCGTGGCAAATACCGGCCAACCCACATTCCCCGCTGCAAGGCCAACAGGCCAGCCTTAGAGGGGGGAGGCTGGAATCAGGCCTCTGTCTCCCTGCTCACGTGGCCAGGCCGATCGACCCGTCTGCCGCCTTGCTGGGATCCACCGAGCAAAGGGACTTGGCCTGAAGCTGAGGTCTCTTCTCCCCACCTGTCTGAACTTGGCCCGTGCTTCCTTCTCCTTCATGCGCCCGTGGGAAACAAGGTAGTCAAAGACTTCTCCTGCAGAGGGAAAAGGACGAGCAACTTAGGCCTCACCTAAGTCTCCTCCTGGTCCACGGATGGCCCTCCCACGAGGCAGGGGGAGGCAGCTGCTTTGGGTGCCAGTCAAGGCAGCAGAGAGGGAGGCGGACAGACCGCTCAGAGCCACCAAGAGGCATGTTCCGTTCCGCCAGCAAGTTTTCCCATGCAAGCCCCATCGCAACAGGCCGTGGTACGGTGCAGTTCCTGGTCAGTTCAATAAGGCTTTTCCGCCCCAGGCCAAAACTTTCCTCTACTCCCAGACATATGATGGGCTCAGGGCCGGTGCTACCATCAGGCCAACTAGGCAGCTGCCTAGGGCGCCGGGCTAAAGGGGGCGCCAGGAGCATAGGGCTGGAGGGAGGGAGGGCTCAAGTGGGAAGAGGGGGGCGCTAAATATCTTATCTTGCCTAGGGCACCAAACTGCCTTGCACCTGCCCTGGATGGGCTTCCATTGTTTTCGTTATGGTCTGTACTGATGTTTTACAGTATTTTTCCATGTATAAGACTATACTTTTTCCTAAAATTGTTAAGACTAAAAATTGAGGGTCGTCTTATACACGGAAGTAAGCCGAGGAGAGAACCGCACGGTTGTGAAACTGCCCAGTGGGGGGGCGTCTTATACATGGGGGCGTCTTATAGACAGAAAAATACGGGTAGTTGTTTTACTATGGGGTTGTTGTTTTTTAACAGGAATTGTTTTTTGTTTTTTGTTTTTTTTAACTATTTTACATTTTGTATGGTTTGATAATGTTGTTTTAAGTTGCCTTGGGGTCTCTTTTTAAAGAGAAAGGCCACCAAGAAATTAATTAAAAATAAATAAATATATAATAACGCAGAAGAATTTCCCAGTGGATTGTGTCCCATGCTAATTGGGCGCGTGCCATTTGGATTCTCCCCCTCAGACACCAAAGTACCGTCAGCCAACTCTTGTCGTGACCCAGCTGTGCTTGACCTCTGCCACTGCGCATGCCCCATGGGCAGCTCCCTGCACCGAGGGCTGCCATCTCACAAAGGGGAAAGGAGAACGGCCCCTGCATTCCAGGAGTGGGGGACACCGCTGTCAGGACACCCCCTTAATAGCCTCTGCCCCCCCATTCCAGCCTGAAATTGCTTCTCTGGGGGCCTCAACCGTAACTTCAGGTCTTGGCCGCCCAGTTTGGATGCAGAAAGAAGACTCAAACTTTTTAAAATATAGATCCAAGCACAGTGATTTTTTTTTTTAAAAAAAGGAAAGGAAAAAAAGGATAATGCAACGCTCTCAAAATATCAGAAGTGGGGAGGGGAAGAGGGAGACCAAAAGTAAGGTGGAAAGCGCTGAAGCCATGGACCCTGCTTGCTTGTCTCTGCTCTGCTTCGCCTTCCCGATTCTCTCGTACTGCTACCAAGCAGACCACAGGTGGCAGGAAAACGCCTGAGCTGAGCCCGCCAAGCCGAGAAGGATATGTCAATAGGAATGAGGCATGGCTCAGGGAAATTCACATCTGGGTGCTTGATTATGCTGCTTCCTATTCAAGGACTTCAAACAGCTTTGAAGCATTGTAGAAACCAGTTCAGGGGGAAAGCTACCCGGGAGCTACAGCGCTACCCAGACCTCTCTCTGTTGGGGCGGGGGGGGGGGGTGAGAGAGAGAGAGATGCAAGCAAGCAAGCAAGCAAGCAAGGGCCTGCATCTCAAACCGCTCTGGCTTCTGATGCTGGCTTTGACCAGCTGTTGCCCAGAGCTCAGCTGCCAGGGAGGCGGCGCCCGTGGGGGTGGAGAGCTGGGGATATTTTAAATAGATTGGGGGAATAATTTTAGCAGCTGCAGGCGAGTAAAGCTGCAGCAGAGGGAGAGGAGGCGCGTGCACAGTCGGCCAGCGTGAGCGACAGGAAGGCTTTGCTCCTTGGTCCTGCAGTGCTGTCAACACACGCCACGCCTCGGCTTCCGGTGGACTCAGTGGGCGCCCCCAGAGTCAGCCGTGGCCATGGAGTCGGCTTCTGGGGTAGAGTCCTGGGTTACTCCAAACCAGGGATGGGGAATGTGCGGCCTTCCAAATGTGGCTGGACTCTATAACTCCCAGTAGCCCCGGCCAACATTGCCAAGTTCAGTCATGACGGGGGTTGCAGCCGGCCAACCGCATCCGGAAGGCCTGCCGGCTCCCCAGCTCTGCCCTGCAAAGCCTTAAACGCAACCAGCGGTTGTTTACTATTCAATGTGAGCACATCGATACGGGCAGAGCTCTGAAGAGGGAGGCGGGCGCAAGAAGGGCGGCTGGCAGGCGCGAGCACCGGTCAGCCCAGGCGCAGGACAGGAGCCATGGGGCCTCATGCTCTCATGCTCACCGGCACTGGCATATTCCATCACCAGGTAGAGGGTCTTCTCCGTCTCGATCACCTCAAAGAGTTTCACTGCAGCAAAGGGAGAGAAGGCCTCCTCAGCTATTTCAGCCGCTGCACCCAAAGGGTGTTTTCACACGCAGGCACCAGCGCAAGAGAAAGGTCACCCCGGCCTCTTGCCAGGAAGACTTCCTGCTGCCGGGAACCGTGTGGATTTCAGTGTGCTTTTTTTTAAAAAAAAAAAAACCTGGATGGTTTCTCATTGTTTCAATTTTGTTTTCTCGCAAAATGTTTTGAGATTTTTTTGGGGGTGGGTGGGCAAAAAGCGATATAAAAAATTAGCAAATGAACGATGTGCTCCATGCTGAAATTGCATGAACTCTGGGAGAATTTTTTTAAAAAAAGAAATGGAAATTCTGTGCTGCAAGAAGGCCACCAAAATATGCCACAGGGTGGAATCAGGCAAATTAAGTGTGTCTTCTTGCTCTGCTTCCTCCCCAGGGCTTTGGAGAGTCCCCCCCCCCACCGGAAGGCCTGCTCAGCGACCCCCCCCTGCTCAGCTATGCCCACAGTGTGTTTCCATTCCATTTACATGAGTGTTCTCCAACCTTGGGTCCCCAGATGTTTTTGGCCTACAACTCCCATCATTCCCAGCCAGCAAGGCCATCCCCCCCCCCCGTATTTTATTGCATTGTACATTGCTCAGAGTGGGCCGATGTCTGGCCAGATGGGCGATTCATAAATATAACAAATAAATAATAAATAAATAAATAAATCTGGAGGGCACCAGGCTGGGGGGAAAGCTGGGCTTCCAACAACAAATACAAGTGGAGATTCTCAGGAGCTGAATGCTTCGTTCGGGGGGGGGGGGAGACAGAGAAGGATGCCCCCCCCCGCCTTTTGCGGCAGTGTTCTTCGCTACTGTTGTTAGAAGGCTGCTGGGAGTGGGCTTAAAGACTGCCCCTGGATCCCCCCCCCCCCTGCTTGATCTAGGTCTGCCTCCGTGCAGGTGGCTGGCTGAACAAGCCACAGCTGCCAAAAAGCAGTCTTCGACCGGGGCGGGGCGGGGCGAGGGGGGGGAGTGCAGTTCCCCATTCTAGGCATCCCGGCTTCCTTACCGATGTTGGGGTGATTCAGACCCTTCATAATCCGGACTTCCCGGAAGAGCTGCAAAAAGCAAGAAAAACAGCAGAGAGGTGGATTAGCCAGTCCTAACCCCTCCCAATCTCTTGGCCAAGGGCTGGAGCCCCCGCAGCGTTCTCCCCCTGCAACCCCCCCCCCCATTTTAGATTTCTCCCCACCGTGGGAAGGCGTGTGGACATTTCTTCGGGATGGAGGCAGCCACGTGGATTTCTTGAGAGCAGGAAACTAGGTTTTCCCTCTCTCTCTCCTGCCGTACCCATCCTGATGCAACATTCTACCCCCCCACCCCCCCACCCTGCCCCCACCCCCAAGGTATCCCTTCACAGGACAATTCCCACAGAGGAAAAAGTTTATGCTGAGAGGAAGGGTTGATTCCTAAAAGGGGGAGATGCTGCGGCTACAGACATTTGACCTGGAAACCCTTCCCACTGATCCCACTTAGGATGTTTTAAAGATGTTTTTAAGATGTTTTAAAGATGTTTTAAATATGTTTTAAGATGTTTTTAGGATGTTTTAAGATGTTTAATAGTATATATTGTGTTGTTTTAGTTTAGGTATTTTATATTTTCTGTTGTTCCCCGCCTCGATCTAGATGGAGAGGCGGGTAATAAATAAAATATTATTATTATTATCATCATCATCATCATCATCATCATCATCATCATCATCATCATCATCCTGGGAGCACGCTATGCTGAACCAGCCATGGCAAAAAGGTATTCTGCATATGTTCAGAGGCCCTCTCTTCATTAGCATGACTTTGCGTGTTCGAGTAAAGTCCTAGTTTCACATCGATCCTTAGGCAGCGCCGGCTTTAAACCAGTGCTCAAACTGGAGGGGTGGGGGGGAGACAGAGAAGGATGCCCCCCGCCTTTCGCAGCAGTGTTCTTCGCTACTGTTGTTAGAAGGCTGCTGGGAGTGGGCTTAAAGTGGGATGAGATACCGGGTGGCAATTGTGGATTCCATGAAGCCCCCCGTAAGTCAAGAACTGCTTTAGACGGTGCCGTGTTGTTATGCTCCGTATCGCGCCGCGTTTGAGATGGCCTCTGCCCTCCGACTGGGTCTCGTGGCGGGGGTCGGCCGATCTGGAGTAAATTGCCGGGTGGGCAGCCCTGCCTCGGACCTGGGCGGGAGGACTGGACGGCTTATTAGTGCCACCGCCGTCGTTACATCAATAAATGTGATCAAGAACAAATGATACATTCTATGGATATTTGCGTAACGCTCTTGAAGGAGGGCCTGCCGAAGCAGCAGCCTCCGTATAAAGCGACCATCAGCCAGAAGAGAAGGCGAGATGAATGGAAACAGAACTGCAGCAAGAACGTTTTCGTCCAGTGCCGGCCCGGCACAGTTCTCTCCACTCATTTTAGGATCGTTCTCTGTTTATTGACACAGATGGAGCCGTCAATGGATCAGCTGGGAAACAGAGGTGGGCGGAACCGACTTAAGGGAGGCGGGGGGGGGGGCTCTCAGCCCTTACGAGGAGCCCCATCTTCGAACGTGTGTTAGGGGAGGGGGCTTGGACTGGGATAGGGAGCCCTCCCGACACCAGAGTGCCGGGGCACCAGTCTGGTTCCGCCACTGGGAAGACTGGGCAGTTCAGCCCCTTGGGCATGGAGCTTCTGCCCCCCCCCCCCGCTCTCTTGCCAGGGGGAATGAGTAATCTGAAGCGGGGAGGGGCAGCCGTCCACATCCATTCCCTGCCCCACTGCCACCCCCCCCTTCCCTGAAGCTCATTTGGCCAGGAAAACCCAGCCGCTAATTAACGACAGCGCCCCCCCAACGAGATGCTAGCGGGGGGGGGGGGATGGCGTTACCACAGCAACCAACTTGGACTCCAGGCGCTAATTAGGGAAGGGACTGGTGGCGGCGAACGGGGGAGGGGGGGGAGTGACAGGCGTCCTTCTCTCCATCCGCCCCCCAGGATTGGAGCCGGCTGGAAAGCTGGGGCGGGGTGGTGGCTCGGTGGGGTGGGGCCGTGGGGGGCAGTGGGAGAATCCCCACATGCCTCCCCCCCCATCACAAGCCGGAGGCCGATGGGACAAGGAAAACAGCGGGGGGGGCACCAAGACAGCCCCCCCCCACACACACACACCTCGCTCCATGGGAAGAGAAGGGGATGCGGGTGGAGCTTTGCACATTGCAAGCACCTCGGGCTGGACGGGAACACGCGGGAGCGCTACCGGCTGGGCACGGAGTCCGTCCGTCCGGCACATCTGGGGGGCATCAGGTCGGGGGAGGCCGCTCCACTCGGACCGGCGGCAGCTCTCTGGGTTTCCCCCTTGCGGGCGCCGCCTGAACTTTTCGTTTGCTGGGAGGCGCCTGCTGGTCTTGAACCCCCGGGGGCTTCTGCGCGCAAAGCAGGGGCTCTGCCGCCGAGCGGTGGCCCTTCCAGGACAGGGCCCACCCCCCCAGGACCCCCTCCCCACGGTACCCCCGCCCCCAGCCCCGTCTCCCAAGGGGGCTTCTTGCTTTCGCACAGGCAGCCCAGCCGGGCCTCCCCCTCCGCTAAAACAAACAGCGCCGCGGAGACTCACCTTCTGGAGGCTTGTGGGGTTGAGCTGCGTCTTGTCAATTATTTTTATAGCCACCTTGAAGAAAGACAGGGCGGGAAATCAGGCTGGTGGTTTAAAACTGGGTGTGTGTGGGCGGGGGGGGGGGATGAAAGGCCTCTCTCCTGCCTCCCGGAAGAAATGGGTGCACCGCTGCAACCTGTGGGCCGCAATCTCCGTCGCACATGCTCAAGCGCAGTTCCAGCTGAAGCTGCCCCCCACCCCACCCAAGTGGCTGCAGAGAAGGGGGCCGGGCTAGTCTAAACTGTGCCCCACCATTGTCTCCAGCGCTGAAAGTGATCCTGGGGGCCCCCTCTCAGACATCCTGAGGAGGAAAACCTAAACGCAAGCCCCCCTCCCACCACCACATTCACTTCCCGGTGGATTGTGCCCACCTCCTACGTGGGGGATGTTCCAGCCAGCCTGGCCGACAGACACGCTGGCTGGGGATGCTGGGAGGTGCAGTCCAGCACCTCTGGGGAGGGGTGTGTGCGCGCGCCGGGTCTTGGGGAGGCCGCCTAGAGCCCCTTCGCCCCTCCCCAGGAGGCCGCGTGGGCCGTGCATCCCTGCGACAGGCATCGTGGCAACAGACGTCCCTTCAACACACCCGAGCACTGGTGCCCGGGGACCCTCCGAGAGACGGGCCCCTGGGCCGAACCTCACGCAACCCCAGCAAGGTGGCTTTTCCTGCTGCCGTGAGAGCCGCCCGCGCCCTTCCTCGGCCGCCCTGGGGACCTAAGGGCATGTGAAGAAGGCCCCTGCTGGATCAGCCCAAAAGGTCAGAGGAACACAGGAAGCTGCCCGATACCGAGTCAGGCCCGCCGGCCCATCTGGCCCAGGGCCGTCTAGACTGGCTGGCAGCGACGTGTCCCCAGGGGTTCGGGCGGGGTTTTTTCCCATCCAGAGATGCCGAGTACTGAACCTGGTGGGACCTTTTGCCGGCAGTGGATGCGCTCTGCCTACAGCCCCTCCCCAATCTGGTGCAGAGTCCGGTGGCCGACCGGAGGCCGCAAGGGGAAGCCCACAGGCGGGGAGGGCACGAAAGGGCGGACCCTCCCCAGCAGGATTTGGCCTTCGGTGGCAGGACGCGGAGGCTCCACATGGCCACCATGACCGAGGGCCGCCACGGAGAGCACCCTCCTCCTCCTCCTCCCAGAATGTGCCTAAGCCTCTTTCAACGCTGCAGCTCGTAGCAGCAAAGTCCACCCAGCTCGCGGCAGCAAGGAGATTTCCTTTGGCCTCTCGTGGATCTCCTGCCAATCAGTGCTACTGGATGACTCAAGAGTTCTGGTCTTTGGGGAGAGGGGGGGAAAAAAACCTCCCCTCCATCTAACGACTTGCTCCACACCATGCAGAGCTTAGGAACCTCTCTCGTCGTCGTGCCTTTGCGGGACAGACCGCCCACCCTCTGGATCCTTTCGCTTGCCCCTTTCCAGCTCGGAGATACCCTCCCCGGGCCAGGGTGGCCAAAACTGCACGTGTGGCCTTCCCAAACACGGCCGCCAAACAGCACTGCCCGCCCCCGCCCCCGCCCCCTCACCTCTCTGCCCGTGAGGATGTGCCGCGCCAGCTTGACCTTGGCGAAATTGCCCTTGCCGATGGTCTTGAGGAGGCGGTAGTTGCCAATGTGCGGCTGCTCGTCGGCGCACGAGGCGATGGAGTTGCGGCAGCGCGCGCCCAGCGAGCGGCTGGACCATGACGAGCCCTTCTCCGAGCGGCTGCTGGCCAGGGTGGAGGGCTGCGGGGACAGCGGCGGCGTCACCGGGGCGGGGGACGGGTCGAGCGTCACCACGGGGCAGCGCTGGTGCTGCAGGGGGCGGAAGGAGGGAGGGAGGGAGCGAGGGAGGGGGTGAACAGGCGGGAGGGGGCGGCCTGGGCATGGCCAAAGCAGGGCCTGGCCTTCAACTCCCCACGCCCACGCCTCTCCACACTTCTCGGGACTCAGACTATCGGGCGTGTGCGTGAGCGTGGGGGGACGTTACAGAAATCCAAAAGCCCCACTTCCTGACTCTACACATTTTTTGCCAAATCTGGGTCTCCCTGTTCTTCTAAGAGCTAGCATTTCATTTCTATTACAGTCATGCCTTGGATTGAGAGCATAATTCGTTCCGGAAACGTGCTTGTAATCCAAAACACTCTTATATCAAAACGAAATCCCCCCAAAAGAATTTGTACAGAGATTTTTAATTTAAGCCGTACTACAGTACTTGTATTGCAAGACGTCGCTTGTATATCAAGTCAAAAAAAATTAAATAAATATTTTAAAATTTGCTTGTCTTGCAAAACGCTCTCAAACCAAGTTACTTGCAATCCAAGGTATTACTGTACTTATTTATTATTACACTGCTTAGCCTCAGCCAGGGGGGCTGCCTCCTGTGCCTTCAGACCGTGCCCAGGACTAGGAAGTGTGGCACAGTGGTCAGAGCAGCCTTCTCCCAACCTCGGGCCCTACAGATGCATCGGAGGGCAACTCCCATCATTCCCAGCCAGCATGGCCAAAGGCTGACCCATGATGAGCCAAAGGCCTGAGTGAGAATGATGGGCACTGCAGTCCAACGCATCTAGAGGGCCCCAGGCTAGGGAAAGCTGGGTTAGAGCCTCACACGCGGACGCAGGAGACCCCGGTACAAATCCCTGCTGAGCCAAAAAGCTCACTGGGTGGGCTGGTCACCGTGTCTGGGCCTAACCTACCTTACAGGGTTGTTGCAAGGACAAAATGGGAGGGGAGAACCCCGTATGTTGCAATGACCTCCTTGGCAGGGTAAAAAAGGTAATCAACAAATAAATGCCTTTGCTAAGGGGGCCAGGCCTCCTGCAATTCGAGCGCTGCTATGGGCGTTGCCAGGAACTTAAGGGCACAATCCTAGGCACGTTTAGACAGGAAAAAAAAGTCCTACAACTCCCAGCACTCCCCAGCCAGCAAATGCTGAGAGTTGTAGGACTTTCTTCTATCTAAACATGCATCGGATTGTGCCCTAAGAGTAGGAAGGTTGCCGGCCTAACCTTCCATCCACAACACCTGGAAGCGGGCCTTCTCTGTGGTGGCACCCACCTCTTTACCCAAACCTTCCCCAAGTGATTCATTGTGCTGCCCTGTTACTCCACTTATTAATTGTTGTGCTTTTAGCTTTGGTTTTAAATATTTTAAACATTTTAACAGAAGAGTTTTTGTATTTGTAATTTTAATCTGTTTCTGTAAACTGCTTAGAGAGATCTTCTGATATACTAAGCAGTATATACAGTAATACCTTGGATTGCAAGCATAATTCGTTCCGGAACCGTGCTTGTAATCCAAAACACTCTTATATCAAAGCGAGTCTCTGGCGGGCGTGAGTGGGGCCGATTTCGGCCTGCTACACCCACTCAAGGCGAGCGGTTACATCCCTACGGTTACATGTCTTTATCAAGTCAAAAAACGCTTGTCTTGCAAAACGCTCTCAGACCAAGTTACTTGCAATCCAAGGTATTACTGTACATTGCTTAAATAAATAATCAACATACCCAAGACTTTCTTTTTAAAACAGCTTTTAAAAAAACGTATTTTTAAGTACCACCACACAGGCACAAAACATCCTTATTTCTATACTCTGTACCGTACAGCCAATTCCAGGCACTGGTCAGTTCCTAAAGTGTTGGGGCCCAATCCTGCCTGACAAACGCATCCTTGAGCCTCCTTCCCTCCTAATCCCAAGTATTTAGGGGGGTACTGGGCGGTGAGAAAACACACACACACTCTGTGCATGCACAGAGGGATTCTGGCCATTGTCCCTTCACCTGTTCAGGGGCTGAGCCCTGGAAAGCACCAGCTCACATTCAAATTTACAGCAACAGGCGAGATGATCACATTTGCACTGGTGTTCCCAATGGGACCTGGGGAAGTGACATGTAAAGTGCCCACAGAAGGTATGCGTCTTCTGGTCTTGGAATACACAAATTTCCTACAGGATTTCGAATTCCTCCTCTGTAAAATTCACAGGCAGGGAAGGAGCTGCCAAAGGGTTGACAGGCAGAAAGCGTGAAAAGATTACGGGAGGATGTTAGCAGTGGAAGCCATAAACAGCCTACTTCAGCCTGGTGCCCTCCAGATGTATCGGACTGCAGCTGGCTGGGAATGATGGGCATTGCAGTCCGACACATCTGGAAGGCACCAGGTTGGGGAGGGTTGCCATAAAGAGCTTGCCAACTTCAAGTTGTGTATGTTATGGAGGATGAAAGTCACTCTACGCTAAGGCAGGCCCACATGACTCAAGGAATATCTTTGTAAGCCAAGTTGGGCGAGAAAAAAATGCTATACAGTCATGCCTTGGATTGAGAGCATAATTCATTCCGGAAACGTGTTTGTAATCCAAAACACTCTTATACCAAAACGAAATCCCCCCAAAAAAATTTGTACAGAGATTTTTAATTTAAGCCGTACTACAGTACTTGTATTGCAAGATGTCGCTTGTATATCGAGTAAAAAAAAATAAAATAAATATTTTAAAATTTGCTTGTCTTGCAAAACGCTCTCAAACCAAGTTACTTGCCATCCAAGGTATTACTGTACTGTAAATATATAAATAAAGCGGCACTACAAGATCCCACAGGACAGAAAAGCAGACACAAGCCGCACACTGGCAATGAACTGGGTGGGCTGCCGATTTAACTGAATCCAGCGACCCCCCCCCCCCTTCTCCACCCTCACCACAGCGGCAAGGAGCGGGGTCCAGGTAGCCGACCAAAACACACGCCCCACCATCGCTCGGAACACAGACTCCAGGCAATCTCAAAACGTGTCGTTTCTGGCCCTTGCAACTTGAAGGCCACCTCGAGATCGAGCGGGGCCAGAAACAGCGTCAAGGGTCGGCACGGTTGGGCACCCGCCAAGGGCCCGTACCCCAGCAGGGGGCCCACCTACAAGACACACACACACACACGGACTGCTGCTCCTCTTCACCACCGCAACCTGCTTGTTCACCCGCGCCACCGTGGAGGAGGAGGAGGAGGAGGCGGGCTCCTTGCTCACTGGCTCCCTGCCTGGCAAGCAAGCAGGTGGCAGCAGCGATAAGAAAGGGCAGGCGCGGCAGCCGGGAGGCATCCTGCCCGGGGGCCCAGGGCAACCCGGATCCAGTGCCGAGCAGGGCTGCCGTTCCATCCGAGCGAGGCTGACAAAGGCATCCCAGTCTGGTAGGCCCGAGTCCCAGAATATTCCCCAAGGAGGCCGGTCGCCTTAACAAGCTTAGACAGCAAAAGAGCTTTAGTCCAAGGAGATTATGGAGATCAAGAGAAGCGGCGGCGGCGGCGGCAGCAGCAGGGCCCACGGGCCGTTCTCTCCACCCTGGCCCAGGTCCGGAGAAGGCTGCCGATGCCCCTTCTTCTACGGGGCGTCCTTCGCCACAGAGACCTTCCTCTTGGGCGGGCGGGCGGGCGGGCTGCAGTCCTAGCACGGGACTTTGTAGGAATCAAGAGCTAGATTTGGAACTGTGCATGAAACACACACACACACACACACACACACACCGGGTAGCTTAACCACAGCTGCTAAATCTAACTCAAATTAAAAGACCTGATAATTCTCTCAAGAGATACTCTGGTAAAGCTCCACTGGGAGAAGACGTTTCAAACAGAAGAACTGCCTTGCTGGATCAGACCAGGGTCTACCTCCACCTTCCCCAACCTGGTGCCCTCCAGATGTGTTAGGCTGCCACTCCCATGCTGGCTAGGAATGATGGGAGTTGCAGTCCGACACATCTGGAGGGCACCGCGGGCTGGGAACGGCTGGTCCACCCCGTCTCGCTCGCTCGCTCGCGACAGGAAGCAGCCTGAGTGGCCCACCTAACCAGTCTGGCCCATTCTGACTGCCAGCAGGTCTCCGGCATCTCATCACCGGTTACCGGATTTCTTTTTCAACGGGTGGGGATTGAACCGGGAACCTTCTGCATGCAAAGCAGGAATTCTGCCACCGGGCTACGGTCTCTCCCGTTCAGATGTGATGGTTCCATTCACAGCTACCATGATCAAGAGCCGCTTCTTTATAAATATCTCCTTTATAAATCTGTCTAATCCTCATCCCCATCACCACCATTATAGTGGCAGCATTTACAAGCACCGGTGCTTTACGAAAGTACATTAGGACAGGTCCCTGCCCTGAAGAGCGTACAGTTTGTAATGTAACACAGGGGAGATAACAGAGGAAGGGGCAGGAGATGGAGGCAGGGTTAGGCAGGGGATGGAATAGGATTTTATTCTAATTACACGTACCTAGGCCTAGTTACAGGAGTAGGACATAGGTGGGTTTTTAAAAAATCCATCTATAGTAGAGGAACCTCCAAAGTTCTACAGGCCGAGCCACGAAAATGAAATTTCTGGGGTCTTTCTGCTACAGCACAGTTCCTTAGTTGGGGTAGCGGGGCCCCAAACAACTAGAAATTCACACACACACACACACACACACACACACACACACACACCCTCCACTGCCAGCCACAGAGCTTGCCAGTTCACCTCTTTGCTTTTTTTGACTCAGCCTGACAGAATTGGTCTGCAAAAAGAGTGGGTTTGGTATGAAAACAAACCTGAAAGGCAGCCACTCCTGGGGTGGAGCCTGTCATTGCAACAAAACACCATCCACTCACAGGAAAGAGAAAAGGCGGTTCGCCCCGTCCCATCCGAAGGAGACTTGTCGGGAGGACGGACTGGACGGGGCTTATTAGAGTGGGATTCCGGCCAGGTTCAGGAACGTCTCAGTCGGGATCCTGACGGAGCAGATGCTCCGGGGCTGCCAATCCAGAGTTTGACCAAGAGGTCCAACAGGGTGGCCCCTCCCTTCTGAACATCCCAGAGAGCGATTTAAGCCCACAGAGGCCTAGATGTCTCTCCCACCTCGTGACCCCCATGAACAGTAGGCCCCAGCACGCCCATCCTATTCCCAAATGTATTTGGAAACGTAAAAAGAGGTTTTCTGTGGCTGTGCTTTCAAGCCCAACACTCAATCCAAGTGCTCATTATCCTGTATAGAAGACCCAGCACAATCCTCTCCTGCTTGGTTTACTGGTGAAGAAACGGCTACGCCTGAGCCACTGAACGCCTCAGGTCTTGCAAGGCCTGCTTGCGTTAGGACTTGCCAGGATCAAGCCATCGCACTGCGGGCCGGGTGACCATCTCCACCGCCACGCGGCCACATACTCGGGTGGCCTGCTTTTCTTTTGACTGGGTCCTGCTTATGCAGCTTTAAAAGCGGCCCGGGGTTTTAGAAATGTTAGTGGGTGAAACTTTTCCTGGCATAGAGAAGAGGAGGCAGAAAAGGCTTCACTCATTAATTTATTTATTTACTTATGATATTTATAGGTCGCCTTTCAGGGCAGGAGTCCTCCCAAGGTGGCGTACAACAATAAAATGCATATAATAAAATGCATTAAAACACACACACACACACACACACACACACACACACACACACACGAGGTAACAAAAACAGCAGAAGTTCCACAAAACAACAAACATCAGCGTACGCCAGAACAGCCATACATTGCAGCTATAATCCGCCCTGATCAAACATACTCAGGGGGAAGGCCAGAGTGAACAAGTAAGCCTTCATTCAGGGCCTTCTGAACAACCTGCCATGACGGGGCCTGGTGGACCCCTGATGGCAACTTATCCCAGAGGCGTGGGGCCACTGCGGAAGAGGCCCTTTAGGCTGCTGCTAAAGGCAAGGAGCAAGGCCAGCAAAAATATCAGCAGCCCACACCAGGAAAAGACCCTGCTGGGTGCCTTGCTCTCTTTGCTGCCTCTTACTGGCACCTGCTGACAAACAGTTTCCAGGTCAGCCCCATGCAGGATCCTGCCTGAGCCATCCGGTGAGCTTGGCACTCACGGCTCCCGTTCCCTGCTGCTGTCGCTGCCTCCCCCTGCTCACCTCCTTGCTCCGGCCGAGCTGGCTTCTTCCCTACAGCATCACCACCTTCCAATGCTTTTGCTCCTTCTAAGAGAGCCTCACCTGGCCCAGGAAGGAGCCCGGCCTGATACGGCTTCCCCTCCGAGGCTGCTCTCAAACCTTTGCCACGGAGCGGTTGTGTTGCGAGGGCCGGCACCTGAAGGGCATAAGCAGAGCCCTGAAGCCGGATCGAAGGCCAAGCTAGTCCCGGTGATTCCCACGGTGGCCGACCAGGTGCCCCAGTGGGAAGTCCACAAGCAAGCCATGAATGCAACAGCATCCCTCCTGCTCACGTTTCCCAGCAACTGGCATACGGGGGTCACACGCAGCCATCATAACTAGTGATCACCGACAGCCGGGTCCTTCATGAAGGTGTGTAACCCCCGTTTCAAGCCATCCAACTTTCTTTCCTGGTCCTGCAGCTGTGCCCGTAGCAGCAGCTGGCCGGACAGTTCAGCATTTCCCCCATCACTTGACAGGTGAAGTTTTTCCTGGCGTATCTGAAGACGAGGGATGGTCCAAGCTTCACTTACTAAATGTCTGTGTGGGAGGCCGCTGTGGGGCCAGTAAAAAGACCACCAATGAAAAACACCTGTAGCAACTGCTCAGGTTTAGCCACGTCTATCTTAAACAAAACGCACGTTAGCTGAGGTCACACAAGGTTTTGCAGGGGAGCCGTGGGGTCTGGCAAAATACTTAGCATATAAAGTCAAGCTGTTCCAAGAGTTGAGCTGGCTTGATTAAAAGCAAGTAACATTCTTCCAATCTCAAGGAAGGAAAAAGAGAGCAGGATAGAGGCAAAGACAGGGAGATCAACCTCTGAATGAGGGAGACCCAGCAAGTCCCACCATTTGCAGGTCTACTGGGAGGGGCTGTGGTTCAGTCGTAGAGCCCCTGCTTTGCTTTCAGGAGGTCCCCGGTTCAATCCCCAAGCGGTGTTGGAAAAATCCTGCCTGGAACACCCTGGGGAGCCGCAGTTGCCAGTCACCGTCAACAAGACCGGGCTAGGAGGACCCGTGGTCTGACTCAGTGCAGGGCAGCCTCCTATGTTCCTGTGAGTGTGACAAGGTGAGCCCACAGGTATCTATGAGTGGCCAGTCATCATTCTGTGATTCAGGTCAGAGACGTGACTCCCAAAAGTTCATCATCCCATTGCTGATGAATCACAGAAACTCCAGGTTTTGCAGTGTCCTCCCATCCAAACCTGCCGTCTATGCTCGAGGAGATGTGCACAGCTCAGAAGAGCAATAACTTCTACCAGAGATAAATTAAAAGTGATGTCCAAATGTGCTCCCCCCTGAGGTGGCCGACAAGACAACCCTAGGACAATGGCAAGTGTTTAAAAGCAAAAGGAAGGCCGCGGTTAAGAGAACATTAAGATCACATTGCCAAACAATACTAAAAACATGATGAAGCCACATCATTCCTGGGTTAAAATGGCTGTGGCAAATAATTCCATGTTCATCTAGTAGTGAAAACGTGTAAGGCAGGGCTCTCCAACCTTGGGTCCCCAGATGTTTTTGGCCTACAACTCCCAGCATGCCCCAGCCAGCGTAGCTGGGGACCCAAGCGTAGCTGGCTGGGGTATGCTGGGAGTTGTAGGCCAAAAACATCTGGGGACCCAAGGTTGGAGAGCCCTGGTGTAAGGTCTGGCACTGGGACCACCCCCCTCAATAGGAGGGGAGGGCCTCCTCAAAGGACCGCAAGGAAAGGACCGGAGTGTCTGATCGTCGAGATACCCTGGCTTTAGAGGTTGAGACACCAACACTTCCTGGGAGGCGGCCTTCCCCAGCCTGCTATCCTCTGGATGTGTTGGCCAAGCTGGAAGAGGATGATGGGAGTTGTAGTCCAACACACCAGGATGGGGAAGGCAGCAGTAAAGTATTAGCCACGCACACTCAAGACTTCACAGCCTCTTCATCAGGGGCAGGCAACCTGGTGCTCTCTAGCTGTTTTGGACTACAACCCCCAGCAGCCCCAGCCAGCATGACCAATGGTAAGGGATTACAAGAGTTGTCTTCCAAAACATCCGCCCACCCACTGTACCTTCTAAATCCTCTACAGCCCAACAGTATCCATCACTGAGAACCTTGTAAAGAAAGAATCCAGTTAAGACTGGAGGAATCTGAAACGGTGCAAGCAAATTCTTTCTGAAAGGATGCACAGGAAGCGCATGCCACGTGCCACCCTGCTGCACCCCCAAAACCATAGGTATCGGCGGCGTGAGGACTTACACACACTCTACCCACAACTCAAGGGCTCATGAGTGCCCCCCCCCAGGCACTGAAAATCCCTCAACCTGCCTCCCCCACCACACCCCACACCACCCGCGCACACAATGGGACACTTTTCTGCCCCATTTCTTCCCAAAGAGGAGAGCCGGGAGGTGCGTTTTTCTGCCTCAGAAGCTGCTTTCTCTGTGCGCGGCGAAGAGGACGGACATGGAGCAGGGAGACGTTCTGCCTGCTGCACAGAGGAACACGGAAACTGCAAGCGCACGCCCAAGAAGCTGAATATGAACAAATGGTGCTGAGCCTTTTGAACCCTGGGCCTATTCTCTCTTCGAGGCCAGCTACCGTCTGCAAAACACAGACAGCAGTGCTTCCTGGGAGGAAGTATCGGAGGCAGTATGCCTATGTCCACCAGTTGCTGGGGAACGTGGGCGGGAGGTTGCTGTCGCACTCACGTCCTGCTTGTGGGATCCCGTGGGCAGCTGGTTGGCCACTGTGTGAACAGAATACTGGACTAGATGGCCCTGGGTCTGATCCAGCAGGGCTCCTCTTACGTTCTTATAGGACCAATCTCGACTGGCCCTTCCTTTGTACAAAAAGTATTGTTAAAAAGCAACGTCTTGAGCCTGGCCCTCTGTGAGGCCTCACAGTCAATACTGGATGGACAAGGTTCCCACTTCAGCCTGACCAAGAAATGCAGCATGATGGGCACACGCCTCCCGGCTTCTGAGATCGCAGAGGGAGATTCAAGCCCCGAGAGGCCTTGAAGTCCCACACACACACACACACACACACACACACTTCTTGACCGTAGAGCCCACGTGTGCAGAGTCACGTCTGCATTCGCTCCCATCCCAGCCCTAAAAGCGCTGGGAAAAGTAAAAAGGTTTCAAAGCCCAACGGTCAATCCAAGTGTTTGCTATTCTGCCTGTACAGTGTGGTACAGTCATCTCCTGCTTGGCTTGCTTGTGAAGAAGCTTCGTTAAACCTGAGCAGCCAAGTACCCCAGGTCTTGAGAGGCCTGCTTGTGTCAGGGCTTGCCGTCACGGCGTGTGGGTCGCCACCTCAAGTGGCAGGGAAAGGTGCGGCTGGAAAGAAGATGGGAAGCAGCCCTCCGGAGCTCCCAAGATGGCCATGTCACTTTCCCCAGGTCACCAAGTGATCCCCACTTTCCCGCCCTGCTCCCCCAATCATTGGGTGGTTTCCCATCTTTTGCGTGATTTTCCCAATTCTGAAAGGTTGAAGTGCATCTCCTAAGGCGCATTTACTGGCAGCTGGAGCTTAATGCTAAAATTTGCCTGTATTTTAGGCATCGCTTTGGCCCTGCTGCTTGCCTTTAACCCCGCCCACTGCTAGCCCCGAAGAGCATCTCCAAAACTGAATTTGGCCCTCGGGCTAAAAGACATGCTGCGCCCTGTGCGCTGGAGGGCACCATGGCTTGGCAGCTGCTGTCGCCACCTTCTAGCACTCGACCAAAACTGGGGGGCCTCCCTGCAATCTCCTTGAAACCCCCCGTCTGATCCTCCCTCCCAGGAAGGGGTTGTCCTCTACCCATGGTTCACAGGTGTGCCTGCACCCCACCCCACCCGATGGGCAGCATGGGGGGTCCTGGTAAGGGGGGGACCAAGGACTTGTGCCTCCAACCTTGGGCAGGGTGGGCACGGGGAGCAGGGACGACGCATCGGCTGGAATGGGTTACTTTGGTTCCAGCTCGTAGAGCACGGCATGGCGAAGCGCAAGGATCCAGGCATCGGACAGCCTGACTGCATGGGGATGGGGTGGGGGCGGAGAGTGCTGGCGAAACAGCAGGGCAGCTTGTATGGTGCAGGACCAGAAAAAGGCACTCGGCTAGGGTGCACTGCCAAGTTCCAAGACGATCACACTCGCAAGACTGGAACGGTTTTATGGTTGGTCAGAAGAAGCTGCCTCCTGCCCAGCCGGACCCCTTCTCCACCCTGTCCAGTGCTGTCTGCTTTGAATGGCAGCAACTCTCGAGCAGGGAGAGGCCTGTTTGCCAGGCAGCCTTTACACCAGCGTTCCCCAACCTTGGGTCCCCAGATGTTTTTGGCCTACAACTCCCAGCAAGCCCCAGCCAAACGAGGGAGGTTCTGCAGGAGGTGCACATGCGCTACCACAGCCGTCTCCAACATGGCGCCCTCCAGATGTGTCGGACTGCAACTCCCATCATTCCCAGCTGGCTGGAAATGATGGAAGTCGCAGTCCAACGTGTCTAGAGGGCATGTTTGGGGGCGGTCGCTCTACCACTAGGTCACGACCCTTCTGGCTAAGAAGAGCACAGCTGTGGATTTGGGTCTTACGCCGAGTCAGACCACGAGGCTACCCGGCCCGATCCTGGTTACGCTCCCTGGCAGCAGCTCTCCATGACTCAGGCGGAGAGAGATCTTTCCCCGCCTTTTAACTTGGAAGTGCCACAGACTGAACCTGGGACCTTCTGGAGGCAAAGCAGGATAGGCACACACGCCACACACAGAGAGCGTGTGGTCCGAGTCACTTGCAGAACAGTAAAAGGGCCCGTTTGCACAATGGCATGCCCACCGGCTGAAAGCGGGCCGCCAGCTATATACGGGGGCCCAGCAGGGACTTGGTAACAAAACAAGAGGGTTCTCCATCTCTGGCTTTACCTTAGGAACACAGGAAGCTGCCTGAGACTGAGTCAGACCCTGGGTCCGCCTAGCCCAGTGTTGTTGACACTGACTGGCAGCAATGGCTCTCTAGGGTTTGAGGCAGGATTCCTTCCAAGCCCTACCTGGAGAGGCCGGGGTTCGAACCTGGGCCCTCCTGCATGCCAGGCAGGTGCTCTCTCACCCTGAGCTGTGGCCCCTCCCGACAGCACCGGGTATTCCAAGGTGGTCACCCGTCCAAGTACTAACCAGGCCCGACCCTGCTTAGCTTCCGTGATCAGACGAGATCGGGCTGTTCAGATGCACCTTGTTTGGTGGGCCAGTGGCAGAATTTGGACCGTGCTCCAGAGGTCGCTTTCCCACCAGCGGTGAAGGTTTTCTGGGCAGAACTAGCCCCGGCAACAGCTACGTACCATCATTCCGTTACTTGTTTCTAATGAGAACAAAACGGCCTTTTATGACTTATTACGCACCCTGCTTTTGGCCAGTGGATGGAGGAGATGATTTTGGAGTGAAACTACCGATAAGATGGCTACTTCTGTGGGGGGGGGGAAGGGTGGTTTTGCACTCGACATCCAGTATTCTGCTCCTTTTGGAAATTCAGCTATAGACTTAAGACCACGGAACCCCTGCTTCAGGCTACGAGGGAAAGCCATTTGAGAGTTTCATGGCACTCTTAAGCAGCACACGTTTCCCGAGGGCAGCTTTCCCCAAGCTGGCGCCTTCCAGATATGTCAAACTGCAACTTCCAGCTTTCCCAGCTAGCGTGGCCGCCAGGATGGGCAAAGCTGCGTTAGCCCGGCTGTATCCAGCTCTTCCCCCAAGTAGCTCCAGGTAGCACACAGCGGTGGCGGGGGGGCGGCTCTCTCGTTTCATCCTCACAAACAACAACCCTGGTTAGGCAAAGAGAAGATGATCTGCTCAAGGCCTTCCCGGTAAGCTTTATGACACGAGATTTAGAACCCAGGGCTCACTGCTAAAAGCCCAAAACAGGATCCATCGCACCAAACTAGCTCTGCATCACGTTCTCAATTCTCAGATTTTCTTCACAACAAACCAGGCCCGTAGTGGGCAACTAGAAGGGCAGGTGGGATGGGGTAGAACAGGGCTGCAGCCGCCATCACGTTCCACGGACGCTTTTTTTCAGATAGTCCAACTGCCCCCCACCTGCCCTGGACGTCTTCTCCCTCCACCCGGCCTCCAAATTTCTCTAGAATACCCACAGTATAAAGAAGAGCCCCACTGCAAGGGTAAGGCAATCTTTTTGGGCCCGTGGGAGACGTGGCTAGTCACAAAGGACTAGAAACCTGCCCAGACGACTGTGTACAAAGCAGAGGTGGGGTCCGAGCCACAGCACACCAAGCAACCCCTTTAATCCACAGTTTTCAGCGCCTTTTTATCCCCCCCCTTCTTTTTCTTGATGGCTGGGCTTACTCGAGGAAAGCATCGGTCTGCAGCTGCCCCGTCTTCATATCCTAAGAATGTCTCTGAGCCCATCACGTAGCCCAGAACTGGCATCCGTGGCAAATGAAGGTGGCAGGGGCCGGAGGCCCTCGTGTCGCTTAGAAGTGATCCCAGTTGCCAGTAAGAAAACGTGTTCATTTTTTGTAAAAGGGTGGGGCGGGAAGGGCACCTTGGCAGGCATCAAGAAAGGGTGTCCAGGGGCACAATGGTGCCTGTGGACACCACGCTTCCTACCCTGCACTACGGGATCAGGCCAAGGACCACCTAGTCCAGCGTCCTGTGGCTCACCAGAAGCCTCCAGGAAGCCCACAAATAGGACGCAAAGGCAACAGAGGCCTCTCCGGAGGTCGCTTCTCAGAGAGCAGGGTTTAGGGGCGCATGCTGCCTTTGATCCTCGAGGCTGCGGCATATAGCCATCACGACGAGTAGCCACTGACCGGCCTATTCTCCATCAAAGGATGCCCTCTCCTTTGGCCCTGGGCACGCACGGTCCCCCCGTAGCGTAAAATGACCTCCGACTCCCTGCAGAGCACATGACGGCTTCAGCGCTGCAGTGAAATTGGGTTGTGGACTGAAAGGGGTGCAAAGATGCAGGCGCCCTGCCAGTGGCGCCTAAGAGGAAGAACACTGGTGCTGCCACATGGTAATCAAAGCGGGGTTGCTGGAGAAGGCAGAAAGTGTCTGCCTGTGTGTGTGTGTGTGTGTGTGTGTGTGTAGAACCTAGTTGCCAATGCCTCCTCCTCGACAACATCCTCTTCACTCTTCAGTCTCCCGCTCACAGCCAATCTGGCTGGGCTCCTTCAGTCAAGCACAGCATGGACGAAAGGAAGAGCAGAGCAGGATCAGGATGTACCACCGATGGCCACCAATCTGGGTGGCTTTAGAAGGGGATTAGACAAAGTCATGGAGCAGGAGGAGGAGGAGGAGGAGGAGGAGGAGGAGGAGGAGGAGGAGAAGGCTATCCATGGCTACTAGTCCTGATGGCCCTATGCATACTGGCTCTCCAGTAGCAGAGCCAGTATGCCTAGGCGCGCCAGTTGCTGGGGAACATGGGCGGGAGGGTGCTGTTGCACACTCCTGTCCTGCTTGTGGGCTTCCTCCCGTAAGCATCTGGGTGGCCACCACTTGGAAGAATGCTGCGGACCCAGCAGGGCTCTTCTCACATGTCGGCAGAATAAACCAGCGAGAATCGCGTCTCTCCACTCTCCCTCCAAAGCTTTGCAAAAGTTCTCGCACCCGCTTGTTGAAGACCGACTATGTGGAACTTACAGTATTTCTGGGCCCTGCCTCTGATAACAACAGTTATTCTTGGATCACAAAACTCCTGTGATATTGCACAACTTTCTGGACGTACTTAAGTGAGCCAGTGCGGTATACTGGTTAGTTAGAGCAACTTTCCAAAGACTGAGTTAGAGTGTCGGTCTGGAGCAGTGTTCTCCAACCTTGGGTCCCCAGATGTTTTTGGCCTACAACTCCCAGCATGCCCCAGCCAGCTACGCTGGCTGGGGCATGCTGGGAGTTGTAGGCCAAAAACATCTGGGGACCCAAGGTTGGAGAACACCAGGGTTTGAACTCCCACTTCAGAAGTGAAGCTTGCCAGGTGATTCTCTCTCTCAAGCTCACCCACTGCACAGGGTTGTTGTGAGGAAAAAATGGGCGAGAGGCGGACTATGCATGCCACCCAAGGACTTCAATATGCAACGTTTACAGGCTCTCTGTCCAACAAGAAACCAGGGGGAACGCCCCCCCCCACAGGCCGCAGCAGAGACGAGACGTGGTCCCTCTGGACCATAACGTGGATTTCACGTCCAGTCACTTTTCACCATCTTTTGGCAGAGCTATGTTTGCATTTCCGTGCGCAGCCTTCCCCGCCAAACGGCACCTCCCTCTGCAAAACACCCACACGCGTTAACGCAGTCTTGCGACTCAACCCGGCTGCCAATGCCTGTTTTGATCCCAAACCACCACCTCGCCACAATGAGGAACTCAGATGATCTCTGCAGATGGATTCGGTAACATTCAGCCCCCACAAAACCACTTCAGCATCCAGGCCACCTTTCCTTCCTGGAGCCCCAGCGTACCCAAGAGAGGCCAAAGTTCCATACCTTTTACACACACACACACACAGACACACACACACAAGACACACACACACACACACACTCCTGACCCCACAATTTAAAGAGAGACTCACTGGGGGAGAGAGGGGTGATTAGAGATCCCCCCAAATCAAGCTCACTCGGCGACAGGTGCCACTAGGAACCCAAGGAGACGGCTCTGGCTGGCCGCAGTGCATTCTGGGAAAGAGACTCAGGTCTCCAGGGGGTGCAAAGATCAGGAATCTGGCTCAGTCCCCAGCAAAGACACTTCCTGAGATGGTGGCAGGTGACGACGAGAGAGCGGAGAGCCCCGCTTGCTGCCGCTTATCTCACACGCTCCGGGAAAAAAAAGCATCCTGGCGTTTATGGATTTTCCTGCCTCCTGGAAAATGGGGAGGGGGGACATGTTGGTAATACACTTGCTGTCAGGAGCTGGCCTTTCTGAAAAGCTCGCTTCATGTTCCCATGGGAGGCTATTCAGGAATGCCTCAGTGCATTGTGGGATACCAAGGAGAGCTGCCTGTCAGGCTAGCGCAGGGCGAGGGCTGGGGGGGGGGGAGGGTGTAGTGCCAAACACGGACACCCCCCCCATCTCAAAGCTCGTCAATAATGCACTGGAACACAACACTGCATGCTCAGGAAGGAGCTGCGGGAGGGGCCAGGGGGTGTGCTTAGGCCAGCGTGGGACACTGTGTGTGTAGTTGCATGGAAGAGGTGGGATTTATTCATTTAGAAACTGCTTTTCCAAAGCACAATTTTAAGAAGGCGCTTCATTGTGTAAAAACAAACAAACCATAGGAACAAACAAATTTTAAGTCCTGCAGTAAAACAAGCTACAGCAGTTTCAAAGTGAGCGAAACAGCTCTTCTCCATCCTTGCAGCACCACTGGCCCGGCTGGGAAAATGTACAGATAGGACAGGACAGGCAGAAACAAAGCAGATGGGAACTGGAGAGCCCAGATCGGTCCTGACTGGGCATATCTGCGCGGGCACCCAGGACAGGAACGGAGGACACTGGAGATGGTAAAATCCAGCTTAGGAAGGTTTTTTTTTTAAAAAAAAAATCCTCAGCCAATGCAGCGCCAAAGCTAGGGATGGCTGGGCTCCTGCCAAGGGCCCTCCCTGCAGCAGGGGTCCACTGACAGGAGACTCCTGGACTCGCCCCGCCTCTTCCCCCGTTGCCACCTGCTTGTTCACCTGCCTCTCCCTCTGGCTCAGGCCTCTCTGCCTGCTGAGCAAGGAAGTGATGAGAAGAAGGGAGAGGAGCGAGAGCTAACAATGGTGGTGAGAAGGTGGACTTGTTATCTAGGGCCCCCCGCGGAGGGTGTCCTGCCCAAAGGCGCCCAGAAACCAGGAGCTGGCCCTGCAGGCGGGAGTTTCACTGCCCCCACAGCCCCCAGACCCCAGAATGGGGGGAGCGAGAACTGGATGGACACAGTGTAGGGCCACTGCTGTCCACAATGATACCTACCCCTGTTCTGGTGGAACTGCTCTGGGATTGCTCAACTCAGGCAAGGCTATGTCATCATCATCATCATCATAATCACATTTTATTTCTATAGTGCAACACCCCCCCCGCAAGAAACAGGCACTCAGGCGCTTTACAAAATATCGTTGTTATTATTTTGTATATTTTTATACTGATTTTGCTCCCTACCTAAAAGTAGCAAACAAAACATCAGATAAAAACATGGGAAATCCCAAACTGTGGATGCTTAAAAATGAAAAAAAGATTTTCAGGCACTTAAACACACACACACACGTGCGCGCGCGCGCGCGAGAGAGAGAGAGAGAGAGAGAGAGAGAGAGAGAGAGAGAAGCAGGAGGAGCACAATGGTGTGTGAGTTCCTCCCTGTGGAACTTGCTGCTGTCACCCAAGACACGGATCCTTCAAACAGAGGCTGGTGTGCGATCGCAGGTGGGGTGCCCCCCCCAACCCCGCGCCACCATGGGTGAAGCGCAATGGGTAATGCCAGCCAGACACCCCACTCTGAAGATGCATCTCTCTGCACACTGCTGGAGCTGAAAGTGACAGCACATTTTAGAGTAAGAAGGACCGGCGCGGGTAGGACCTCAGTCATGCCTCTCTGTAGTTTTAAGCCATTGCTTCTTATCCCATCCTCACTCAGTGGGTGGAATGACCTGACAGTTTCGCTAAAAAGCTGCAGGTACAAACGGAGGCACCCAGAAATGGGAGGAGCACATTGGCCCTTTGCCAAACGGAATAGCCACACAAATCTGTCTGCTGACCGGTTCTCCATCAACGCCTTGTCCTCAGCAACCCCCACACAACCCCCTTGCCCAGTGACTTACCCAGGCCCCTCTTACTGCCACAACACCCTGCCTTGAAAACAAAAAACCTCCACCACAAAACCAAGTATCAGGTTTGGAATGAAACATGATGCGCAGCAAACAAAATGCATTTCAAAATACACAGGAAACGGGAGAGATTCGGTCAATAATATGCATATTTGGCATATACATAGCACTTCAGAGCAGGCTGGGTTCAGACAACACGATAACCAACACTCAAGGGTTGAGTATGGGTAGAATGTAGGTTGTTGTTGAAACGTGGGTTACAGTGTTGTCTGAACCCAGCAACGCTAACAAACCGTGGTTTGTTTACCACAAACAGCCCATGAAGAGAACCCATGGCTTCATAGATTCATAGATCATAGAGTTGGAAGGAGCCTACAAGGCTACCGAGTCCAACCCCCTTGCTCAATGCAGGAAACTAGAGGAGGGGTCTCCCATCCAATTAATCACCAGGCCTGATTGTTGGCTTGTGAACTGTGAGTTGTTTGTGGCTAACAAACCATGGTTTGTTATCTCAGCTGGGTTCAGACAATACGACAATCCACATTTCAACAACAATCCAACCCGCACTCAACCCATACGCAACACTAGAGTGTGGGTTATCGCACTGTCTGAACCGAGTCAATATGTTTCACAGCATTGTCCTGGTCATCTTCTCAGGGGCCCATGTGGTAGGCCAATAACCTTCGTGGTTCTGCAGGTGCGGGTCAAAGAGAAAACGTTTCACGCAAGGCCACCGTGCAATTTCAAGACTCCTTGTGCTCATGCTCATGCCCTTAAGCCACTAAGCAGCAATAGTCTGAGATGCTCCAAGCTGTTTAGGAGATGCAAAGACAAGACGGAAATATATGTATGTTTCTGTACTGACAAGTACTACACTTTGCTCCTGCCTGTCTTGCCCGACGAAAAGTTCCAGTAAACATGAGGGCTTGAATGCTCCCACACTAATCAAAGCTGACACAGCAAAGAGATACCATTTCAACCTGTGTTGTCCTTCGAGAGCAAGATGGCCCCTGCATTATACAAATCTAGACTTTCTTGACTAAAGGTACAAGTTGTCTCTCATTATGAGGTCAGCGTAGCAATTAAAAACAAAACACTGACCGAATGAACAGGCTCCGAAAGTTTCACCTACTTTTGATTCTGAGTGCAGGATATCGGTCTCCTTGGGGCAGGATCTGGATTGCTTCGGCACAAATTGTCACGGATCCTTCACTGCACAGGGAGTCCCAGAACACTGGCAGGAGCCCAGCAGATGAGAGGAAATCCCACAAAGGCACCCAAAGGGTCCGCGAGGAAGCCTCCCTTCAGCGCCTGTTTTCCACCCAACTGACACATCCCTCGGAAGCTACCTCTGAAATGCGATCAACTTCTAACGTGAGGAGATCCCCGCAACAACAGAGGAAGGAGGCCAAGGCGGCCAGGAAGCAGCCCTGCCCTGACACCTCATCCTTAAAGACAACACTCCAAGGCGGCCACCCAACCATCCAGCCCTGCCACTTCCAGGGAAACCGGTACGGCAGTTTGGTCACCCCACAACACGACATAACTGCGGGACCTCCCCAGTCGAGGAAGAGAGGCTGGAACACACCCAGGCAGCCGTTGTGACAGAGCGCATGTGCTTGCGCAGTGTCCGCTGCACTCAATCTACGGGCACTGATGTATTTTGTGGGGGGGGTGTGTTAAGGAATTCACCTCCATTATCTCAGTAATGCCTACAACAACCACGTAAAGTAGGCCAGTGGGATCATCCCAATGGGTCAGGAGCAGCCACAGCCTTGGGCCGCAGGGGTGGGGGGAGAAAAATGTTCTCCAACTCCTCTGGGTCTCTTGAACTGCAGAACTGGGAGCTCATGCCCGAGATGTACAAGGAAGCAGAAGAAGGTCCTGCTTTGTTGGTTCTGACAGGGCAGAGGCCAGGTTCCTAGTATTTATAGGAGGCCTGGCCAATCTGGAGGCTTTATACTGCCTGCCAATCACAAGGACCGATACTGCACCTGCCCTTTCCCTTCCATGTCACAAGACAGTCCCCAAACACCCAAGGCATGCCGAATCCAGGGTAACTCACCAGGCCAGCCTTCCCCAACCTGGCGCCATTCAGATGCTTGTGACTACAAATCCCAGCATTCTGGACCATCGGCCATGCTGGCTGCGGCTGCTGGGAGTTGAAGTTCAAAACATCTGAAGGGCACTAGATTGGGGAAGGCTGCGCCAGGCCACGTTCCAGCTTCTGTGAACGACAAAGTTCCTCATCCAAGTTTCAGAGGCCCCTGGCCGGCACTGCAGCCCCGTTCAGACATTCACGCACGGGGGTGGGACGTGAGGCTGCAGCAGGCCCCCCCACCCCACCCCACCCCTCTGTGGATCCCTTGGGACGTCGGTCAAGGCCCCACCCGCCAGGCACGGGGCTGGGGTTACAGAGGCCAGCAGGGGGGTTCACGGTGAGGGTCAACCCGGGGATTGCTGCGCCCATGCTGGCCCCTGCCGGATCGCTCACTCTTCAGAGTGCATGGGGGGCCAGGACCAGAGTAGCCTCCCTGACGCTGGAGCAGCCTCCCACTTCACACACCTCCAAAAAGGTATCCATGTTTTATTTAGGGGCACCCGTCGGCCATCGCATGTGCCTCCCAGTCCGCAGGCAGTGCTCGAGGCGTGGTGCTTTCCATAAAGAGAGGTACTGGGGCTGAGCCGGCACAGCAGGCACACCCGGCCACTCCTAAACCCAGGCAAGTAGGGAGAGGCCACGGTTGCTCAATGCTGGGCGAGGAGCGCTCAGCACACGCTCAGAGGCACCCTCTCCCTTGTCGTTACTCCTTGTCGTTTGAGCGTTGCTGGAACTGAGACTAGGTTCCAGGGGCGAGGCCTACGTGGCTGCCACAGCACGGACCTCGCTTCCATGGAAACACAGCGGTGGTTGCAACACACGGCAGCTTTTGGGGGAGCCTCAGTTGGTGGCAACGGGCGGCGGCAGCAGCAGCAATAATGCCTGGTGGGGCCCCCCGAGATCAAGACATGCCTCTGAGACAACAGCAAAGGTGAGCCTGTGTTGGTTAGGCTGGCAGCCAGCCAGCCTCACCTGCCAAGGTGAGCACAGTTCATAAGCACATGGGGTGTGATGCGACTGGAGGCTGGGATTTCGCAAGGAATGTCTGAGAAGCAGATGGCATTCTTCCCTCCCCCTGCATGATGAGTACAGCTGGGATCACAGGCATATCTCTGCGCTGTATAGCAAATTCTTATTACTGCCATCACCACCATTCAGATATACACTTTGCAGCATGTCCGCCAAATGATGCTTTTATTTTATTTTATTATTATATTTATACCCCGCCTTTTTTCCTGCAAGGAACCCAAGGTGGCTTACATACGGTAATCCTCCTCCTCCTCCTCCTCCTCGCCATGTTATCCTCACAATAACCCTGTGAGGTAGGTTAGGCTGAGAGTCAGTGACTGGCCCAAAGTCACCCAGGGAGCTTCATGGCCGAGCGGGGACTAGAACCCGGATCTCCCGAGTCCCAGTCCGACACTCTCACCACTAGCCACACTGGCTTCCTCCGCTAACTCCTTTCCACAGTTACCTGGTGAGGCAGGCCTCTGTTTTAGCATTTTTACACTCTGGGAAACTGAGGCTGAGAGAGAAGCAACTTGCTCAAGGCCACCCAGCAAGACAATAATGGCTGACCTGAGATATTTTAAAGCCTAAAACTTCAATCCTGGGCACACTGTCCTGGGAATAAGCGCCACTGCACACAGTGGGTCTTACTTCTGAGCAAACAAGCATATACTTAAGACTGGAATGACAATCTGTAATAACGGAGAGGGAATTACCTTGGGCGCCTCCTCTCATCCAGCCAGATCTTGCAGTGTGTAAGAACTGCGTGGTGTGGTCAGGGCTATGTACCTGCCAAGCCCCTAGCCTCACCTTTCAAACCCCCAAAGTAATTTATGCAAACTTCACCCTGAGCTCTTACTCAGCCCCGGTCCAGCTTTTGAGATTTCACATTATCCCTGTGTTTCCATGTTTATCAGCACAGTCATAAGGGCTAGGAACTTATGGTTTTTTAAAAAAATAATCCCCAGAAAGCAAAAACCCTCAGAATGCCAAGCATCTACCCTTGTGCAACAATTTAATATAGGTGCAGAATGCATGCATCTGTGGATATAGTTCAAGAGGTATTATCTATTCAGAGTAACATGTGTAGCTGGTATTGAAGGACTTTAAGTGTTATCCTGGTGGGAGCAACTAGCAGCTGTGGTGTGTGTGGGGGGGTATTGTGGTCCAGTGCATGGCACACCATAGTTCCCAGTGAGTTTGGTGCATAGCCCTACTGTATGTTAGTATTTCCACAAAGTTGCCATCCATCCATCTTGTAGCCTTGAGGAATGGTACAGCAGAACAGACCAGTTCCATGCAACAGAAGCCAAGCCCCTCTACACACACACATCGGGTTTTGAAGATGTTCATCTTGTGACCTTTGGGATGCCTCTGTGCGCCATTTTGGGGGTAAAGCATGTCCTGGGCAAAACTGAAAGATGAATGAAGGCTGGGAGGTCCCCTGGGCTGTCAGCTTTCTCTGTGTGTGTGGTTGTGGTGCGGGTCTGCTGTTCCCATTGTGTAAAGGCCTTCCTTCAGGCAAGGCACGCACGGCGTGTGTCAACAGTTCACAACACCCCAGAAAAACAGCCTGCATGCATCCAGAGCACAAATGCCAGCCTAGCCTGCCCTCAGCTCCCATCACCCCCTTCTTGGCTGACAAAGGATCGCCTTCCGATCTCCGCTCTGGTAGGCGAAGGCCTCATGCATCACAGCAAAACAAGCAGAGTCACTGTGCGCGTAGCCCTGAAGGGAGCAACAGCAGCCCCCTTTCCCTCTGGGAGACCCCCCTTCCCCGTGATCCGTGGGCCCATCCGCTGCGTGAACACCCTGGTGCACAAGCGAGGCGGCGGCCGGAGCAGTCCCCATTCATTCCTGCACAGCCGGGCCACCCAGAGTGACTGGACGGTCACGGAGGCACCGCAGCGGCCAAGCCGCCTCGCTCCGAAGACCCGTCATCGCCCGAGAGCAGCAGCAGACCTCGGCAAGGCCGAAAGGGCCAAATCGGGCATTCCGGCCGGCATGCAGCCCTGCTCAGGGGCTGATGCTTCCCCAAAGCAACCTGCGAGGCGAGGGGGCGTCTTGGGGAGGGCGGGTGACAATGACTCCCCCCCCCCGCGCGCGCCCGGTTACATCTGTGGGTCCAAGCCGCATCAGGAGATGTGGGGCAGGGAGGCAGAAGGGGGCCGGGTCAGCCTGAGAGCCACCTCCAAAACCCCCCCTTCCCCCCCGGGCGGGCTCGGCTTTTCGGGAACGGATCGATGGCAGCAACGTCTATGGCATGACGCGCCGTCCTCCCCCCGCCTGCCCGCCTGGCGATGGAGCTGCCAGCCTGCCTTTGCCAGTCATTCCGCAGTCTTTGGCTCCAATGGCCGGCGATGGTGGAAGGCAGAGCGGAAGCCGCCGCCAGCCCCGCACCCCCGTCCACACAAAACCACTCCAGCGCACGGCGGGGAGGGGTCCAGCCTGCCTCCTGCCTCCCGCCCCGCCCCGCCGATTCTTCCCCCCGGGTAAACAAATGGCTCCTCCGCGGGACTCACTCACCGTCTCGGAATTGCGCTCGTTGCCCGGCGCCAGCGCGGTCCGCAAAGACATCTTGGGCGGCGGCGGCGGCGGCTTCTCCTCCTCCTCCTCCTCCTCCTCCTCCTCCCCGAGCCTGGGCGCCGCGCGGGCGACGGGGGCCCGCCTTCCTCCTTGCCTCCCCCAAAGTGGACGCTCATATAAGCACACACCGATGCGCGGCTACGGGGGGGGGGGGCTCGGAAATGGAGGTGAGCGGCAGAAAATGCCGGGCTGCGAGCCCCGCGCGGGGCTAGTGGAGCCCGCGGAGGAAGCCCGGGGCTGCTTTCCCAGCGGGGGGGCTCATGTTTGGCAGGCGGGAGGGGGGAGACGCAGGCGGGCGGCGCCGCCGCTGCTGCTGCAAAGGCCCGCGGTCAGTCGGCGGCTCCGGTGACGGGGCTCCGGCTCAGCGCCTCTGCTGCGCCCAGCCCGGCCGCCGCGTCCTCCCCGCAGGCAGGAAAGGGCAGAGGCGCTTCCTGCCACCCCCCATCAGGCTCCGTCCGCGCGCCGGCAGGAGGGGGGAGGGCTGCGCACGGAGATGCCCGCCCGGGGTGCGCGATCCGAGCCGCGGCCGGGCCCCCTCCGCGCCCCGCCTGGCTGGCACAAAGCTCCCGCTGCGCCGGGCGAGGCGCGCTTCACCGAAGGCAGCCGGCGCCGGAGAGCCGGGCGCGGGCAGAGGGACCCATCGGGCTGCCCCCCGCGTCGGCGGCGGAGCGGGAGGGAGGGCGGGAGCGAGGGGGGGGCGTTCACGAAGAAGGCGATCTCCTCTCCCACCTACCCCGGGAGGCTGGGAACGGCGCGAGAGACGGGGAGGGACGCAGGGCAGAAAAGGGGAAGGAAAAAAGACGTCGAGGAGGAGGAGGGCCGAGCCGGGCTGGGCTGGGCTGGGCTGGAGGACACACACGGCGGGCGAGGCCAACTCCAGCCTCCGAGCCGCTTAAAGGCGCCGCCGCCCGCGTCCAAAGGCGCCGTTTGGTGAGGGCGCGCGGAGCGGAGCTCCGAAACGCGCGTGGAGGGAACGCTGGCGGAGCAGGACTGCAGCTGGCTGGCTGGCTGGCCTTCCTTCCTCCCCGCCTGGCAAACACGAGGATGCCTCTGAGCACGGGCAGAGTGCCTCGCTGAAGCTGAGACAGGGCTCAGCGCAAGGACTATAGCACCGCCCAGGAAGAAAACTGGAAACGAAGAAGAAGAGAAGAGACCGCCTCTGAGCATGTGTGAGCATGTGGGGAGCGCAGGTCGCCTCCCTGTTTTCAAAGGCAGGGTTGTGAGCCTTGGAAGACTGGAAGTAGTGGCGAGTAGTGTGCTTCTGAACATGTCCAGAGTGCTTATCTTCTCTCCTGGACAAACTGCAGTTAGCCAGAATTGGGGAGAAGAGTTGCAGGGCGCGGCTTTCTTTCTTTTGAGGGACACAGGAATGCGCTGGATTGGAGCAGATTTTTTAAAAAACAAATTGACATATATTCAGTTACATTTGTGATCTGACTCGCACCCAAATAGCTCAGGAACAAAGCAGCTATCAGTTTTTTGCCTCCTTTGGACTTGTTTTTTGTTTTTGTTTTTTACATGCACAGGCTCAAAAAACAAAATCTCGAAACTAATTAGGGTGCAATCCTGTGCATGTTTAGACACACAAAAAAAAGTCCTACATGGCTGGTTGGGGAATGCTGGGAGTTGTAGGACTTTTTTTTCTGCCTAAACATGCACAGAATTGCACCCTTATTTCTCTTTTTCTTCAGCCACAAGCGGGCACCTGGACCTGGAGTCCAAAAGAAACCGCCCAAGGGACAGACGGTTTTCCCCCACACAGGGCTAAGCTGCGGAACTGCCTGCCACTGCCATCACAAGAAGGGGCAGGGATATCGGTGTGGCAATCGGCCAGTAGGATTGAGACACACTCACCTTGGTGTCTATTAATCCTCCGGCAGCTGGAAGACAACCAGCCATCAATCATAGGAAGTGGGTCCCTGAAAAATTACTGAAGGTTCTCAAGCCTTTCCTCTGCATTACAGTATTTGGAGTCAGATGGGGACGTTGTGACCCAGCTTGGCATGGTACAGCTTCTGCCAGCTCGGGTGTCAAGCCACAAAATCCCAGCCACCCATTCACCCCTTACCAGACTGGGCTTTTGTGATACAGCCCCAACAAACTCCTAAACTATTTTAAGGATGAATTCAGTGCCAGAGCTCAGCTCCTAGAAAATGAGAAGAAATCAAAGAGTGTCTCTGAGCACATGCAGAGAGCCTTTTCCCTCACATGCATGAGCGACTTGCCCTTTGCCCCTCCACATCTTGGATTTGGGGGAAGGGGCTTCTTGGCAGGGTTGCAGTTTTAAGGCAGGCCTTCTGAGCTTGAGCCCCTCCCTGGGGAAAAATGTAAGCGCTGTGTAGTTAGAACTGGAAATGCAGGTAGTCCAGAAGGTTTCACACATGTCCTGCTCTAAGGCTGCAATTCTATGCAAGTTTAGACAGAAAAAAGGCCTACAACTCCCAGCATGCCCCAGTGAGCTGTGCTGGCTGGGGCATGCTGGGAGTTGTAGGCTTTTTTTTCTGTCTAAACTTCCATAGGATTGCACCTTTAGTGAGTAAGGGAAGCATTTCAAGCTGGGCTAAAAGATTGAGCAGGAGTTTGTTCCAAAGCTGGGAGTGTGTGTGTGTGTGTGTGTGTGTCATTAAGAGGCAGTGGAGGCAGCTTGTCTAGTCCTCCAAGGCAGAAATAATTCTCGGCCAGGGTGACTGCACTATGTGCACGCTCGCCTCCGCTTCCCTGGGGTTCGGCAGCGGTGAACAGGAAGGCGTGCAGCGTGCTCCTACATGCATTTACTTCAAAGGAGGCCCCACTCCGTTCAGTGTGGCTCGTGTCCAAGAAAGCGAGCACAGGGTTGCGGCCTGAGATGCCTTGTTTCTGCAAAGGGATGCTAGCAGGCAAGCAGCCCAGAAAGGAACTAGTTGGCGCAGGAATATGCGATTCAGCACTTGAAGTATGCGCAAGGGTGCTTCCTGGAGGCTTGTGCCGGCTTGCTGACCCCATTAATGTTAAAGTACAGTTGCTTGGGAACTTCTCTTGCACAAGCCCACTGGAAATGAGTGGAGGCTGCACATGCTTTGGCCTAGGCACCTTGCCCCTTAAGCCCAGATTCCCAGGGTGGGCTGTGATTTCTCAGCAGCACTCTGTTTATGCTCAGAGCAGTAATTCCCGCAGCTGAACCCTGGAACAGAAAATGGGGTCCCATCATGTCCTAGACCCACCATCACCGCTGGGGAACCTCGCATGACAGAAACCAGAGTCTTGTGGTCCAAATATTCCGAGACTGTCTTCTTGCCCCTTTGCTGTCGCTGTCATTGTGTTGCCGGCTGACCCAGTTCAAGAGGTCCAGAGCCCCACTGAGCTCCTGGTGAAGCTTTTGCACTCGCCCATTTCAATTTGGTTACATTTGAATCCAGAGTTTGAAATATCAGAATGTTGATTCCAAGGAACTCTTTGGCAGAGGGAAGCTAAATTTTGTTGGTAATATGTTAAGACAATAATAGTAAGCATTACTAATTCAATGTATTTTGTACTCCACCACCACTCCTTAAATCAATAGCCCTGTGCAGTAGTGGTTAGAGTGCCAGGCTAAGACTGGGAAGCCCAGGGCTCAAGTCCCTACGTTGGATGACTTTGGGTCAGTCTCTCTCTCAGCCCTGCCTGCCTCACAGGTTTGTTGTGAGGATAAAATGGGTGGGTGGCGGGTGTGAGAGAACGCTGTTCAGTGCCTTGACCTCTTTAGAGGGCAGCTGGGATAAAAATGTAATTAGTTGATTAATTAAAATATATATCTCCCCCCAACATAAATACATGGAATTATTAAAAAGTCACATCGGGAGAATATAAAATTTTAAAATTTTGCGGACAAATTCAGCTTAGGAGAATTTGCACGAGAACTTTTTTTTTTCTAAATTTAGGGCGAGTTCAACCCTCAACCTGCCCTCCAGGTCCATTAAAATGCTTGCTTGTGTGAAGGAGACCCTTCTCTCAGAGCCTCTGCCAGCATTTAGAGGACACAGCCGGGCAATCCATTTTCATGGGCAGGCTCATTTTTCATTTGACTAATTATTATATACGTAAGGCTGCACTTGTCTTGTGGAAGGGGCATGGCAGAATTGGCCCTGTGAAGGCTGCGTGCCGACGCAGCGCCTGTGTCCACTTCACTGGCAAACAAACCCTGAACTGGTTTCAAGAGAGACAGCTCTTAAGAGAGGATTTGGGAGTGGAGGGTGTGTGTTAAACACTTTCCCAGTTTAGGGGTACTGGAAATGTGTCACTTATTATTTGAAATCTGAGGGTGCTATACTGGAGTCCCAGGAAATGGGTCCGAGGGCACATGACTGTGTTGAAGCTAAGCTGGCGTGGGTCTGGTCAGTGCCTGGATGGGAGACTGCCTGGGATCTCCTGTGTACACCATCTAGGCTTCCATGATAGACAAAAGGCAGAATAGAAATGGCATAGAAATTAAGATGACCTTGACTCTGCTCTCCTCTTAGAGCATCAAAAATCCCTATTACCAGGTGACAGCGCCAAATGAAATTCCCCTTGTGATGATAGGTTGGGAGCACTTCACTCCTTGAAAACCTTGGAGAGCTGATGATGCACATTTCAAACGTTCTCCGTGCATCATCAGTAACTTTTGCAGCAGTGTTCTCCAACCTTGGGTCCCCAGATGTTTTTGGCCTACAACATCTGGGGACCCAACGTTGGAGAACACTGTCCTACAGCAACCCTGCAAGGTGGACTAGGATTATCATCACCCTGTGGCACACAGGGAGCGTGCGCGCGCATGCACATGCTGAGGCTGGGAGAACAGGTTACCCACTAAATTCATGGCCGAGCGATTGCAGAGGGCAGCCCGTGGTCTTAACCACTACATTACAACAACAGCTCAGATGCAGCGTGCCTCCTCCTCGTTGGCAGCAGGTGCCAGACAATTCAACTTCGGGTAAGAGCTCCCTGCCTGCAGTTTTCAGTCTCAACGGGTTTAATCGAAACTAAAGCTGCAGCTCGACGTGAAGCCTCGTGGTAAGAAAGGCTGTGTAAACGGATCTCCCAGGTTTTGCAGCGAGGGCGGGCATGCATGCATGGGGGCTATCTAAGCATCCCCTCTGCAGTGATGATGCTCCCTTCTCTCCAGCCTGGAGTGCACCGGGGGGGGGGGGGGGAGGCACCATGACCCAGCCTCGCCCCGCAGGGCGCTCCAGGGTTGGTGCCCAGCCTGCAATGCACGGCAGCCAATGGCTAGCCGCTGCAGTGGTGGGGAGCCGGCCCCACAGGGCTGTGATTGGCTGCCGGGCGGCATGGAGACAAGGGCGGCCTGCCAGTCACCCTCCAGTCTCTCCTTCCCCCCCCCCTCCCCCCAAATCCTTGCCACGGGGGACTTGCAGCCTCCACGCTCACTCCCCATTGGCTGCTACGGCAGCCAATCCCCCTCACCCACCCGCCTGGCCATTAACCCTTCCCTGCCACTTTGGCGCCGCAGGAGGATGCGCCTTTGCGCATGCATGTGCCACAGGTTGGCAAGCTCAGCGGGGAAATGAAGCGCTTCAGGGCGGCCAGATCTATCGCCACCCCGCAAACCAATTTTCTCGTTAGGATTTTCTTTCTCCCCTCCCCCCCCCGCCTCTTCCACCGGTTATATTTGAAAAAACACTCACCCCCCCCGCCGCGCCGCGCGCTATTTCGCTTTCATAGATGTCATAGATCATAAGAGTTGGAAGGGGGCCTACAAGGCCATCGAGTCCAACCCCCTGCTCAGTGCAGGAAACTAGAGGAGGGGGTCTCCCATCCAAGTAATCACCAGGCCTGACCCTGCTTAGCTTTCCATGCTCAAGACAAGCTGAGCCAGCGTAGGCCACAGGCCTGTATCTGGAGAGGAGAACAAAATGGGCCGCTGGGCAGTGCATGGTAACAGTGGCCGTTGCTCCTGGTGCAGATATACAGGCCTGTGGCTCACGCTGGCTCAGCTTGTCTGAGTGTGGAAAGCTAAGCAGGGTCAGGCCTGGTTGTTACTTGGATGGGAGACCCCTCCTCTAGTTTCCTGCATTGACCAGGGGGTTGGACCCGATAGCCTTGTAGGCTCCTTCCAACTCTATGATCTATGAAATCTATGACCCAGAGAAGAAGACGTTGGGATCCAAGAGAAAGAGAGAAGGCGTGAACCAACGATGCCATCTGCTGTTCACCCGGGCGTTAAGACTACACGTGAACAGACCCACCAGCGGACGTAGCCAGCAGAGAGGGCGGCCATGCGTCAGGCCAGGCCCTCGCTGGGCCCGTCTAGTTCAGGAGTGTCTACTCCGACTGGCAGCCGGGGCCCTCCAGGGCTTCAGGCAGAGGAGGGGCCTTCCCAGCCGGTTAAGGCTGCCCCTGGGGTCATGCCAAGCAGGTGCTCAGCCTCCCGTAATCCGGACCCCATCACCCAGATCCCCACCCCATCCACAATATGACGGCTCAGCCTGGCGATCCATCCAGGAGGGAGCTGGAAGCCACGGAGACAAGGCCTCCCTTAGGGCCGGCCGACTGGGTCTCTCACTAGGCCTTTGTCTGGGCCTGGCAAGCGACCAGCTGGGCTTCTCTTTCCACAAGCAGCCGGGGCCAAATGAAGCCCCAGTGGCTTGTTCCCTTCTTGCAAGCGGAATCCCGGAGACGACAATGAAGCCGGGAAGGGCCGAGGGCCCCTTGGAGGTGGCGCGGAGGGAGCGCGGGGCAGGCAACACTGGCCGATTGTCTCGGTCTGGCGGGCTTTCATCCACACCAAAACAAAGGCTGTTGGGAGAGCCTTTCTGGGTCAGAGCTTGCCCGGCCGCGTCGCGGAGCCCTGAGGATGGCACGTGCGAACATGGCAGGCAAGGCAGTCACAAAGCAGTTCCCCAGAAGAACTCTGACGCCCGGGCCCCGGTGGGTGGGTGAGTTGGTGCCCAAAGGCATGCCATCTCTCGGGCCCATGTGAGGGGAAGTTCCTCTACCTGCTATCATCTCACAGATTAAGATGGAGATGTGCTTGTCACACGTTCCTTCCTTCGTGATGCAAGCCCTCCTGCTGCGACGCTTCCGTGGAGACTCCGGGGGAACCGCTGCCAGCGTCTCCCCGGCCTGCCTTTGTTCCACAAGAGCTCCTGCCCTCCACTGATTCAAACCACTGATTCAAACGCCGTGGCGGCGTTGGCTCTTTTGGCTAAAGGGATGCTTGAAAAACTTAACCATCCTACAATATTATTACCAGCTGTTCAGAATAGAGCTCAGCAGCTGCAGAGCACAAAACGTGTTCATGCTTTAGTGTTCATGTACATAAGGTGGCCCTGTGCCCTCTTTTACCGAAGGGAGTCCTCTCTTTGCAGGGCTGCCAGAAGACCGCTGCTGTTTGAAGGTGTCCTCTATTTGTTAGGCTGTCCTGCCTGAGTCCAGTTTAATGATAAAGAACCAAGCAGGCCCTTGACGTGTGAGCGGGTCCTGTATTGTGTTTTTAAATGTGTTTTAATGGATTTGTTTTATTATGGTTTTAACCAAGTTTTATTATCTAATTTGTAAGCTGCTTTGAGTGCCACTTTCTAATCGATTCTAATAAATTAATAAGAACGGCTGCCCGTCAACAGCACCTGGGCCCAGAGAAGTCACCTGGTCACAGTCTTCCACACTATGGTGAGATGTTCTGCATTTCTATTTAAATTATAATACATTATAATAATTATTTCTAAATTTGCAGCTATACCTAAAAATCAGCATATGCAAATTGATGTCCTCTTTCAGCCTCCCTAACGTGCCTTGACATGGATAGAGATAATATGCCTCACAGTTGGAACATTCATATCTCAGAAGGCAAAGGACTCAGCAAACTGATCTCGGAGGCACTCCAGTCAAACTGCTGTGGCATTGCAGCAGAGAATCCTGGGAACTGTGGTTTGCTGAGGGTGCTGGGATTTGGGAATTCTCTAGCAGCTCCCACTCCCAGAGCCGCAGGTCCCTGGAGAGAAGAGGGACGGGCTATTGCACCAGTTTCAGTCTGTGGTGTAGATATGGCGTGACCGGCAGGTGGGGAAGGACATTGAAAGATTTGTTGCATTTGACCTATAAAGCCTTACACAGCTCAGGACCACAATACCTACGGAGTGCCTCTCCCGGCACGAACCTACCTGTACACTACACTCATCATCATCTCGGGCACCTCTTCCAAGGGAGGCTTCGAGGATGGCAACGAGGGAGAGGGCCTTCTCAGTGGCAGCCCCTCGATTCTGGAACAGTCTCCCCAGTGAGGCCCGCCTGGAGCCAACATTGTCATCTGTTCAGTGCCAGGTTAAGACTTTCCTCCATTCACAGGCATTTGACAGCGTACAATAAGGTTTTCATGGGTTCTGGGATTTATGGTTGATTGTTTTAAGATTGTCATATTTTTGTACGTTGGTTTTTATATTATGCATTTTTAGGATTTTAATCTTTGTAAACCGCCCCGAGAGCTTCAGCTATTGGACAGTACAGAAATGTAATAAATAAAATGAAATGAAGATGCCACTACAGAAAAGTAATTGGGAAACTGTAATCTATTTTTCTGAACTGGAGAGCAGGTAGAGCATTTTTTTTTTTAACTGGAGAGCAGGTAGCATGAGGGAGAAATGGGCTGCAGATTTTTGGTGTCATGAAAGGACAGCAAAAAATGTTAATTATTTTCTTTATTATTATTGTATTTTTTTATGTCAGGAAGGGGAGGAGGCTCCAGCAGAAAAATGTACTTAACACCTGACACTGTCACAAGGCCTCACGTTAACTTCAGTTCTCTCCCTCCGCCTGTCTTTGCAGAAAAGATGCTAAAAAGGGAGAAAATAATACAATTGTACATCCTGTAACAGAAATTTCACTAGCTGCAGGGATTCCAACCCAGAGGCACATGCCTTTGTGACATTGCCAGAGGTATAGCATGTGTCAGGTTTATGGTGCAAGGAGAGTGGGGCTGGGGAAAGAAATTTAATAGGCAGGCAGAACTGGCTCTGCCCAGGTTTTACGATTTTCGGGGGAGGCCCTTCTCTCGGTCCTCCTCGGAAGCACATTTGATGGAGATGCGAGAGAGGACCCTCTCGATGGCTGCTCCCAGGCTCTGGAACTCCCTGCCAAGGGAGGCTGGGTTGACCCGTCTCTATTGTCCTTTTGCTGGCAGGCGAAGACATTTTATTCAGGCAGGCCTTTGGCAGGTAAGCTTGTCGGCTGCTGAAGGGGTTTTTAACTGGTTGGGTGCTGTTTATTTCTTTTATTGTTGTGTTCTGAATGGATTGGTTTTTTGTTATGTTTTAGTTATGATTTTGTGGAAAGGGTGGGATATAAATTTAACAAATAAATAAGTTACTACTCCTCACTTATGAAACACATAAATCTTCCATAGAAAGTGCAGTTGTATGATTTCTTTTCCTTATTACATTTTTGCCCTACTCTTTCCTCCAAATTGCTCAGGAGAGCAGACATTCAGCCTATATTATTTCATCATCGTTACAACAACCCTGTGAGGTAGGGGAGGCTAAATACTGTGACTGGCACAAAGTAACCCAGGGAGCTTCATGTCTGAGTAGGGATTTGAACTCAAGGCTCCCCAGTCCTAGTCCAACAGTTTAACATTTTATCCTCCAGTTGTTCCCTAAAACCTGGGCACCTTTTGCATGAGCAAACGAAACTCTTCCCTAGGAAAAAAAATATTGGTTGCTTTGCCGCTATAGGATTCTTTAAATGGAGACACATCTCTGTATTTATTCTTTTTTAAAACAGTGACCACAGGGTGGCAGCAGAAGGCTTAGATGAGGTGATGTGGACAGCTCAGCTCATGTGCTCAGCCAAAGCAGGGAGCCCCGTTCAAAGGCAAGCATGAAGAGCTTATCTGCGTACCTGTGATCAGGGTTCATAGATTTCATAGATCATAGACATTTGTTCGTCTATGTCAGTGTACTGACATAGTGTACGAACAAATGTCAGTGTACTGGAAGAAGCAAAGACTACTAGCGTTGAAAAAATGATCGTTCAACGCCAACTTCAGTGGACCGGTCATGTTGTTCGAATGCCTGACTGCCGTCTCCCAAAGCAGTTACTTTACTCGCAACTCAAGGATGGAAAGCGGAATATCGGTGGTCAATATAAGAGGTTTAAAGATGTTCATAAGGCTAATCTAAAAAAATGCAATATAAACATCGAAAACTGGGAAGCTCTGGCCCATGAACGATCTAAATGGAGGTTGGCCTTTCACAAAGGTTCCATGGACTTTGAAGAAGCCCGAGTGCAAGGTGAAAGGGAGAAACGTGCTAAGCGAAAAGCACGTCAAATGAATCCTTTACAGGACCATCTTCTATCTGGTAACCTGTGTCCTCACTGTGGGAAGCTGTGTGGATCTAGAATTGGCCTCCACAGTCACTTACGGACCCATCGCTAGAGTCTACACAATCTTCTTTAGAATTTCCTCCTTTTATCCCGGAAGACAATCTTACTCGGTCACGAGTGATCGCCTGATGATGAGATCATAGAGTTGGAAGGAGCCTACAAGGCCATCGAGTCTCAATGCAGGAAACTAGAGGAGGGGTCTCCCATCCAAGTAATCACCAGGCTTGACCCTGCTTAGCTTTCCACACTCAGACAAGCTGAGCCAGCGTAAGCCACAGGCCTGTTGGCCCAAGACATGCCTGAAGCAGAAAATCCGGATTCATAGATTCATGGTAACCGGTTGCCCATTCATTAGGATGGGACACAGTCCGCCAGCACGGGCCTCGAATAAATGAATGGGAGATACGCACGTGCCATGTTCTCTGCATCTCCCGCTCATTTTGAGGAGGCCCGTGCAGGAGAATTTCCTGGGGGATCGTGTCCATGATGGCACGATCTGTAAGCCTTGACTCAGGAGGTCAGCTAGTTTGGGAAAGAGCCCTAGTTCAGTGGTAGAGCACCTGCTTTGCATGGGAAAGGTCCCAGGTTCAAACCCCGGCCCAGCACGTCCAGGGAGGGTTGGGAAGGAGCCCCGTCTGAAATTCTGAAGAGCCACTGGCCGTCAGCACAGACAGTACGGAGCTCCATGGATCCAGGGTCTGGCTCAACAGGGCAATGCTACTTCCCATGTTCAACCACCTCTCCTGGCTTCTTGGTAGGGCCATTTCTGCCTGTGAAGAACTTCCTGGTAAGGATCAGTGCTTCTACTGAAGCCCCAGTAGAGAGAAGGAGGTGAGATCTAAAAGCTACTGAGTATTCTTTCATCCCGCATCTGTGCAAATTGCTAGCAGTGCTGCTTCTTTTTTTTTTAAAGTCGAGTTTCTGTGGAAATTGAGCCCCCCTGGAAACCTTGAAGCCTTTGATTAGGGGAAAATCCTGATCCCCGGATCCCAAATGCATAGAAGGCTGATTGTGGTTGCTCATTTGTGAGGAAGGGCACGAGAGAGTAAAAGAATCCCCCCTCCCCCCGAGCATATTTGGAAAAACTTTTAGCTCCCAACGAAGGTGTAAACCGAAATGCGTTGGACAATAAAACATTTTAACTGGCACCTGAGACTTCTTTCTCTTTTGTTTCGTTTTCCCCCTCAAAGTGGCCGCACACCCCACCGGTCACTGCATCTGGGCCCAGCAGGGCGAACTGCAGCAAGAGGCCTGCTTGTAGAGAGATTATATAAAGCGGTGGCTTTAAGTAACAGCCTCCTACTTGACTGGCTTAACCAAGGGAGGGACTTCCTCTCTAAAACCTCCTCCATCCTCGGTACCCCCGTCTGCACCTTCCTGAAGAAGCACAGACCTGGCAGAGTAGCTGGAGACTGTTGCAGCAGCTGCATCCTGCAAGCAGAGCATGGACTGAACACCGGAGTTCCCCAAACAGCACACTAAGGTAGGGTCCTCACAGTCCCACCCTTTCTCTCTCTCCTGGCAGTATCTCAGGATCTCCTTGAAAAGTTGCTTGATAAATATGTGGTATCTGGAATGGCATTTATCAGGTGAGCATTTTACAGCTTGATGGCTTCTTTCCACTCCCACTGAGGCCCGCCTGGTGCCAACCTTACTATCTTTTCGGCGCCAGGTTAAGACTTCCCTCTATATGCCAAGGCATTCACTATTTAACTCTTCAAAATAGCATGGGGGGGGGGATTGTCACCTGTAGGCTTAGTTTTATCAACTTTTGCTATTGTCATTTTAAACTGCGCTTTTAAATTCGGTTTTAAACTTTTAAACTACATTGTATGTTTTTATTGTTGGTTTTTATGTGGCTTATTATTGTATGAATTGTTGTGAACCGCTCAGAGAGCTTCAGCTGTGGGGCGGTATAGAAATGAAATCATCATCATCATCATCATCATCGTAGTAGTAGTAGAAGTAGTAGTATTGCTGAATATTCTTCCACAGTGTTTTCCAAAGACCAATGGCTCCTTTCTTCCAGGGCAGCCCCTCTTTTTTGGAAGCTGCCCCTGAAAAATCGCAATCCCTATTTTGTGTCTACTTTTGCCTCTTGGGGATGCTTTGTTAAAATTGTGTCAGGGTGAGATGCTAGCCTTCTTGTTCGACAGGGTCCAGCTCCCACCCCTCCTGGGGGTGGTGCTTTTCCAGTAGTGGGGAGGTGAATGTGTCTTGTCTCTAGCACACAAGTAGGTAAATGTGTGTGCATGAATGTTGAGGGCACACATTCTGCCTTTGCACATATGCCGCTGCAGAGCTCTATTTTGGACTGTTAATGACATACTGGAGGACAATTACGCTTTTCTAGTATATGTTTAACTCCAAGGACAATCAACCTGTTGACTTTTAAATCAGCAAAAGGCAGGCTACTGCAGAAATAATAAACAAATACAGCAGGCAGAATAGAGCCCCCCCCCACTTACTGTGGGGGCCTTCAGGCAGTAATGAATAACGGGGTTACAAGCATGCCTCTATTTTCCTCTGTCCAATATTACAGGGCATGTTTTTTAGTGTTCAGAAAGAACTTCTTTTCTTTTTCCAAACACAAGTCTGATTCCATCAAGGGCTGGAAAAATATTTTAAATTTCTAGAAACCAAGCTCATACCAAAAGGAGGGGGGGGAAAAGTAAACATTTGTAGGTGCTAGTATCAATATTTTAGGGACTGGGGTGGGGTGGGGGTTTCTTCCATCCTGCTCACAGCCATTCTGTAAGGGGAAGGTACCGCAACCAGCTCTCCCACGATGATATTGTTGCAGTGGAAAACAATGATGTCACACTGGTGTTTCCTGCTGCAAACATGTGATGTCATGCCACCAGGGTTTTTAATGCCAAATTATATGTGTTTTTAAAGTGGTATGTGCACTCATGTGCTCTTCTTACATTCTTATGTTCAGCATTTTAAGGCTTTCGGCTGGCTCTCTCTCCCCTCTCCCCACCGCTGCCTTTGGGTTCAAGATATATTTTTTGCATGATGAGCCTTATGTTGTATCCCTCCTTAGTTCCTAGGAATAGATAGCTATGTAAAAAGTGGCTAGATAGTTATGTAAAGAAATATAACAGAAAGCTGTAATGGACCAAGAAACTGAGAGAAATTGTGTGACTGCAGCACATCTATAGAACTGGGTTTTACAAGATGTGGGTGATTGCCGCCAGCTGAGATGTCTTTAAAAGGCAATGAAGAACATAAGAAGAGCCCTAAGGCTGGATCCAACCCAGGGTCCATCTAGTCCAGCATTCTGTTCACACAGTGGCCAACCAGCTGCCCACAGGATCCTGCAAGCAGGACATGAGTGCAACAGCACCCTCCCGTCCATGTTCCCCAGCAACTGGTGCACATAGGGATACTGCCTCTGGCACTGGAGGGGGCATACAGCTATCAGGACTAGTAGGCATTGATAACCTTCTTCTTCTCCGCCATGAATTTGTCCAATCCCCTTTCAAAGCCATCCAGATTGGTGGCCATCACTGCAACTTGTGGTAACGAATTCCATAGTTTAGCTATGCACCATGTGAAGAAGTCCTTCTTTTCATCTGTCCTGAATCTCCCACCAATCAGCAACAGGGCATGACTCCTTTGGGTTCTAGTATTATGAGAGAGAGAGAGAGAGAGAGAGAGAGAGAGAGAGAGAAATGTCTCCCTGACCACTTTCTCCACACCATGCGTAATTCTGCACACCTCTATCATGTCTCCCCTTACTCGCCTTTTTTCTAAGCTAAACAATCCCAGCTGCTGCAACTTTTCCTCATAGGGGAGTGGCTCCAACCCCTCGAGCACTTTAGTTGCCCTTTTCAGCCCTTTTTCCAAATCTACAATATCCTATTTTAGGTGTGGTGACCAGAACTGTACACAGCATTCCAAGTGCGGTCGCACCATAGATTTGTATAAGGGCAGTAGGAACTTGGCAGTTTTATTTTCGATTCCTTTCCTAATTATGCCTAACATGGTGTTGTTGTTATTATTATTATTATTAATTTCATTTCTATACCACCCAATAGCTGAAGCTCTCTGGGCGGTTCACAGCAATTCACAAAATACAAAACACAGATATGATAAAATACAACATAAAATTTCAGTATACAACATTTAAAACCGTTTAAACAGCTAAAACAATTTCAATTAAAACGTGTGCCCTTTTCACAGCAGCTGCACACCAGGTTGGCATTTTCATCGAGCTGCCCACCACAACCCCAAGATCTCCTTCTTGGTCAGTCACCGCTAGCTCAGGTCCCATCAGCTTATACTTGGAGTTGGGATTTTTTGCCCCAATGTGCATCACTTTACACTTGCTTATATTGAATTGCATTTGCCATTCCTTTTGGAGCTCCTCACGATCCCTTTTTGTTTTAACCACCCTAAATAATTTGGTGTCATCAGCAAACTTGGCCATTTCACTGCTCACTCCTGATTCCAGATCATTAATGAATCAGTTGAAAAGTGTCGGTCCCCAATCCAGATCTCTGTGGGACCCCACTGTTTTTACATCCCTCCATTGGGAAAATTTGCCATTTATTCCTGCTCTCTGCTTTCTGTTCTTTAACCAGTTACTGGTCCATGAGAGATCCTCCCCTCTTATTCCATGCCTGCTGCTAGTCATGTTGGCTGTATGAAACATCCATGTTCAGAGATAGAGATGTGAAGGCTTGGGGAAAGAATGTGGGGTAGGAAGATGGAAAGATTAAGGGGAAAAAACATCCCCCCCATTTTCCAAAATCCATGGTGGAGGGGGGACATTTTTCCGTTCCCCCCATTTTTTCTGTTTCTTTTTCAGGCCTTCACATCTCCATTCAAAGGTAGTATATTTCTTAGCACGGCTTGCTGTCATGCACAAAATAGGGAAGGAACTGCCTTTCAGCACAGCTGTGGGCTGCCTCCCAGAGCCATCTGGTTGGTTGCTGTGCGAAGCAGGATGCGCAGCTAGATGGACCTTTCATTCCATCCAAAGGGACTCCTTTGATGTCCTTACCTGACTGCTGTTAGTGGAGCCTTTTCCTGCTTGAACTGTCTCAGCTAGACTCACTTTGCTGCTTCTGTTTTTCACGCAAGCCTTCACTTAGGTGGCTCTTCTATGGCCGCTGACCATCCTCCCTCTCAGGCCTGTTCACCTGTGATGCGTAAGAATTGCCTGCCTGCAGCCAGGTAGTGAAGTATGGTGGAAATTGGGAGTTTCTGTCCTTTCGGGCCCCAGGTCTGTGCAGGCAGGCTGGCCAGTAGAATTGTTCATGGGGTAGTAATATTTGCGGGTTGATTTAGTGAGCTGCCCCTGCTAGCCACTCGTAATGCTGGTAACCCTTGGCATAAAGTGGGAGAAACGTCATAGAAACTCCATAGAAGCATGAAATGACAGTAGTCTGTGAATAATATTGTCATTACCCTCTTCCCTCAAGCCTTTCCTCAAAGAGTCATTTATGCCAGAAAGCTTTGTCTGAGCCTCCCCGTGTCCACCTGTTTCTTCCAAGCAGCAGAACCTTCCCTCCCCAATCCCTGTCCATCCATCCAATGCAGGTTGCAAGCACTTCTGGTGGGGGACGGCACGGCACTCCCTTCTAAATTTTGTGCAGCACTTCGTGCATGGATGGTGCTATTCAAACACTAATAAGGAAGATCTGTGCCCGAATGGGGCTCAATTTGAGCGGTGTCTTTCCAGAGCTCAGCCTCGGAGATGCATGACGTAGTAATGGGAGGAACAACAGAGGGGCTTGTTAAAGGCTAACTTGTTTGTCACGGTAGATTTAAACCTGCCCATCTCTAAGGTGCCACAAGATCCTTTGTTGCTTTTGCCGCAACGGACTAAGATGGCTATTTCTCTGGATAATGTAATCATGAGACTTTTTTTGAACATGTGCAGAGTGCTTTCCCCTCGCCGGTCAGTAACCACAACCAGCTCCCTACATCTGTGATTATGAGGGAAAGCTTCCAATCAGAAACATGACTTGTAGGAATGCCTTGACTTCCTGCAGCGCAAACAATGTACTGCCCAAAGAGACAGAGAAAACTGGACTGTGTGAAGTGTCTTAGTTGATGGACCCTTCCTTTGCTGCTGCTTTTACATTGCAAGGTCTGTGTGTGTGTGCGTGTGTGTGTGTGTGTTTCACACAAGAAAGGGCCCGTTTCCTGCATTTCCATCCTGGTGTGTAATTTCCTTGTCTCCCACAACTCCTGTGAAGCTTGGAGTTATGACTCAGGGTCTCCTGAGCTGTCAGCCCTGCTGGAAGGAGAGGCACAGCCAGGCTACTTCCAGGGGGCTAGGCTGTCCCGATCAGCCTCACACCCTGATCAGAAGGAACCTCGGGGGGTCTCCCATTAGAGCAGGGGTGGGCAACTTGTGGCACTCCAGATGTTGTTGGACTGCAGTCAGCCCTAGCCAGCAGATCCAACAGTGAGGGATATCCGACAGCCTCTGCAGGGCCACAGGCTGCCCATTCTGGCCATAGGGCCTGAGCATCCTAGTATGCACCTCTATGGCACACACAAGACAAAAGGCTCTTGGGAACTTCTCACGTGCTGTTTGCATACATTTTAAAACTGGATTCTAGCTCATGAGTGCATCACAGCTCCATTTCGGACACAGCAGAGCCACCTTGAGAAGATTGCACCCTTAAGGGTGGTCTAAAAAATAATTTTAAATATATAAATAGAACAAAAGGCATGTATTTTTTATGTGCCATGGATATGGAAAGCCTCAGTCTTGGATCTGGGAGGTTTGGTTATAACCTGGCCTCTGTCCAGGAACCCCCGGGGCCTCTCTGTCCTTCACTTTCAGGATCAGATCTCCAGCCATTAACTGGGAATGTTAAATAGGGAAGAACGGAATTACAGTCAGAAGGCGCTAAGTTCTGGTATGGACATGAAACAATTCAAACCTGGTGATGAAAGGGTTGGTACTTTCTGCCAGCCCCAAATTTGCCTGATGACATTCGGAAGCAAGTAAGAACTGGGTCAGGTTGGGCCAGACCCAAAAGTCCATCCACCCCAGTGCTCAGTCTCCCAACATGGAGTCCCTGGGGGCACTCACGAGCTGGCCGCAGTAGAGATAGCTATCCCTTCAATATAATTGTTGGGGCTCCTGGGATCCACAGCAACAAGATGGGAGGATGGCCCCTGGCTTACGTAGTTTTAAAAGAGAATTAGACAGATTTTATTTTTCATTTAATTTCTTACATTTCTATAGTGCCCAGTAGACAAAACTCTCTGGGAGGTTTACAGAGATAAAAACCTTAAAAATACAATACAGTAACATAATGTAAAAACCATTTACATTATATAAATACAATTATATGCATATAATTTTAACATTCAACAATAAGAAATCCCAGGACCCGTTAAATACCCTATCATATGCTGTCAAATGCCTGGGAGTGGAGAGAGGTCTTAACCTGGCACTGGAAAAATGTCAGGTGAACTTCACTGGGGAGAGTGTTCCATTATCAGGGGGCCATCACCAAGAAGGCCCTCTCCCTCATGGAGGTGGAGTCTGTTGACGGTTATTAGTCCTGATGGCTAAGTGGACCCTCTTTGTTCAGAGACATGGACCCTACAACAGGCCATGGGATAATTCCATGGGAGGTGCTTTGAGCACTCAAAATGCATTGCATAAATCTTCTTCTTATCTGTGATGGGAGGCCACCCTTCTTTTCATGTGCCCTGCACAGCTTCCCTGGGGGCTGTTCTACCTCCATTCCGCTTCTTGATAACATAACAAAGCCTGTTTTATTCTCTTAAATGTTGGAGCATTTCTGAGCCCCACGGAGTGCCTGTTGTAGCCTGCCCAGCTGCCCCCACCCGCTGCTTCCTAAATGCCAAGGTCTGCCAAAGGAGGATGGGGTGCCATGGTGCTCTGCCTGGTAAGGACTGGGTCCAGATCTGCCTCCCCACCTTTGGTGTCTGTCCTCCTCACCCTGAATGAAACTGTATGAGGGAAGCTGCGGTCATGCGATCTGCCTCATTTTCTTTAAATTTTCTACGGGCAGGACAACAATTTGTGTCTAGGTGGGCTCCCTTGTCCTCCTTTCAGAGATTATTTTTCAAGTGTTCTCCCCCCACCTCCCTTCCTCGGAAGTGGGCAGGTTAAAGAGAAATCAGTCAAGTGGCAAGGGGAGGTACACGCCCAGCAGGTAAAGCTCCCAGCTGGTCCTTGGAGAGAGACACAGGACTCACACACACAGAAGTGGTGGATCAGCTGGCTGGCGTGCGTGCGTGCGTAAGCCAGAGCAACAGACGCCTGAGATTCAGGTAGGGTTTCCTGAATGCTGCAGCCGACACTCTGCCAAGCCCAGGGACTTTCCTATCGCGGAGCTGCTGCTTCATGAGGGACATCCTGCTCCCAGGCTGCAGGGCAAGACTCAGGCCGCCTGCCTGGGTGGGTTCCTCCTCAGCCTCTCTCTGGATGCCCCCCCTCCTCTTCCCAGCTGTGCAGGGGCTCGTTTTTGGGGTTAGTCAGGGAAAGCTCTTCTGCACCCGGGCACCTGCCACTAACGATTGATATAGTGACTTTAAAAAGGGTTTGCAAAGTAATCATGTCTCTTTCTCCTTGCGACCCTGTTAGCTTGGTCACTGTTATACCAACCCCCGGATGGATAGCTCAGTGTGGGGGGGGGGGAGAGTTGCTCGCTCGCTCGCTCGCTCGCTCGCTCACTCGTGCAAGGGTGCCCGGGTCATCCATCGCAGAAGCGGGGCAGGACTCGAGCTTCCTAGCCATTACAGTACGCCGGCTTTAATACTCGCGTGTCGTCACCTTCTCTCCCTTTTCACTATCGCACATGTCCCCGGGTGATCAGGTTCTGCTGTTCCCTGCTTCAAATCAAACCCTGGTTTGGGGGCAAGGACCACCACCACCCCCGACCCTGGGGAAAGGCAAGTGATTTCTCTCTCTGCACTTCTTTCACTTTCTAAATTGGACACATTGTTCTGGCCCAATTCCAATGGCCAGAGTCCAGATGGGAAGAGAGGTTGGGCTCTCACCTGTCCCATGCCGGCCCACACGGCCGACAGGGAGCCAGGGTGTGGAGGTGGTTCTCGGCTGGCCCTCTTAGAAGGATGAAGAACCGGGGGACGCTGCCCTCTGGACATGCTCTGCGGGTGTGTCCAGACGTGCATATTAATCCTTGGGAGCGCCTTTTGTAAGGCTCACATTTTCACAGGAATTACATTCTGGGAGAGTCCCCAGAGGGATTGCTCAGCTGCACAATAAACCCAAGCGGTTGCTTGGGGTGCCAAGACTGTTAGGGGCGCTGGAGATGCAGTGTGAGAGGGGCGCCTGAGCACCCCCTACCACGTTGCCAGGGCTCTGGGAGAAACCCTTCTCAGCTCACGCAGGGCAGCTGCCCGGGGGCGACAGGATTCTCTGGGGCATCTTTTCTCCCGGGGGGGGGGGGGAACTTGGCACAGAAAGGCAGTGCAGACAGTTTGGGATTCCAAGGAACAACTTCCGTCCTCATGGATGGAAGCAGCTGGGTGCTTGATAAGGGCCATCCATATATTCCATTCAGCAAAGGACTATTTGAGATGTCATTCCCGAGGTGCAGGATGAAAAAAAGGAGAGAAAACTGTAGTCCGCTTGAAAAGCCGTTCCTGAAACTGAGAACAGCTTCGAAAGCAGGCTGTGAGATGGCGGTGGCGGTGGCGGGGCTAGAGCGGCAGGGGCGATCCAGAGAAGTGATGGAGCCCCTTGAAGCTCCAGCCTGGGCCTTGCTGAAACAACTGCCACGGTGTTCCCAGATACAGAACCAGTGTTTGTCCCTTCAGAACAATGCAGACTGGTGACGAACAGCGTCCTCAGGCCTGTAGGAGCTCCTTCCTCTGGGTCAGGATCTCCTGAGGGTGGCTGCAGGGGGGCGGGGTGTTGATGGGGGTCCCGTCCTGAGTTGCTTGCTCCCACTCGGGGTGTTGAGCCACTGTGGGCTGGTTCCCCTCAGCTGGAGGCAGGTCTGTGGAGCACTGACCCGGCCTGTCACTAAAATGGTTCCCCCTCAGTCCGAGGCCTCTCCCATCCCTCCCACGCCCCTCTCCTGAGGGGAATATGGCTAAACCTGCCACGTTACCCTTGATTTCAACCCTTGTGTCTTCTTTGAACCAAATGGCGTAACCAAACACTCACATTTTGAATCTGGAGGCAAACCATAAAAAATAAATACATCCCAAACTCAAGATGGAAGGTAAGATTTTTGATTTCAAATTTGGATGTGGGTGGGGGTGAAATTTTTGAAATTTCTTTTAATGTGATTTTTGTTCTGCTCAGCCCAGAAACCAGGACCCGGGGGAAATAAAAGCAAAGTGCATGCAGCATATCTTCCTGTCACCACATTCTCACACTCTTTTAGCATAACCTGACCCTGAACCCTTTCCATTCCCAGGTTCTGAGGAACAGCGGCTGCCATGCCAGTCCTTAAGAACCCCTACAAGCGCAAGATGGCCAACGGGGACGCTGGTGGCAACAGCGGGACGCTGATCCTGGAAAAAGAGAGCCAGGGCACCAACCCCTTTGAGGAAGACCTCGAAGAGAACGAGAGAGACTCTTTCCTTGGGAACGCCTCCCCTGACAGCAGCAGGAACCCTTCCCCAGAGGCTGGGAGAGGGGATTTTGAGAGGGGCCTTTTCAACGGTAGCCCCGAAGGGCACTACAGGCGGCGGGCGACCCTGGAGAAGCTGGTGGGGTTGTCCCCGTTCCGCTTAGGCAAGAAGGGTGGCGAGAAGAAGTCCCCAAGCGGGGAGAAAGGATCGGACAGGAAGTCCTTCCTGGGGCGCATGATGATCCCCTTGACGGATGGCAACCAGGGCCAGCGGACCCTCGAGAAGAAGAAGCCGCGCCGCTGCTCGGAGGACTTCAGCCTGCTGCAGCGCTTCAACGGGCGCCGCAAGGAGAGCCTCTACAGTTTGGACTGCGGGCTGGCCGAGAAGGAGAACGGCGGGGCGGACACCGTGAAGCGCATGTGCTTCCTCAAGATCAGTCTGGGGGGGAAGGTGCGCCGGGCGTCGCTGGTGGAGAAGCTCAACCAGACGGAGGCCTTGGAGCCCGTGCCTGTGACGGAGGAGGTGGAAGTCAAGGCCAAGGAGCCTCTCTCGGGTGAGTCTGGGATGGGTCTTGGCCCGAGGCAGAGGATGTAGGCTAGCGGCCGTCACAGCTGTTGCTGTTCTTCTAGATGCCCTGCCTTTTAGGATAACTCCTTACAAAGCCACGCGGCTGCATGTGATTCCTTGCTGCCGATGGCACTCCGGTGAGTGGTTTGCTACAAGGCAGCTTACAAACGTTTAAGAACATGGAACATCAGTAGAAAAATAAAATATCAATTAACACCAAAGCAACCACACACACAGTCTTCTTAATATTATGCCGCCATATCTAGGTTGCCTCTGCTCAAACACAAGGTGTATTTGCACCTCCCTTTACAAACAGGATACTCCTGTTAGTCACCTGGGATGGGATTTTCCAGCAGTAATTGAATGCTCATGGACCACAGGCGCTCCAGCTGCCCCTCTCTTCTGGTGCTAAACCACCATCCCTATAAATTTCACCTTGTTCAAATGTTGCTACTGTCAGTTGTGGGAGTCGTCATTCTCCGGGGTTCCGCTCCTTCACCAGGGGAGCCTCTAGAACGGCCTTCTCCAACCTGGTGGCCTCCACATGGCTGGGAATGATGGGTGTTGCACTCCAACACACCTGGACGGCACCGGGTTGGAGAGAATTGACGTTGCTGCGTGGACCTGTAGAAGCATATTCGTGCTTGCGCCTATCCAATGCTTGTGCACGTAAACACAAAGGCATCCTGGAGTTCACTGCCTGTCTCAGCACACAATGAAGATGCCGAGATATGTTTTGAACTGGAGTAGCACATTGTCAAGCAGGTGTGTCTTTGTGTTCTACCTTTAACCAAAAGACCAAATGCCGCTTTGGCTTTTGGAGGAGGGGCTGTTGCAGAGCGGAACAGGCAGAGCGCACCACGGAGCGCTTGGCGGTTTGTAGCGCACCTCCTTTTTAAAAGAAGTACTGGAGGGTATGATCCCACGGGCAGACTTGTGCAACTTCGCTATTAAAGTGTGCACTTTGGTAAGGAAATGTACATTGTGAATTTGAGATGGTTTCCACAGGACCCGCACGGTCACGGCGCCCCCCAGGAACAGCTCGCTGGCTTTATTTCCCAGGAATGAGCCACTCTCGTCTAATGCTTAATGTTCAGCTGTTGAAAGTTGTGCTTTGATAAGTAATACTGGCCTTCCCGAGGGACCGAAACGGAGTGCTGATTTTCATTGACCTCTAGGACTAGCCTGTTTACTCAGATTATGACTGGAGTGAGGCTGATGGGGGGGAGCGGGCCGTGTGCCCTTTTTGTTTTGTCCCCTGCTCATTGTTCTGCCTGATTGCCCCTCCTGATTGCGGGAGCCTCTGTGAAAAGTGGCCCATTGACCTTGCTTGAGAATGTGCCCGGGGGAAGGAAAAGACCTCCGAGAGTTCTGGGGAGAGCCAGCGATCTGGGAAATAGGCAAAACTCATTCAACTTTGGTTCAGAAGCCTGGAGAGAGTCTTCCTTCCTCTCCCGAAGCCTCAGCGGGAACAATTCCTCAGTGATAGCCCCGTCACCCTAGATTAAAGAACTGCAACACCCACCCACAGATCCCCTCCCCCCCACCCCAATTCTTAGAGAACAATGCCCCGTACCTCTGGCTTTTCTGGCTGACTGTCCGCCTTCTACGGCTGAACAAAGTAGTTGGCCTGGACAGAGAAGATTGGTCTGGAAGCGGAGAGGGAAGGGGAAGCGGCCTGGCTCTGTGGCAGAGCCTCTGCTTTGCACTCAGAAGGTCCCGGGGTTCAATCCCCCACACGCAAAGAAAGGCCCCTGCCTCAACCCTCGAGAGCCAGGTATCCCCTTCCTCTCTATTCCCTGCTGTTGTTAGAGAATATCAACCTTTTCTCTCTCTCTCTCTCTCTCATTTCCTTTGAAGCCCCCTCTGGCCCTTTGGACATCTCCTGGCCACTTAACTCAGTTCCACCTTTTCTCTCCCTCCCCCCCCCCGCCCCCCCAGTAGATACTCTCCAGTTCCCCAGTAGAGACTCTCCAGTTCACTGCGCATTGCCCAGTGGTGGTTCTTCTGAGGTGGAGAAAGTGTCTGTTGCCATGGCCAGAAGATGCAGCAGCCGCCCCCAATGCATCTCCTTGACCGACCGACCCCTCACTCCCCCTGCCCTCTGCATCTCCTTTCTTCCCATTCTGACCCCTCCTTCGTCACACTCAGCCGGCCACTTGTCTTTCCTCCTCTCTCTTTCTTTCCCCCCCTCCAACCTGGCAGGCTGCAGGCTTGTTCTCCAACCAGTGCCTGCTCCTTTGCAAGCTGCAGGGCTGAGGCCCACTAGTGGTCCCCAGCCCTAGAGGATGACCAAAAGTCAGAACTGCTTGGGCCCACCCCAGGACATACCTCTCCTGCTAGCATCCCACAGCAACACCACAGGGTCCTAGTCCTCTAAAACAGTTGATTTTTGACTGCCAATCCTTGCGAAGGAATTGTAATCTAAAACATTTTGGAGAAGTACATGATGTGCGCATATAACACACTGGAGACTGAAGTTAGGACATGCAACACATGCAAGAGAATATCATTTTTCTGTATTTTTTGAACCACACCCTAGCTTATGCCACAAAAAAATGGTTAGTAGTTTTAAGTTGCTACAAAACCCTTTGTTGTGTTTGCTTAGTAGACTAACATCACTGCCCCTCTGGAATTTGTCTGTAGCCCTGAACACTGCACATGACCTAAGGAAGGTTGTATCTGTAAGTGGGCAGCCATTCTGAAGGTAGAAGAATAGGGGAAAAACACGTCTGAGACAAAATGCTTTCTGCAGATCAAAAGCTGCTTTAGCACTACACTGACATAAATTTGTCTAGTTAAAAAAGTGGAATCTATCCAGTTCTTCTCAGGAGCTGACAGAGGGTGAGAGATCATGCCTAACCATGGTTAGCGCTAACCATGGCTTGTGGCCTTAACCCTGGGTAAGAGTTTGAACACACCCTGAAACCGTGGTATAGGTCGCTGAGACTATACCAAAGGGTATGTTTAGGGAACCACCAGCAAGACTCGTTTATCACTTTGCAAGCAGAGAGGCAGGGAAAGTGCCTTAAGCACCGTTTGCGCTGTGAAGGTGTAATATGGAGATGGTTACTGCAACCACGGTTTAGCCTTCTCCATTCTGGCACGCTCCGGGTGTCTTGGACTTCCTGGCTGGCTGGGGGATTATGGGTGGGAGTTGTAGTCCAACACGTCTGGAGGGTGCTTGGTTGGGGAAGGCCGGTTTAAGTCAGAGGTGCTGAACCTCACCCAAGGGTTGAATCCCGTTTTGGGGAAGCTCTTGGGGGCCACATTCCAGCGGTGGGCGGGGCTGAAGATGCTGAGAGCCAAAGTACCAAAATTACCAGCATATTTTAGTTTACAGCTCTTGCTGCCAGTAGCAAAGCTTTAGGAGAGGCATTTCAACCTTCTAGAAGGGGGGGGGGACGGCACCAAGCGATCGGTGGTCGGAGGAAAGGGGGGTGGCAGCCATCGGGAACCCTAGAGGGCTGGATTGGGGGCCCAGACCTGATTCTCACCCCTGGTTTAAATATTCAGACATAATTCCCAACTCTGATTAAGTAAAGGAAAACATGGTTTATTGATATGCCTGACTAGAACAAGCCTGTTCACTGGGGCGGCGGCGGGGGGGGGGGGATACTCCACAGAACGCCCCAGACGGCTTACGGTCTCCCCTCCTCAGGGGTCACCCATGCAGAGAAGATCTTGGGCCTGGCAGCCCTTCCACACAGGGCAGTGACGGACGGCCGCTTTATAAATACACAGAGGAGGCAGTTAACGGAAGCAATAAGTTAAACAACATATTTGTAGGGCCGGGAGAGATGAGGACTCTGGCAGAGAGCCTGTTTTCGCATTCCCGTCACCTCCAGTTGGTTGCACGCACCGCTGGAACAACAGAAGCGACACCCAGAGCGGACACGCCCCCGGCTTAATTAATTAGGGGCACAGTCCCCATGCATGTTTAGACAGAACATAGCTGGCTGGGGCATGCTGGGAGTTGTAGGACCTTTTCCTGTTTAAACAAATGGCGTAGGATCGTGCCCCAAGCCTTAATTTCTCCTGGTAGCATCAGCAGTGAATGTGGCTCAGATCATGAGACATGTTGGGGCCCAGTTCAGCCTGCCTGGAAGACACGCCCCTACTCCCAGATCCAGGCTGCAGTCATAAACTCACTTATTTGTCATTTCTGAACTGCCCAGAGAGCTTCAGCTATCGGGCGGTCAAGGCATGTAATAAATAAATAATAGGTCACTATTTTGTGACATTTTTGTTGGTCCTAACAAAGGTGTTATTTTTTTTATATGTTACATGTACTGTATATCCTGCCTTTTCCTCCAAGTACATGACCCTCGTCCTCTCCATTTTATCTGCACAACAACCCTGTAAGGTAGGTTAGGCTGAAAGAGTCAGCAACTGACCCAAAGTCACCCAGTGAGCATCATGGCCGGGAGCAGGACTTGGAAGCAAATTGTTTTCAGTCAGCAAACTAGAATCAGAAATCATGGTTTGCGCTGACTGTGGTTTTGTATGATGCCCGATTCTCACCACTACACCACACTGGCTCTCATTTACTGAGGAGTAAGCCCTATTGGACCCAGTGGGACTCACTTCTGAGTCAGCATAACTGGGAGTGCACGGTCAGTGACTGAAAGAAACTCTGCATGTGCTCAAAGTCACTTTATTACTGCGTCACGCGCTGCAGGAGGGCATTCTGGACGGTGCCCTGTATAGCACAGGGGTGCTGCATGGCTCAATTTTGTGGTATAAAATGGGGCTGTATTTCTTTTCACTGGATTGAAAAGAGCACTGGATTGATACCTTGCTTTTAATTTAATTTAATTTAAAATTACCATTAAGGGTGCAATCCTATGCAAGTTTAGACAGAAGAAAGGCCTATTGCTCCCAGCATGCTGGGAGTTGCGGGCCTTTTTTTCTGTCCAAACATGCATAGGATTGCACCTTACATTCCATTTCCTACCCCCTAAGTTTGCAGACCAGCACTCCTGAATGTGTGGGTCCGCAGAGCCAATCATGAGATGACCTCCCCGCCCCACCGATGGACTATTGTTATACTACAGCATTTCCAACCTGGTTGTCTGTTTTTGTTTTTTTCAGTAATGCTCAGATTTCTTACGTTTGAGCCTGTTTGCTTAGGACAGAAGTTCAGAGAAGGGTCGGATTATTCTGCCTTGTCAGATGCATCGGGCCAGATCAGCATTCCCGAACCTGGTGCTCTGCAGATGCATTGGGCTGTGACTCCCATGGCTGGGGAATGATGGGGGTTGTAGTCCAGCACATCTGCAGGGCACCACGTTGGGGGAAGGCTGGCTTAAGCACGGGAGGAGCGACACACACACATACACGGGGGGGGGGGGGGCTCTCCTTTTTTTTTAAAAAAAAAATTTGTTTATTTGAATTTTAACATATACAAGACAACCGAACAACCAACAAAACATCTAATCCATTACAGAAATTGTATTAGATCAGAACAAAGTAAATCCCCCCCCCCCGAACCAACATTCAAAGGAACAAATCTGGCTGGGCACCTTTTCCGGAGTCTTTTTCAGCCATAAAGTAGTCAGTTTTGTGATAGGTGGATATTTGTAAGTTTATTGCATCCAAATGTACTGGAAGGCTTGAGGTATTTTTGTTGTAGATGTTCTGAATGAAAATTGGATAAAAGGCCACCATTCTGCTTCAAAAGAGTTTGTTTTCTTTTTCCCCCCTGCAATTCTCAATTTTTGAGTTAGTTTTTCAATTAATGCAATTCCCCATACCACATTATACCAGTGATTGATGGTTAGGGGGGGCTCTCCTTTTGATCAGGGCGGCCACATTTGGAGGGTTCAGTCTTGCCTGGGGATCTAATTCTGGGTAACCAGAGCTCCTCCCCCCCAAAAAAACTCTGCCAGAATGCTGATGAGGCAGGGCCATTGTTGTGGCAGGAGAATGCGTCTTCTTGTCTGAGGGCATTTCCCCCTCGGCAGTGTGCGGGGAAACGTAGGAAGCCGCCTCGCAGGGAGGCAGACGGTTGGTCCATCGAGCCCAGCACGCCCTGCTCTCGATTGCCAGTGGCTCTCCAGGCCCACGGGCAGAGAAGACGCTTTCCCAGCACGTGCTGCCTGAGTGCCCTTTAACTGGAGATGCCAAGGACGGAGCCCAGGACTTTCAACAGGCAGGTCGTGGGCTCTACTGGTGAGCTGCGGTCTCTCCTCCAACCCACCAGGGAATGGGTTGCTGATGGCACGCTCTGGCCCTTAGGGCAGTGTTCTGCAACCTTGGGTCCCTAGATGTTTTCAGCCTACAACTCCCAGCATGCCTGGGAGTTGTAGGCCAAAAACATCTGGGGACCCAAGGTTGCAGAACACTGCCCTAAGGGCATCTCCCCCTTCTTCCAAATACCTCTCAAGGCACCCCCTGAGCAGGTTGTGAAAGTATTTCTCTCACCACGGAGTCACTGCAAGATTGCCCCCACATCTTTGGGCTTTCCGACTGGAAGGTGTGGTTTCCAAGCAAGCTTGACCAACCTTTCAACTATTAACCACTCCTGTGTGTGTGTGTGCATGTGTGTGTGTAAGCAGGAAGTATGCAAGACGCATGCAGAATGTAGGGGTTAGGAAAGGTCAGGATGTCACAGGAGCCGGGGCTTCCTAGAAATGAAGCACCTCACGACGTGGATTAAGGAGCACGGGCGCATCGTCCATGTGCGGAGTCGACCTGTTATCACTAGACAAATAGCACGAGCGACAGCAGCCCCCAAAGTTCAACCATTGTTTCAGTTACGGGTATGTAAGCATTATTCCCTCGCAAAGTCACGCCAGGAGTCGTGGCAGGGCACTGTCAGCGCTGGGCAGAGACGGACTGAGCACCTCCAGGGATGCAGCCGTAGCTGCCCAAGAGCTTGAGGAATCGAGGAATCGTTGGTCAGGCTCAGGGCATCAGGCAGGAGGGAGCTGTCCGAAACCAGGCCATTCACTGGCCGGGCTGGGGCTGGGGGGGTCAAGCCCAGGCTGCCCAAAGACAGCAGGGTGCAGGGAGGTGTGTCTGGCAGACCGAAAGGGGAATGGGCAGGCTGGGGGCAGATGCAGGAAGGCTATCAGCCGGAGAGTCAAGGCCGAACCTAGAGTGTTGCCCGGGTAAAGGATCGGCCTTTGTAGCAGGGGAGGGCAGCCACCGGCCTCTGGGCCTAGTCTGGCTTGCGATGGTTGCCCATCCGGCTCATGAAGGCTTGGGCTTCTCCATGCCCCCCCCCGCCACCTCTCCATGCTCTGCCCCCCCCCCCAGCCTGGAGGCTACCGGGGCTTTGTGCGGAGGTGGGGAGAGGGATCCCCTCGTTGTCGCCAATCACAGGTCAGAGGTAGCGAGGGGTTTGGGGGAGCGGGAGCTCCACCTGGCCGTCCTGCATCCCCTCCCCAGTGGGAGAATGAGGCAGGTGAAGGCGGTTTCCAGCGGCTACATCAGGGAGATCCAATGGGTTGCCGGTGGCCGGAGTCCAGTGCAGGCAGCAGCACCGCTTTGGTCCTCTATGCTGCAGCCCAAGGTGGCCCATTGCACGGCGCACCGGCATGCAACCCGGGAGATGCCTGGCGCGTGTCCTGGTTGAACCCCAGCCGCAGCCCGTCACCCTCACACACTGGATCCCTTTTTCCTCTTGTGCCCCTCCCCTTAGTTCTGGAAATCCTGAACCTGATCCAGAAAAGGGATCTCCTGGTTGCCGACGAACACATCATCGAGCTGGAGGCGGAGTGTGAGCAGGACGGGTCGCAGAGCCCGGAGAGCGGTGAGCTCCGGAAGGACGGGAGCCGCAAGGCCAAGGACGTGGCCTTGCTCTACGAAGCTTTGCAGAGGGAGCTCTGGGCGGTCCTCACCGAGTCCCTGGCGGCCAAGTGCACCTACCTGCCCCTGGAGCTCATGGTGCGCGTGATCGAGCAGGAGGAGGACACGGACCGCAAGTGGCTGGAGGCCAAGGGGGATGCGGCGTGGGGTTCTGGCCCCCGGCCCCGGGCCATGAAGCAGCAGTGGGCCGAGGCGGTGAACAGGCTGGTCGGCCAGCGGCTGTGCCAGTGCATGGAGGGCAGGGCTGGCCCCATTGCCACACAGATGGACCGGCTGGCCAAGTGCGCGGTGGAAGACTTGTGCACCGTGAAGTTCCACCTGCTGCATGCCTACCCGAAGAAGTACGAGGCCTTCAGCGTCTACCTGTGCAGCTACCACAAGGGGCTGGCCCAGCGCTTGGCCGAGGTGGTCCGGAGGAGCTTGACCATCTCCGAGCTTTACTTTGTCCTGGACTGGAACAGCAACATCTACCAAAGGTAAGAGGAGCAGCACAGGCCGTGGGCTGGCTGCCGGCACCTCTCCAGCCGGCACGTGGAGCCTCGGCCTTTCTGGACTGCTAGCGGTGGCAGCTGCGGTTCCTGCTCGTGCTATGTGCTTGTCCACACGTGTGCGTGAGCCGTGGCGTAGGAATCCGTGGCGGGTGAGACTGGGATCCTGGCAGCTAACCTAGGTACCCGGTGCAAAGGAGAGGTGATTGGCCCAGGGGTAGAAAGCCAGCTGGTTGGCCCAGGGGTAGAAAGCCAGCTGGTTGGCTGCCTTTGCCCCACAATTTCGTAGGGTAATCCGGGGAGGGGGGCTCCCACCTCATGTCCCTGGGGGCCAAGTGTCTCTTAGGTCATCATCCTCATCCTATATATATACGAATAACAACCAAGAGTCTTGTAGCACCTTAAAGATGGGCACAGTTATTATGCTAGCCAAAACAGCGCAAGGCAGAGGTATCAGCAGGCTTGGGGGAAACCCTAAGGTTTGCAGAAGTACAAAACATATTTAGGGGGGGGGAAGACCTAAAGTGACAGCAGGTGTGGGGGTGGGGAACCCCAAAGCAGCGCAATGTGCGGACTGAGCGCACTCGGTGGGCATGGAATGCTAGCTGCCTGTTGGAGGAGGAGGAGGAGGGGAAATAGAAGAATGGGGGTGAGGGGAAATGGAATGGAGTGCCACGGAAGAGGGCATGGCTGGCCCATCTTCTTGCCAGCCCCACTTGTCGTCCTTATATGAAGGCCATTCCAGATGTTTGTAGTCCCACATAATGTAATACGCACATTTGCACGCTTAGACCAGCCTTCCCCAACCTGATGCCCGCCAGATGTGTTGGACTGCAACTCCCATAATCCCCCAGCCAGCTATGTTGGCTGGGGGATTATGGGAGATGTAGTTCAACACATCCAGTGGGCACCAGGTTGGGGAAGGCTGACTTAGGCGAAACCTACGGTATTGATCGAGGACTGTGAAATGGAGCCAGCGTTCCTCCCAGAAACATGATCCAGGATTGGACACATCCATCGAGGAGCAGGAGGCCAGCAATGGCTACTAGTCCTGATGGCTCTATGCTCCCTCCAGGATCAGAGGCAGTCTGCCTGTGTGCACCAGTGGCTGGGGAACATGGGCGGGAGGCTGCTGTCGTCGCACTCACGTCCTGCTTGTGGGTTTCCCGTGGGCAGTTGGTTGGCCACAGTGTGGACGGAATGCTAGACTAGATGGACCCTTGGTCTGATCCAGCCTCAGGGCTCTTCTTATGTTCTCCCCAGGACCTATTTTTGATGGCAGGACTCTCTCCAGAAACATATCAAGTCGTAACAGAGGACCTCTAAACATAACAGAGGACCTAACCCAAAGTGACTTTCCCTCACTACTGCCTAAGCCAGTGTTCTCCAAGCTTGGGTCCCCAGATGTTTTTGGCCTACAACTCCCAGCATGCCCCAGCCAGCGTAGCTGGCTGGGGCATGCTGGGAGTTGTAGGCCAAAAACATCTGGGGACCCAAGCTTGGAGAACACTGGCCTAAGCACTTCCAGCCCGCTCGCATCCAGGAGCACTTCCCAGCACAGGATGTAGGCTCAGCGCCCAGCCATTAACCGCCAAATGATGCCCCCAACACTTCAGAGCTCCTAATAAACCTTGGATTGGCACCGGGGAAGGAGGCGGCCTGGGGCTAGCGGTTGTGGCGCAGTGCCTCCCATTTTTTAAAAGAATTGAAGTGCTGGGGCTCCCGCCTCTGAGGGGGGAGTACGGCCCCCCCTGTTCCCAGAAGCGTGGGGGCAGACTGATGATTTCCCTGTGGGCAAAGGAAAGGCACATTGTGCATAGTCTGGGGCACCCTGTTATCCCTCCCCATGTCTCACGGTGGAAACACGATACTGAGAAACAGGCGCTCCCCCCACCCCGCAAATCTCTGGCCCTGCTGTGAGGCTTCTACCGCCTCCCGGCCTCAGCACCACGAAGGGCAGAGTCCGGCAGATCTGAGTCTCTGCTGGGAAATCCTTCAGAACAGGCTGCTTTAAGGCAGTGCTTCTCAATTATTTTCTGTCATGCCCCCCCTAGGAAGAAGAAAACATTTCGCGCCCCCCGCGCGACTGTAAATAGTATCATTTGTCTATAAAATTGTTATAAGTACACCTCTGCATAACACTGTATCCTTATTAACGTATAAGAGAATAAAAAAAGAAAGAAATGTGGATCAATTTACAACAAAGAATAGCTTTATTAACTGCAGCAGAAAAGATTTAAAGGAGCACAGGATTTAAAGGAACACAATATTAAAAAAAACTTTTAACTGAGGTCAAACGAGCCCCCCTTTACGGAGCCTCGCGCCCCCCCTGGGGGGCCCGCCCCACTATTTGAGAAGCACTGCTTTAAGGCAAAGCGGAGTTGTACCAGCAGCCGGCAGTGCTCTGCTCATCAGTTTCTCCCGCCTTGTCTTGCGCAAGGGAACCTCCTGGTGGGCCACGTCTCCTGGTAATTGGGCGGATGGGCGGTGGCAATGATAATGGTGCCATTTGGATTTTCTGCCTCTGGCACCAGCCTGGTCTGGGCCGGCCCTGTTTACGTAGGCTTGTAAGGCATGGAGGCTGTGAACCAAGCTGCAGAGCATGCTACGGGGCTGCACCTTGCAGCTGCTCAGAGGAATCCCTCTCCTCCTCACTTTCCCCCCCTCCCTCTCTTTGCCACACAGAGAGGTCCTGGGCCGGGCAGAAATCTCGTCACTGGTCAAGGCCCGGGAGCTCGGCCCGCTGCTGCCCCTCGAGACCCAGCGAAGTCTGGAAGAGGACTGCATTGCAGCAGTGCAGGTAATGGTGAACAGCAGAGGGTGATGTGGAAGCAGCATTCTGTCTTAATTAAGTGGTCCGGTAAGGCTCCAGAGAAACAAAACACACGAACAAATTAAAACATACCACTAAAAACGTGCAACTAAAAATGCCCATGTTTATGCCCATAGTCATTAAAACCCTCCTTAAAGAGAAGTCGTACCTTGCTCTCCTACCTGCCCGTGTTTTGAGATCTTCTGCTGAAACCCTCCTGTCAGGCGCCTGCTTTGTGAGAGGCACCCAGCGACAAGAGAAAGGGTTTTTTCTCGCGGGGCCAACCTTACAATATTTTTGGCACCAGGAAAAAGCATTCTTGTTTACCCAGGCATTTTAATTTGTTCTATGTTTATTTTTATGGATTCTACTAATTTTTATTATTTTATTTCTGCTATGATTATTTTTTGAACATTGCCCTGAAATCCAAAAAGGGTGAAGGCTGGTATACAACTGCTTTAAATAAATAAATATGCTCCAGCTGAGAAGAGACAATCAAGACGTGACATGATAGCCATCTCCAGATATTTGAAGGGCTGTCATGTAGATGATGGAGCAAATTTGTTCTCTGGTGCTTGGGTAGGACCCAAACCGATGGGTTCAAATGACAAGGGATTCGGATTAAACATTAGGAAGAAATTCCTGGTGGCACAGGCTGTTTGACACTGGAACAGCCTTGGAAGGTGGTGGACTTAAGGCACAATCCGATGCGCGTTTAGACAGAAAAAAGGCCTACAACTCCCAGCTTGCTGGCTGGGGCATGCTGGGAGTCGTAGGCCTTTTTTCTGTCTGAGCAATAGGGTTGCACCCTTAGAAGTTTTTAAGCAGAGGTTGGATGGCCCACCTCTCAGGGGTGTTGTAATACTGGGTTTCCTGGAGTTGGACTAGCTGACCTTTGAGTTCCCTTCTGGCTTTATGAGACTACATGTAAATGCACACCTGTGAACACTGAGGCACTTGGCACAACACAGCCTGCTAGACCATGTAGTGCAGCTGCTGAAGTCTGTTTTGAACAGTTGATAGCATATTTATTTATTTACTTGCACTTATTAGGGTCATATCCAACGTTAGTCCTACATCGAGTAGTGCCATTGAAATGAATGGCACTTGAGTTAGCCATGAATGACCGAAGTCTCATTCATTCCAATGGGTCTACTCTATGTAGGACTAACACTGGATACTATCCTTAGCTCCCTATGAACCTAGTCCTCTAGATGACATACAACTGAAGTCTAATAAACAGAATACAAACAATATCAGATTCCATAATGAAATACAACAGAGAATCAAAACTAACAACCTCATAGGGTTAAATATGCTGTGGAAGTAGAGACTAAATCAAATGTTAGCAAAATATAGTTTACCTTTCGCAAAAATACTACAGATGTTTTTTAAAAATATTGAGCTGAAACATATCAATATTTAATGTTGAAAGATTTATAAAAGCCTGGGTGATCAAGAAGGTTGTTGCCTGGCACCCGGTGGGCCGCTCTAGGCAGAGCATTCCACAGTAGGGGAGCCACCACTGAAAAGTCCCTCTCTCTTGTTGCTACTCGCCTGCATACTTCAGGCGGAGAGGGCACTTGGAGAAGTGTCTCCACTGATAATCTGAGGGCACGGGTGTGTACGTATGGAAAAAGATGTTCCTTCAATTGTTGAGGTCCTAAACAGTGCAGGCCTTTATAGGGTGTTTGTCTAGTATATCTTTAACAAAAAAAGATCAAACACGCTCCTGGCTTTTAAATTGGTAGAAGACAGGCGGTTTCAGAATAAATAGATGCAGCCTACAGAAGACAGACTCAGAGCGGTGTCTTCAGCCATGTGTGATGGGGGCCGGGCTGGGCCCTTGGGAGGAGAATCACAAGTATGTCCCTATCTTAGGCTGCGAAATGTGAGCGGGCAAACGAGTGTCGTGGCCACACTGTCGCAAACACTTGAGGGGGGTAAAGTTCTGTACCCCGGGGGCAGTGGCTAATTGGGGGGGGGGAGCAATCTGTACATGCTCAGAGGTAATCATTATTCACATACTCAAAGGCTGTGGCCTGGCTCAAATTAAGCCATGCCCTTTCTCATTGCAGCAGAAGCGCGTTAGTAAGGTATGCAAGAACATCCTGATGGCCACGCTGGCACGCAAGAGGGCCAGTGTGTGTGGAGTGTTGGATTCAAAACCCCACTCACTCCACCTTGAAGTTGACTGGGTGACCCTGGGCCATTCACTAGAGCAGGGCTCTCCAACCTTGGGTCCCCAGATGTTGCTGGCCTACAGCTCCCAGCATACCCAGCCAGCATGGCTAATGGCAAGGGATTCTGGGAGCTGTAGTCCGGCAACATCTGGGGGTCCAAGGTTGGAGAGCCCTGCACTAGAGGAACACCAGGGCTTGCTCTAGTTGGACTGCCCCCCTGCCCCACCCCGGAGCTGAGTGGGCAGGCAGGGCCATTTCACCAGCCCTGTTCACAGTCTGCTTAATTTTTTCCTCTTCCTTCCCCATCCCGTTCTCCTTGTGTGTCGTGTCTTTTTTAGATTGTAAGCCTGCAGGCAGGAACCGTCTTTTTTTCTGATTGATTGTAAGCCATACCGGGAGACTTCTCGGCTGAGGAGCAGGATAAAAATATTTTAAATAAATAAATAAGAATCTTTCAACCTGAGCTATCACACATGAACTGCAGTGAGGATAAAACGGTGGGGACCATGTGTGCTGCCCTCAACCTTTAGGAGAAAAACCACCATAACAATTGTAATTAGCAGATTAAAAGATAATGTGGGGGGACTCCCGCAGGTCCCCACTGTTTCACATTTCTGGGGAGAGGTCCCCATGACATGGTAGACAAGCCACAGACTTCTGGAAACAACCTCTCTCCTCCTTTCTGCAATGTGGTGGGGCACCCACATGCCTGTTTTGCCACGTGTTCCTAGGCAAGGATCATCGAGGACATGAAGCAGGAGCTACAGAAGGAAGAAGAGAGGTGGGCCCAAGAAGACGAGGGCGACAACTTCCAGTTCGGCCTGTCCAGCAAAGTCATCATGGTAGGTCGCACTCCTGGCCTCCCAGCCAGCATCTTCTGCTCTCCCACGGGTCTGCCTCACTCAGTATCATCTGCCTCAGGGGCACCACACAGACACACGTCTCAGGACCGCAGGGATGGGGCAGTAGAAAGCGAGCGCCCCTCCCTGCCCGCGGAGATCTGGAGTTCACTGGGGGGCAGGATGGAGGTGAAAGCCTCTCCACCCACCTCAGCAGTCCTGGCAGCCATCTTCTTTCCTTGGACTACTGGGCCACCATGTTTGCTTACATGCTGCGGTCATTTTTGACTCATGCTCAGGGTGGTCGGGAGATCCAGTGCCTGAGACTGGGGAGCATAACATGTGCACCAGGGAAAGATGTTGCAGGGGCGTTGAACCTCTGTCGGCCTGGGGGCTGAATTCCATTTCGGAGACGTTCTGGGGGGGGTGGTCCCAGGAGGACAGGATTTCCCCCCTGGGCCTGAGGCTCATTGCTGTGGCAATGAAAGGGAACAGCTCACGCTTGGCCCTTGGGATCCCAGGGGCCGCCTCTCATCCCTGCCCACTTGTGCATCTCCCCCCCCCACCCCCGGTTTCTCACACCAGGACACATCTCCATCTTTGGCAGGAGTGTTTCCTCTCCTGCAATGCAAGAGGAAGTCCTTTGGGGCTGCGAGGATGAATCTCAAGACACCTCCTTGCCCTGCCCCGTGTTTTTCATGGGCACTGAGTCTTTCTCCCATTTTGCAGATGTTGAAGGCTCATGCAGACAAAGCCCCCCAGATCACAGAAGACTTCGGGAGCCGGATGGCCCACTGTTGCCTGACCAGCCTGGCAGAATTCCTGCAGAGGTATCACTGCGATAAGGCTGGGCAAGGGGCCCTCCGGGACGACAGAAACGCCAGCAATGGGGCTGCCAAGCGCCCTCTGGGTTGGGGAAGTAGCCTTTGGTCCAGATCTGAAGCCAACAACAAATCCCTGATTCTGTAATATTTCAATCCACATTTGGCGATTTTTGACCCAAAGAAAATAATGACATGGTTCACATGACAGGACAACCCATCGTGGGTTACTAGCCACGGTGGGTTGTCGTGTCCTCTGAACCTAGACCACTTACTGCAAGGTGACTTAACTTTGGGCAACAAGTCACCCTGACAACACATGGCTTGTTCTAGGGGTTGTTTGACCCATGATGGGTTGGCATGTTGTCCAACAAACCCCTGCCGCTCCTTGCGCTCTCACCCGTGCCACCACCAGTGACAGCCCCTGCACCGATACCAAGCGGCACTTTGGAGTGACTGTCACTGGTTTGCCACCTTTTTTTGTTGTTATTTTGGACCCAGAGAATTGCGCAATTGTTTTTAAATTATCATTAGTATTATTTTTTGACAGTCTTTCGGAAGTATGCACTTACCCATGAAGGGGGGAAAGCAGCAAAATAATGTGGACCCAAAGGGAGACGACGACAAGGGTCTCCCTCTTGTCAATGTGATCCTCTTGGTTTTAAGAGATGAACTGACTGTTCTCAGTGAGCCGAGAGCCAGTGTGGCGTAGTGGTGAGAGTGTTGGACTGGGACTCGGGAGATCTGGGTTCTAGTCCCCGCTCGGCCATGAAACTCACTGGGTGACTTTGGGCCAGTCACTGACTCTCAGCCTAGCCTACCTCACAGGGTTGTTGTGAGGTTAAAATGGAGGAGGAGGAGGATTACAGTATTTTTCCATGTATAAGACTATACTTTTTCCTAAAATTGTTAGACTAAAAATTGAGGGTCGTCTTATACACTGGAAGTAAGCCGAGGAGAGAAACCGCCCGGTTGCGAAACTGCCCAGTGGGGGGCGTCTTATACATGGGGGCGTCTTATAGACGGAAAAATACGGGTATGTAAGCCGCCTTGGGTTCCTTGCAGGAAAAAAGGCAGGGCATAAATATAATAAATAAACAATAAATAAATAAGCGTTCAACACAGCTGAAATATACAAGGAAACTGACAAGGCAAGACATCATATCAGACCGCTTAACTGCGCTCCTGCGCACTTGTGAAAGAGCAAGGAGGGGGAGACAGACAAGATGGGTTCTGCCGTGAAGGACACTGGGACACTGGCCGAGGGGGAAGGAGCGGGAGAGCAAGCTACGGTGAGCCCGATTGTCTGTTGGGCACACCGAGGGTTGTTTAACCCACACCGCGTAGCTTATTCACAGGGTGGCTTAGCGTGCAGTGCAAACGCATCCAATGTTTGACTCAAAGTTTCCCACATGAATTTCAGGTAATTTGACTGTCACAAATGCACAAAATCTGTTGTTTTCAGTTCAGCTCCAGGGCTTGGGTTTGCAGGTCTTGTTTACTGCAGACAGCATCTTTGCGGCAAAAAGCACCCAGGGAGCAGGGAGCTTCAGCAAGAAACGCTGCAGGGAGGGCTCTGATCCAGATCACGGCACTGTGGCCGCTGCCGCCGCTGCAAAATATGAGTGGCCAGTCTGAGTGCACTGTCAAAAACAGCGTGAATCTGATGTAACATAGCCTTCCCCAGCCGGATTCCCCCTCCGCCCCCAGATGTGGATTGTGCGTTGGGCTACAACTCCCACCACCCCCATTAGCTTGCTGGCTGAGGATGATGGGAGTTGTAGTTCCAACGTATCTGGGAGGCACCAGGTTGGTGAGCATTGAGACTGACATTCTAGAGATCCCCCCCCCCCCCAACTGCCCTGGGAGAGAGAGTGGAACCCTGGAAAACCGCCTCACATGTAGTTTGATCCTGAGATACCCACTGATCAATGAATGCAGTCGATAGATTTAGTTTGTTTATTACACTTATCCTGCCTTTTCTCTGAGGAGCTCAGGGCAGCATATGTGGTTCTTCCCCACCCCACAAGTTATCTTCACAACAACCCTGTGAGGTAGGTTAGACTGAGATCACAGTGGGCCATAAGAGGACAAGAGAGACGGGGCCTCCCAGAAGGAGTCCTGTGGAGCGTAAAGTCCTGGAGGGCTGAGACGAGCGAGATAGGATAGGAAAAGACTAAAGGCTGGGCTGGAGAGTCTCTGCTCCCCACCGGATGGGACCTCCAATACTCTACATCAGGGAGATTCCATGCAAGGGAACGCAGGAAACCAGCCAGCATCAACACACAACGGAGCGGGGAGGCAGTGTCTTGAGCAGTGTTCTCCAACCTTGGGTCCCCAGATGTTTTTGGCCTACAACTCCCAGCATGCTGGCTGGGGCGTGCTGGGAGTTGTAGGCCAAAAACATCTGGGGACTCAAGGTTGGAGAACACTGGTCTTGAGGATGGCGGCTCTTTCCTTCAGCCTCCGCATCACGGCAACATTGAACAGGGGGGACCCCCGTCATTCTTGCCACTTGGGCGGCATCCTGCGCCTGACGCTGTCTGCTATGCACGGCCCTCGTGGCAAGTCTTTCCGTGGGAGAGAACACCCGGATGATGTGGGGTGGCGGGCGGGGACGGAGAGGGGGCCGAGCGGGAGTGGTGCGCAATCTCCACTTCAAAAACCGGCCGCCAAGAACAGGATTCATCTCGGTGTATAAATAGCCGCCGTGCCCCGCATTGTAAGGAAACACCAGCAAGGTGGAGCCGTAGGAGAAAGGCCCTGGAGGAGTTGGGACTCCAGGACGGAGAGTCCAATCCCAGACCGGGGCTATTTTTAGCTGGCCCGCTTCCTGGAGTGCCTGTTTCAGAGAGCTGGGGTGTGTGTGTGTGTTGTTGTTTGTCTGAATAGATACTGCATCCTCTGGGGACACGGAGGCTGTAAAAACCACAGGAAGACTATAGCGTTTCATAACGGGACTACCCCGGTCCCAGCTGGCCGCGTGGAAAGGCCTTGCTTGGTTTCTTGCCCTGCAGGAGCCAGAGGTGAGACAAGGCCGTGCTGGGTGGGCTGGCACGAGGGCGTGCATTTCACGGGGAGCGTGTGTGCAGCCCCAAATCATGGCCTGCAGCTGCGAGAGAGCCGACCCAGGTCAGGAACCACAGAAGAAACTTCCTTATTGTCGCGCATATGATGCTGTTCAGTGGAATCGGTTCACACGTTCAGCTGCCAGCCATCAAGGGATGTACATGCATGTGTGGATTGGCCTGGCGTCTGCATGATTTATTTATTTTATTTATTATATTTATCAATCGCCCATCTGGCCGGTCACCCGGCCACCCTGGGCGATGTACAATTAAAATACAGCAAAACAACACAATAAAATATAATAATTAAAACAATATAAAAAATTCTCATTAAAAACCTAACCCACCCCATATTCCCACCTGAACAGCCATGTTTTTAATGCACAGGCGGAAGCTCATCACGGAGGGGGCATGGCGAAGGTCACTAGGGAGGGAGTTCCATAATGTGGGGGCCGCCACAGAGAAGGCCCTCTTCCTAGTCCCCACTGTCTCTGGGGAGGGCAGCTTGGGAGAAGAACCCGTTTCCTGGGCTCACCCAGAGGCAGGGCTGGGAAAGGGGGGGGGAGGAGGAGGAGAGGGCCACGCCACTGCACGCCACGCAAGCAGGGATGGGGGCGGTGCTGGATCAAAGACTGTAGGCAGTCAGGGTGTTCCCAGAGCTGGCTTGGGGACAAGATCACTGGGGCACTGGCTTTAAGGACATTTTACTATGTACGTATTTGTTTTATCATTCTGATTTTCTGAGGGGTTTTTTTGTAAATCACTGTGGTTGGCTCCTGAAAGGCAGGACAGAAATGCAATAAATAAATAAATAAACCAATCAGGAGTAAGGAGAAGGAGGCACGTTTCAGGAGATGGTTGCAGACAGGTGGTTGTGAGAACATGCGTGGCGGCAGGGTGGGATGGGAACAGCAGTGTGGAACTGGTGCCTTTGAGCAGTAGGAGATGGCTGCACCTGGCAGCTTTTGTCACCGGGATTTTCTTCGGCTTTTTGCCTCCCCCCCCCCCGCCCCAGTTTCCAGAGGAAGGTTGAAAAGTTCCACGAGGGGCAACTGGAGAACAGCCTCGCCGTTGACAGCTACCTGGGCCGGACCATCATGCTGGTCAACTGCTGCCCAGCCTTCAGGTGAGAGCCCCTCCGTCGCCCCTCCGTCTCGCCTCAGACGCCAGCAGGAACAGATGGTGCTCAGACCCCTCACACACCCCACCCCCAGTGACCTTTGCAAACTATCTCCCCCCCCCCCCGGCCATGCATCGACCCCAGTCTAATGTCTAACTTGAATTCTGTCTTACTTGCCCAACAACCCGGGTGTTTAAATCATTAGGGGTTGGATCCAGACATAGTCCTACTTGGAGCTGACCCATTGAAATCAATGGGACTTGTTAGTCATGACTTACTTAGGTTCCATTATTTTAGTGGCTCTACTCTAATTATGACGAAGCCTGGATCCAACAGTCCACTTCCCGCTCCTCACTTTGGGCCCTGTGTGCTGCCCTCCCCGCCACAACTAAACAGACCTTTCATCACCCTCAGAGCAGCTGCCGTGTTTGCCAAAGTTCTGTTGCCGACACATTCCCTTTCAGGATTAGAAAAATGCTTGTGAACATTCCATGACATCACAGCTTGTCAGCCTATGGCTGTGGTGGTGGTGGAGCGGGCCGGTCGGCCACAACTGAACAGTGGTCTCGGGATCGGTGTCGGCCGTTGCCGATTCCACAGCTACGCCCCCCCCACGCAGACCTGTGGTGGGAAAGGAGGCCGGCTCCCTGCTGCCTAATCACGTCCCAGCTGAAACACTTTGCACGCGACCCCGTTGACAAGGATCTCTCCTTCAGGGACTACGCTGAGCGCTTGGCGAGGTTTGGTCGTCCTGAGAGCGAGGCAGCGAGATGCCAGGCACATGCCTCCCTGGACAGAGTGACTCGGCTCTGCAACAGAGTGCTGGCTGACCATCTCTTCCAAAACCTCAAGGTACCGGTTTTGGAAAGGGCCAAGCAGGACTGGCTCCCCAGAGGGCCGTCTGTGGGAACACATCGGCAGGAGCGGGGGGGGGACGACCCAGAACCCTGCTCTGGCACGGCCTTTGGGGGCAACGAGGATTGGGGGGAGCCTGTTCTTTCTTTGAATGTTTGGCTCCAAAATGGCTGCTGGGCAAAAGGGATATTGGGGGGGGGGGAATCTATGTGCCCTTTCAACCCTTTGCTCCAAGATGGCCACTTGCAGCAAAGGATACTGGGCATGCTGGCAAGTGCAGCTTGTCCCAAGGGTGGACCGTGGGAGATGGAAACGTCGGACTTGCCAAATTCCCCCTCCATGCATGCAGAAGGTCCGCAGTTCCATCCCAGCAGGCAGGCACCTCCAGTTCAAAAAGGGTCAGGTAGCAGGGCACGGGAACGACCTTTCACCCATCCTGGGAGCCTGGAGAACTGCGATAGGAGATGATTCTGTTAAGTGGGGGGGACGGGACACTGGAGCCCGCCAAGGAGGGCTGGGAAAGTCCCGTGCCCGAAACCTTGGGAGAGCCACTACGGCCCTCCTTGGTGTAAGGCCGTTTCCAACGGTTCTCAAGTCCACGTCCCCCTCTCTGCTCCCCCTCCCCCCCCCACGCAGCCCTACTTCCACAAACTGATGAAAAGGAAATGGCTCAACAACTCTGAGGCCTTCGCTACCATCATGGCTCTCCTTGCGGAGCATGCCCAGAAGCTGAGTAGGATGAAGCTAGAGCCGTACCAGGTGAGCCATCGGCCGGAGAGGCCACGGGTCCCGTCCCAGGCCGTTCGGGCGGCACGAAGGACCCAGAGGGTCGCTTGGGGTGACCGTGAAGCCGCGCACGGTCGGAGGGGTGCGCCCCAGCAGCAGCAGCTGCAGCGGCTCTGGGACTCGGCCCTCAGATCGTGTGGCACAGCTGGAGATGCTTTTCCTGGCATGGGGATAAGTCCTCCAGGTCGCTGTTAATAAAGATACAGGCTGAGGGCCAAGAAACGCGGGGCAACCTTAGAAGCAGGAGGAGAATTTGTTGGCTTTTGGCTGGATAAGTTCAGAGGGGGAGGTGAGCGGAAGGGCTCCCTTGTAAGCAACCTCCGCCCAATGAAACAACATGTTTGGTGCAGCTGGAAAGCAAGGAAGGACCTCCATCCAGCCCCACTTCTGGCTGCCAATTCCCTCCCCCCCCCCCCCCCGGCTTGGCTCCTGTGACTCCAACAGGAGGCTAACATGTGGGAAGTAAGTGGGGCAGCAGCAAAGCCTTCCCTGTCCCTTTATGCCCATGTCAGGGGAAGATTTGCTGGCTGAGCTTGTGCGTGCCTTGCCTAGCCCGGGAGCCTTGCCTAGCATGGAGGACGAAGTGGAGATGGGAAGGCGGCCAGAAACATCCCCCCCCCCCCAGACACACACACCTCGATGGCTTCTCCAAAGACAGCCGCTCCCTGTGCCCTCAGCCGGTGTCTCCGTCATGACCCAGAAATCCTGGCTCGTTCTCATCTCTGATCTTGCCCTGATGGGGAATTTTGGGGCTCTGCTTTGACCAACCAGATGCTGGTGAAGGACGTGCACCGGCGGGTGCTCATCGAGTACATCCGCCCGCTGATGCGGGTCCGGTTCATCTGCACCTCCTCCAAGATGAGAGCCAAGATGGCCAACAGCTGCGGAGCGAGGCCAAGCAGCTGCAGGAATTCTTCATCCAGCTGGTGAGAATGGTGGCCGGCGGCACGGGGACTGTCCAACCCAGCTGCTAAAGCAGCGTTCTCCAACCTTGGGTCCCCAGAGGTTTTTGGCCTACAACTCCAAGCATGCCCCAGCCAGCCATGCTGGGAGTGGTAGGCCAAAAACCTCTGGGGACCCAAGGCTGGAGAACACTGCTAATGGGAGAAGCAGAACCAGCGTGGCCAGATGCAGAGGAGGCCGTGAAGTGCTGGGGCCCTTGAGCACTGGAGGGGGTGGGGGTTCAGAATCAGCAGGCAGGTGTGTGCCCCCCCCCCATGCCACACAAGTGTGAGAAAAGCTCTACCCCCTGGCAGGCCCTTTGCACCCAGTCAGTCCAAAGCAACGTTTTTCAGAGTGGTGGTGGTGGTGGTGGTGGTTATAAGGAGTTGTAGTAATTTATATTACGCTTTAAAAATAATAATAATGCAAGCCAGCTTTCAGAACTAGAAACGGTGTTCTTTCTTTGCGCTTAGAATGGGGGATGAGCAGATTCACCTGTCGCCCCACGGGCCAGACGGGATGGCGTGGCAGGCTATGTTCTGCCCGTGGGCTGTACGTTCCCCAGCCCGGGGCTAGAGATATAAAGAGCATCCAGTCCTCCGCCTGGAGGTGAACTTGTAGAGACCACGCAAGACACTCGTCAGAGCCATCCCCAAATGTCCAGGAAGGACGTGGTTACGCTGCCAGGATGGGAGATGCACGCAGACAGGGACCGGGCTGGCAGACGGTGGGGCTGGGAGGAAAGAGGTGCCCGCCGCAGGGGCCGTCGTTGTGCTTCCCGCCTCTCCACCTTGCTGCCTGCCCCCCCCCCCGCTGCTCACTCTGGCTGCCAGAAAAGCAGCTGTTGGGAGGGGGCTGCTCCCTCCGACCACTTTCCCCCTTTAAATCACACACACCCGTTTCACCTCCGATATAAAGATACCGCGGTTTGAGACGGCACTCGCCTTTTTGGGGCAGGCCTGGTCTCCTCATCTTGCCAGATCCTTTTTGGAACTCTGTTTCACCTCCTTGCATCCCCCAGCAGGGAGTTCCATGGGTTGTTTGTGAGGGCTTCTTGAAAAGGTCACTTCCTGGCGTTTGTTTGCATCTGCGGCACATCCACTCCCCTGTCTCCAGTCCGGACGAGCGAGGGGTTATCTATAATTAGCTCCCTGCCCCTCTTCAGCCGGCCACTGTCCTTCCCATGACTGCTGCCGTCTCCCTCCCTTCCTCGCAGGAATCCTCCTCGTCCTGGCTGGACTCCGCCGTGCCACACCTGGCAGCGATTATTGAGCTGGAGGACACGCCGGCCATCCAGATGGAAGTGGGGTTCCTCACGAGAGAGTTTCCTGACGTGCAGTGAGTGTGGGAACCAGCTTGCCTCAGGCAGGGCGGGCTCGCTTCGTGCGGCGGGGAGGGCCCGGGGGGGGGCGTCATGCCCGCCTGCATTTGCAGAGCACCCCCTTGACCTGGAAGAAACAGGGAGTGTCCCGTGGGAACACAAGGAGGGCACCAGGTCATAAGAAGATCCCGGCTGGGTCGGGCCAAGGGGGGCGGGGGGTCCATCTCGTCCGGCATCCCCACGGTGGCCAGCCAGACGCCTCCCGGAAACCCGCCGGCCGGCTGCCGCTCTCCAGCTGGGGAGGTTCCGCGGCTTTCCTTGCTTCCAAACATGGAGGTTCCAAGCGGCCACTGTGGCTAACCGCCACGGACAGAGCTCTGCGTCCTCCTTCCTCCAGGAATCTGTCTAACCCTCTTTTTAGAGCTGTCTACGCCAGTGGCCCCCAGTTCCATCAGTGAATTGTGTGCTGCCGGCGGAAGGACGTTCTCCCATCTCTCTGGAATCTCGTGCCCATCCGTTCCATTGGGTGGCCCCAGCGTCCTGAGAGGAGGCCTGGCCAGATCACACCTGGGTGTCCTCTGATCCAAGGGTGGAGAACCTGTAGCTCTCCAGATGCTGTCAGACTCCAACAACTCCCATCAGCCCCAGCCAATTGTCAGAGAAGATGGGAGTTGTAGTCCAACAGCTTCCGGAGGGCCACGCATTCCTCACTCGCGCTCTAGTCCAACATCCTGTATCCCATCTTGGCCTGATAGAGGACTCTGGGAAGCTCAGAAGCAGGGCTTGAAGGGAACAACCATCTCCTGTTATTTGGTACCCAGAGATAGGCTGCCTCTGCCCATGGAAGTTCCATTTACTTGCCATCGCTAATAGCCTTTAACAGGGCTCTCCTCCATATTCATGGGTTGGCAGGCTGGCCATTTCAGGTATAGCTTTCCTTTGAGCGAGGCATCTGACTATATGGCCTCTTGGCCCTCGCTGTCTTTTGTAGCTGTGGAAAAACTTCCGCTGTGGCCATCTTTCATTACTGAGCTTCGTCAGAGTGGGGCTTGGGACACCAACTCTGGGATAGTTTTCTTTGCTGCTTTCTGCACGGCCGGTGCATGTGTGCCTGCCCCCCCCCCAGGTTCTTGTCTGCCCTTCGTACCCCTGGGCTGATGCAAACTGGCACTGTGCCAGACCACGCAGCCATGTGCCGTACTGTGGCCTGACGCTATGACCGCTGGGAGCCATGATCCTGCTCCGGGCAAAAGATCAAACACAAGACCATCAGTCAAGGTGGCTTCATATTCAAACTGAATATGAGCCAGCAATGCGATGTGGCTGCAAAGAAGGCAAATGCAATTTTGGGCTGTATTAATAGAAGTATAGCTTCCAAATCGCGGGAAGTGATAATTCCACTTTACTCGGCACTGGTTAGGCCTCATCTTGAGTACTGCGTCCAGTTCTGGGCACCTCACTTTAAGAAGGACATAGACAAACTGGAGAGGGTTCAGAGGAGGGCAACAAGGATGATTAAGGGACTGGAAACAAGGCCCTATGAGGAGAGACTGAAAGAACTGGGCATGTTTAGCCTTCAGAAGAGGAGACTGAGGGGAGATATGATCGCACTCTTCCAGTATTTGAAGGGATGTCACACGGAGGAGGGCCAGGATCTCTTCTCGTTCATCCCAGTTTGCAGGACACGGAATAATGGGCTCAAGTTACAGGAACCCAGATTCCACCTAAACATCAGGAAAAATTTCCTGACTGTCAGAGCAATAAGACAATGGAATCAACTACCTAGGGAGGTGGTGGGCTCTCCCAGTCTGGAGGCATTCAAGGTGCAGCTGGACAGACATCTGTCAGGGATGCTTTGACCTGGATTCCTGCATTGAGCAGGGGGTTGGACTCGATGGCCTTGTAGGCCCCTTCCAACTCTACTTTTCTATGATTCTGTGATTCTCCCATCAGAAGTGGGAAAAGGCTATCAGGTGGGGGTGAACGCAACCTGCAGACATGGCGCATGGCCAGTGAGAAGGCCCCTCAGCTCTGCTGCTGGAGGTCTTCAAGCAGAGACTGGGCAGCCACTTGTCAAGGATGCTTTAAGGTGAGCAGGGGGTTGGACTCCATGGCCTAAATGGCCCCTTCCAACTCTGGGAGCCTGTGATTCCAAAAGGAGAGCGCTCCAGTAAGGCGCTCCAGACCTTCCCAGGAGTTGCCCCCAAAATGAAGAGGCAGAGCCAGCAGCTCAGGGCCAAAGTGGGGGCAGCTGCTGAGCACCCTTCCTTTGTGGAGACTGAGCAGTCCTTGGATGGAAATTCCACATCAGATTAACTAGTGCGGATTAGGTGGCACATCTCCAGAGGATGTGAGAAGATATAAGGAAGCAGGTTTTTAGGCTATAAGGAAGGAGGTTTCGGTGGAACTCCCTAGGAGAAAGAGCGGTCCCCCGAGGAAACCAGCTGCCTAGGAAAATAACGGTTTCTAAGAAGGAGCTAGAAGAGCTTCTCAAAGTCACAGAAGAGGGCCAGACCCACCAATTCTGGCTCCAACCGTGCTGGCTCTAATCTCCACGAAGAATCTCTTGACAGCCTCGGTGTCAATGCAGGCCAAGACCTTCTGCCTTCTTCTTCTCTCCCCATAACAGCGTCACTCCGCTTACAACTCACGTTGCCGACCTATATCCTTCCACCCCCGTTCGACTCCTGAAGTGCAAGTGGCAGTAGGGAGATGATGCTCAGGGGAGCCCCGCGGAACGCGGCGGGTGTCCTTCTGCTTCCTCCAAGGATGGCCTGCCTGGCAGCGGCAGCAGCTTCTTGGAAGCCAAAAGTGTCACTGCCACTTTCCCGGGACAATGGGGAGGCTGGCAAGTTATAAATATGATCCCTTCCACGCGGCCCGCACTGCTGCATCCAGCTACCAGCTGACTGCGTCACTCGGGGAGGGCGAAGCCGTGCCTTATCGTGTCTCCTCTGTTTGTTTTCCTTTCCATCTTCCTCTTATTGCTTCAGAGGCGACAGATTGCCCGTTAAGTGTGGCTGAGAGACGTTTCCTGTTTTATCTGGACCTTTTTGGGGCTTGTTGTTTCTTGAAAGGAAAAAAAAAAAAAGAAGATATCCAGCAGGAGAAAAACAAGTGGCTGGGCTTCAGACAGGAAGTGGGCTTGGTAGCAACTTCCTGCCGGGTGGCCATTTTGTGCTGGCAGCGGGACAAGAATCATATCGGCTACGCTGCAGTGCCGTGGGCTCTGGAATCTAATCTGGGGCATTAAGCGCTGTCCTGACAGTTTAGAAGAGAAAAAACTTTAAGAACGTAAGAACTTACACACCAGCTCAGACAAAAGGTTCATCTAACCCAGCTCTCTGTCTCCAACGCTCGCCAACTGGCAGCCGTCAGGAAGCTCACGTACCTTACACTCTGTGCATTTATTAACCCAGATTAGCTTTCAGGCCCTGGTTCCAGAGAATCACAAGAAAAGAATCAGAATCCTCACTTAGCCCATCAGCATGCGATCAAGGCAGCGAAGCCCATTTTTAAGCCATCACGGTTGTGTGAACATGTCCGTGTAGTAGTGGAAGAGTGTTTGGGGCTAAATGAACAGTGTCGTGATCTTTGGGGCAGGCTTCACAGCACACGTGCACAGGCCCCTCTGTCTGCTCATAACTCTCCCCTCCCTACAGGCCTCTCGGATGTACGCTTGCCAGAACATCCGAGTTTCAGTCCCCAATAAAATCGGGCTGGCCCTGGTGAGACCTAAGGGTGGTGCCTTTGGGGGTTGAAAGGGGGCCGCACCAAATGCCAAGAGGAAAGCAAACGAGGCAAACCTTTCTTTCTTTCTTTCTTTCTTTCTGCCTCTTCTGGAGGGGCCATAGCTCAGGGGTAGAACCGCATGCTTTGCTTGTGATAGGAAAGGCCCTTCCCTGCTTGAGACCTGCTGCTGGTCAGAGCAGCCAGTCCTGGCCAGAAGGACAAGTCGTCCGGCTTCCCCAAATGCAGCTTCCTCTCTTCTGGTGGTGGGGGAACCTGGGGGCTGATCGGCGGAGCCTAGCAAGCAGTACCTTGCGGGGGGGGGGGGCAGGGAGGATGGCAGCTGGCTGGTCAGGGGAGGGCCCCGGTTTTGCCAGGTATCTCGGGATGGGGACCGATGGACAAGGGTGGGGAGCAGAAGCAGCGCAGTGAACGCCAAAAGCAGAAAATAGCCTCCACCCCGCCTTGATTCTGGCCCCACACCCTGAAACGTTGTTCCTTCCTGTGGACACCCTTCAAAGGAGGCTAAACCCCCAAAGAAGCATCCTGTAAATCAACCATCCTGGAGAATCCATCTTCATCCTTCCCTCTGAGCCTTTGCTCCCCCCCCCGCCCCCGCTCTGCAGCCAAACCGCATCTTGGGGTGGGGGTGAGGGGGAAGGAGGCTCCTTCCATCAGTGTTTCGGGGCTGGAGGACTCCCTTGGCTACAGAGGGACAATGGGGAACCCCCTTGGCACGGGGAGTGTGTCCCCCCCCCCCGGCACTGCTAAAATGTGCCAGGGGTGGGGAAGAAGCGCCGTCACCCACAGCCAGCCACTTCTGATTGCTTTCCGCTACTCCCCAGGAAACATCCAAGGAAGGAAGCGGTGTGATTTACCAAGCGAGAGACTTCCTATGCGGCTGGAGGAGGCATCGCTTGGATGGGGACGGGAGCGAGGCCCGGGCCGTTTAGGTGTGGGGAGACGTGAGCAGGGGACGGATATGAGTTGCTAATTAGCAGAGTCCTTCTGAGAAAGTTGGCGACTTCCCCTCCACTCCGCAGGCCTCTGGTGCTGGGAAAGAGCCCCTCCGAGGGGCCATTAACGCGGCGCTCAGCCATGCGCCAGTCCCCCGTTCCCCACCCCCAACCGTGGCGCTTCTGGGCAGCCAGCAGAGCGGGGCTTCGCTGATTGCGTGGGCCCCGCGCCAGCTTCCTGAAGTTAACGAGACATCCGAACCAGCGGGGCTTTAAATAAACTCTTTCACGAGGGGGATGCGGAGCCGGGCGGCTCCTGCGATCTCTTGCCTCCTCGGAGCTGGAGAGCTCGGGGCCGGGGCTCGGCGAGAGCGAGAAGGAGACCGGGGCCAGAGGCGCTGCTCGGTTGCAGGCCAGGCTCACCAAGGCTCAGGCGCAGGGCCCGTGCCACGGCCCAGGCCTGGAAAATGGGGGGGGGGAGGAGGAGGAGGAGGAGGAGGAGGCATCTGAGTTCAGCTGTGACCCTGCCAGGCAACCTTGAGCACGTCCTTCCCAGACAGGCAGAATTAAGGGGCATTCTCGTCCCCCATCGGTACCATCACCATCAGTCAAGTCCACCCTGCTGACAGCGCAGTCTCCCATCGCTCGCTGCCTCTCAGCTGTGCAAGCCTTCAGGACATAACTTGAGCAGAGTCCCCGAGGCTGGATCAGACCAAGGTGGGCCCATCCAGTCCAGCATTCTGCTTCTTGGTCTGGCCAACCAAAGGCCTCCTGGGAAGCCCACAAGCAGGGCACAAAGGCCTTCACCCACTCCATGGTTTGCTCCCCAAGCAACAGGTGTTGCTTGGGGAGAGGTAGACTCTCTCTGCACCTGGAGGTTCCATTTTGCTATCACAGCTACTAGTCATGGAGAGACCTGCTCCTCCCCCTCCCCCTCCCCCTCCATGCACTTGTAGAATCCCCCTTTAAAGGCACATAAGCCAGGAGTGGGCAGAAGGGAGATCTCCAGATATTTTGGACTTCAAATCCCAGAAGCACCTGCAGGCATGACCCATGGTCAGGCACACTGGGAGTCAAAGTCCAAAATGGCGTGGCTGAAAGGCGCCACAACCACATGGGGAACGGTGCCACGGCAGACCAATAGCAGCGCTGCACGGGTTGCTGCTGCGATATAAGCAGCTGCCCACGTAAAGGGCCACATGAGCGCATCTCCCCACAGAAGCCAGCCGTGCAAGCCCTTGCATGCAACCTGTCTCATAGCAGCTGGAATTGGGCCCTTCAGGGCGCAAGGGACCAGCCTGCATTCTTTTTTTGAACATGATCCGTTGTGTGATGTTCTGGCGACCCGTAACTGAACCAGTCCTTGCCTCCTGCAGGAAGAACCACGTGTCGGCCGTCCTGAACATCCGGGGCCTCCAGAACCAAGCCCAGCGGCAGGACATCCTGGCTGCCATGGAGGGCTTGGAGCTGACAGAGGGGGAGGCACCGCTCTGCCAGGACCGGGCCTTGTTCACCGAGATCCCCACGAGTGAGGTCTTTTGCGTCCGGGTCCAGCTGCACCGCCTCTCGCACTTGGGGGTCGCCTGCCTCTCCCGGCTGCAACGGCGGCCCGGGCATCACCGGCGCCGGAGGCAGCGGCCCGCAGGGGACGAATCGCAGCTGTGAGGACGCTCGCTCTGCCAAGCTCCAGACTTCCTCTCTCGGCCCCGAGGTTCCTGGGCAAGAGGCCGGAGTCTCCTACGGGGGTCCCCTTGCTAAAGAACCACCAACTGTGGGATTCACGCTCCGAGTAAGGGAGAGGATGGACCCCCCGCCGCCAGTACACACACCAAAGCCTGCTGTATCTTTGCTTTTATGTTTCCATACCCCCCACCCCACCCCACAAATGGAGTCCCTTCCTCTGCTTTTCTGGAGCAGCCAAGCCTTTTTAAAGACACCGTGGCCACGTTTCATTCAAATGAGCTAGTATAGTGATGGCCAGAGAAAAGCGCTACTCTCCTTTAAACAGGGACCTGCGGAAAGCATCGAGGGGTGTGCAGCTGGTTGGGGGAGGAGGGACGGGCGTGGGCATGGGGGGCGGAGGGAGGTGCTCCCTGCCCTGTCTGCCTGCACCAGTGAAGAGAGAATCCAGCCATGCCTGTTCTTGTGGAACAGGAGAAATGGAGCCCCTCAAATTATGAAAGAGAGCACTGCCATTTATTTAAGTAATGCACCTAGTATGTGAACTTGCATATTCTGCGGCCGCTTCTCCCCTGCACCCTGCTGCTACTCAGCTCCCTCATGGACCCGTGGGGTGGATGGGTGGGGCAGGACATGGCAAGGGTTGGCTGAATCTGCAGGGGAGAAACTTATACCTGTTCTGCACAAAAAGGTAAAATAAATGCATATTAATTTAACCACAGCCTTTCTTGTATATTTTGCGGTGGCTTTAAACCACCTCCAGCGCCTTCAGATGAGGTCGCGACTCGCATATGTCCTGGGCTGGGGAATTGCTGGTGTTGGTGAATTGCCACATTTGAGCGTTCGATTGTTTGCAGCAGGATCCAACAACTGTAGTTTGGAGGAGGAATTCAAGGAAATGTTTATCTGCCTTTGAGTGGCCAGGCTTACGGCAGGGTGGGGTGTATCTCTCCCCCTGCCCTTGCAGGGTGTGGGTTACAGTCCAAATTTAGCTTCCCAAGAAGCTCAGCTGTCATTAAAAAAAAAAGGTTCTAGTCCTTATGGTTACAAAGATAAGCTTAAAAATGTGCAGAAGGGCCTGGTGAAAGCTCAGAATCTGGAGAAGGGAGGGAACAAAGCAAGACTTCCACTGGTCAGAAGATGGGAGTTTTAGTGCCCTGCACAGTATTTTGGGGATTCTCTCTCTCTCTCTCTCTCTCTCCAAACACACACACACACACACACACACCATCAGTTGAAGGACTATCAGACGCATGAACAGCAACTACAAATTAACGCTCCACATTTGAGAAGTTTAATAAAGTTGTGCAAAATGACAAAAAAAGAAGGATGCCAAGGTACCTAACTTTAATTAAAACTTAGCTTAAATTAATGGAATGGCTGTGATTGTGAAACTTCCCCTCCCCCATATTTTTTTTACTGTGGTGGCATACAGCTTGAGCCCACCCCCACCAAATGTGAAGGGTCCCGCGGCTCCCGCCCCTCGCCCCAAGAAAATTCAACACACCCCCCCCCCCACTGCCCCTAATTTCAGATCCTGGGCAAAACTCTGGGCCTATCTCACTCCTTTGATCCGTCTCTGGGTATTCTCCTAAACTTATTTCCCATCTAGCCTTAGCAGTTTGATCTTTGCATTTTTTCTTGGCTCAACGAGGATGAAAAAGAAAAATAAGAAAAATATCCAGCAAAGTTCTGTTGTATGAATCACGAGCATCTCTTGTTCTCCTTCTGCTTACATGGTTCAGCCTCTTCTTTCATCTCTCTCCCATCAATGAAAAGATGACAGCCCCCCCCCCCCCCCCGTGGCCTCTTAAGAGTGCCACGGAGTGAGTGACCTCCTCCCTGCACTCCCACCATGCGCCTGCACATGTGTGTGCTCTGGCCTTGCACATACTTTCGGGTTGCACACAACAGAGCTCTCGCCTTGCGCATGCAAAAGCATCTCTCCCGCTCAACTCCTCTCCCTGCTTCCCTGCCGCACATTCATGCACACGGCATCTGTTCTCTCTCTCTCTAAAAATAACACACGGGCAGTCTTCAGAGATGCATGGAGCACTAAGGCCGATGAGTGCAGCTGCGTACACACAGAGCACCTTTGCCTCAAGATCTGTGGGGTTCAAGGGCAGGGTCAAATAACCCCAATCTTCCCTTGCCAAAGAAGTTCCAACCATCTTGCTAATTACTCTATAACAGTGTTCTCCAACCTTGGGTCCCCAGATGTTTTTGGCCTACAACTCCCAGCGTGCCCCAGCCAGCATAGCTGGCTGGGGTACACTGGGAGTTGTAGGCCAAAAACATCTGGGGACCCAAGGTTGGAGAACACTGCTCTAGTCTTTTCCAGCTGGGTGGGGCACCTCCCCGCTCCGACAGAGTGCAGAATGCTGGGAGTTGTAGGCCAAAAACATCTGGGGACCCAAGGTTGGAGAACACTGCTCTATAAGAATTTCTGGCCAACCTACCGACATACATCTATGTCCATCAGTTGCGGCATGCTGACAGCTAAAAGTGGGTGTGTGGGGTTGTGGGAGGTGAGCCAACCAGGTTACTAAGACCTTTTCGCCTGCTCACCTGGAGGCCAGACTCGCTCCCCATAGGCGCCTAGGTGAATGAAGAGCGACTCGCACCCCTGCATTCGGGCATCAGCTCAGGGTTTCACTGGCACACCGCGTGCCCTCTTAATGAGTCTTGATGTGTTTTAGTAAAATAATAATTAAAAAAAACCCCACACACATCTCTTTCCTCCTCTCTTCTATTAGTTCTTACCCTGTGAGAGAGAGTTTCACAAGGTGGCAGGAGAGATGGGAAAGCCACCGGGGAGATGCTTGCCTGCCCGGTACCCCCAGCCCTGCACCTGCAAGCTGCCAGGGTAGGAGGAGATTCCCTGCCCCACACATCTTCCTTGCACACGCAGAGTCACGTGGTGGGAGCAGAGCCAAAGGAGAGGCCTGGCCTAACGAGTTCCCCAGCCTCACATCTTAATTGCTCTCTTGCCGCTTCCTTCCCCGTGGGCCCCGCAGAGACCCCGTGGCTTTCCCCCACCCTCCAGTGCGGGCCACAAGCCGAGTGGGGGCAAAACGGAGAGACTTGAGGTAGAGCCCAGGCCTCAACCTCAGAGGTGGTGCATGTCGTTTTGGTGCCGGAGGCAGGAAAAAAAAAAATCCAATTTCCTGCACCCTCTTGTCATAATAACCATGTGGTAGGTTGCTGGCCTTTCAAAAACGCCTCCAAATGTGGTGCTGCCACGTCTCTGCCCTGCCTGACAAGAGGGCCAGGCTGGCCTCCCCACCGAGCTATGGGTGGGGCTCTGTGCAGCAGAAGGCCAGGCAAGGTGGCACGATTCCACGGGCGGGAGCGGGGGGTGGGGGTGGGGGTGGGAAGAGGTCTCCTGCTGCTGCCCCCTTCCCTTGTGCATCACCAGGGTCAGCAGACATGGCCTGGAGTGGGCCTTGCCCATTCCGGGAAACAGCCACGGCATGGATGTGCAGAGAACATCTTGTCCAGTGGGGTCAAGTACAAAAGGTCATACCTGGGATGGAGCTGAGCGTTTAAGAGTCTGCTGGGCTTTGCTAGAGCTGAAGCAGCTTCCCTATATCCGGGCTTTGTCCCGGGACACTGTTTGCGTTTGCAGTGCCACAAGCCGTCCTGGGTCACCTGCAGCAGGAAGCACATGGCAGGGGTGCCTGGCTTGGCTGTGCTGCAGAGAGGGTGGGAAGTGACCAAGCGCCCGGGGGGCTCACAGAACAAGGCCTGGCATCCCGTGGGTGAGATGGGAGCAGAGCTTCCTTTGGGCCATGGGGCAATCCTGCTTGGAAAACCAGGGGTTACTCCTGGAACAAGTGAAGAATTGAAGGAGGAGGAGGAGGGGTGCCTGATCAGATCAACGGCCTACAGCTGTCCACGGGATCCCACAAGCAGGACAGGAGTGCCACAGGCCCATCTACCCTCCCGCCCATGTTCCCCAGCAAGTGGTGTAGATGGGCCTACTTCCTCTCATACTGGAGGGAGCACACAGCCATCAGGACTAGTAGCCATTATCCATGAATGCCTTTAATCCCCTTGTAAAGCCATCCAAGTTGGTGGCCACCACATCTTTTGGCAGCTAATTCCACGTGCTGCGTGAAGAAGTATTTGCTTCCTTTTGTCTGTCCGGAATCTTCTACCATCCAGCTTGGCTGGGTGACCCCGCCGGGTTCTAGTGTTATGAGAGAGGGAGAAAAATGCCTTCTTACCCACTTTCTCTGTGCCAGGCATTATTTTATGCACTGCTTGCATGCTCCCCTTGCTCAGCTTCTTTAAAAGTCTCAAACTTTATGACTTTTAAAGAAGATGGTGCTTTTGAGCATACGCTGAGTGCGGCTCCCTGGCCACTGAGAAACTAGAGTCATGTGAGGGGGCAAAAGCTGGACGGTCGGCTGACCTGGCCAGAACTGCATCATCTCACTCCACTGCCAGGACAGAAGAGGAGGGAGGAATTGTGTGCCATATTGTCTTATTTCCTTCTTTTCTATGAAATGTGTTTCTTTCAAATTCCAGACCCCAAAAGATTCTTTATAGGGGTCTCTCTACACATGCTCCAAGCTGAGGTACTCTGTCCATATGTGCCTTTTCTAAAATCCTGGTCATTGGTTCCCTCCTCAAGGAAAGACTTTTCATGTGGCTGCATTCCTTTTCTTTGGCCTTTCAAAGGTTTTTGTTTTTGTTTCTTTGTGGGTGGTGGAATGGCTCTCTCTCTCTCTCCTTTGGGAGGGGAGCCATTTTGCACAGGCTCAGAGATGCTCAGCTCAAATTGCCTGCCATTTGGAACATGCTCACTGGTAACAAGCCTATTTAGGTTGAAGAGTGTGACTTCTGGATGGGCGCTTCTCCGTCTTGTGACTGCTCAAGTGGAAGGCACGGCAGTTAGGCAGCCAGGCAGCCGTGCTACGCCCTCCTCCAGGATGCTATAGTATAAGCTTTGGTGGGTTCATGCGGGCTGTTGGACTCTCCAGCTTTCCGTCTGTCTTTCCCAGCTGAATGTTCTGTGACTCCTGGAGGCCACTGAGTCTGCTCTGTCGTCACTGGGCTGGTGTTTTGAGTGAGGAGGTTTTCCCCCTTTGAGGTTTTTAACAAATATGTTTTGTACTTCTACGTATCTGAGGAGTCTTCCAAGCACAGTGATACCTCCCTCTTCTTTCTCAGTGGCCCTGTTTTGATTCCAGCCTTGTTGGCACTCAACTGCCTGAGTTCACTTTAGAAGGAAGGAATGATTCCTTATTTCATGAACAAACTCCTGGCTGGCAGCCTGTGGTTGACCTGGAGGCAGGCTGCAAGTTGAGCAGGTTGTTTCAGACTGGCTCAGATTCGTGTGTGTGTGTGTGTGTGCGCGCGCGCGCATACATGTGCATCCTTGTCCACAATGTGCTACAATCTGGATGCGACACATGTAGATGGAAGCAGTGTGCTGGAAAAGCGCAACCTGTCCTGCTGCACCTCTGCGTGCTGGCCTGGTCTCGCTTTCTCCAAAAACATGTCCAGATCCAGGTTAGAAACACAAACATTATGCACTGACTCTCCGCCACTCCCAAGGGAACGCTCCAGTCACGCTGCATCCCCTATCAATCCCTCTCATGTCCTGACCTGTCCAGTTGGCTCTCTAGAAGTAAACACTGGCGGGAAAAGGCTGGACAATTTATCCTGCAAGATGTAAACTCTCCTGATGGCTGAAGAATAGCCACAGCACTGGCCAGCCCCTCCTGCCAACGCAGGCACCCCCAGGGACCACTTGCCTCTCCATCTGTGTAAGGAAAGTAGCAGTTGTCCTCCACGACAGTTTCCTAGAACAGTCCTCCCCAACTCTCCCCCCCAACAATAATAATAATTTTGTCAAAGTCTGGGGAAAATGTCTAGGCTTGGAGATATTTTGCAGTGCCTTCTCCAAGCCCACAATTCTCAAAAGTACAAGACAAAATCTCTGCAAGAGGATGAAACTTGCATCCATACTTTAAAAAATATATATTGAAAATTGATTTTTTGCAGTGATAAAACAGGGTGTACTCTATGCTGAAAAAAAAAAATGATTTAAATTCTGCACCACAAAAAATAAAAAATGAAATTATGGAAACTTGAGCTACTTTGCATTTAATTTCTCACCTGCCATGAGATGGGGGCTGGGGGGACTTCAGGCTTGTGAGATCTCTTTTTTTCCCTGCCAGAATGCTGAGGGCTGCCAACCAGAGCCAAACACAAAATGGCAGCTAGGGGTGGGCAGTAGAGTGAATTATCTACTGCACCCCATGAACGGGCATCTGCACAAATCTGCACGTGTGTTACCATAGATCAGGAATTCTAAAACATCACTCTAAAACTGGCCAGCAGAGTTGAACAAAGGCTTGTTTAAAAACAACCAATTTGTACTCCTATTTTACAGATGGGGAACACTGAGGCCGAGAGAGAAGCAATCTACTTTCTGCCCACCCCTGGCATAATATATCCTGTTTCTACAAGTCATGGGGAGAGGCAAGCAGGGGACTGGAGAATAGGACACGTCAATTTTTAAAAAAGGGATCCAAGGGGCATTGGAAGGAAATTAGAGGCCAGTTCGCTTAAGGTCTGTTCCAAGAAAGTTAGCCGAAAGCATTATTAAAGATAAAATGAATACGCATATAGAAGGACAAGCCCTGCTGAAAAAGAATTAGCATGGCTTCTGCAAAGATAAGTCCTGTCTCACTAACCTTTTAGAATTCTTTGATAGTATCAGTAAACATGTGGACAGGGGTGATCCGGTAGACATCATGTAATTGAATTTCCAAAAGGATTTTGAAAAAGTCCCTCACCAAAGACTCCTGAGAAAACCTAGCAGTCATGGAATCAAAGGAGAGGTCCTCTTATGGATCAGTAACTGGTAAAGAACAGAAAGCAGAGAGCAGGAATAAATGGTAAATTCTCCCAATGGAGGGATGTAAACAGTGGGGTCCCACAGGGATCTGGATTGGGACCAATGCTTTTCAACTTATTCATAAATGATCTGGAATTAGGAGTGAGCAGTGAAGTGACTAAGTTTTGCTGATGATGCCAAATTATTTGGGGTGGTTATTAAAACAAAAAGGGATTGTGAGGAGCTCCAAAAGGATCTCTCCAAACTGGGAGGAAGGGCATCAAAATGGCAAATGCAGTTCAATGTAAGCAAGTGTGAAGTGATGCACAGTTGGGGCAAACAATCCTAACTTCAAGTATAAACTGGTGGGATCTGAGCTACTGGTGTCTAACCAAGAAAGAGATCTTGGGGTTGTGATGGACAGCTCAGTGAAAATGCCGACCCAGTGTCTGGCTGCTGTGAAAAAGGCAAACTCCATGTTAGGCATAATTAGGAAAGGAATCGAAAATAAAACTGCCAAGATCATATACAAATCTATGGTGTGTGACCACACTTGGAATACTGTGTGCAGTTCTGGTCACCGCACCTAAAAAGGATATTGTAGCATTGGAAAAAGTGCTGAAAGGAGCAACTAAAATGTTCAAGGAGCTGGAGCAACTCCTCTATGGGGAAAGGTTGCAATGTTTGGGGCTTTTTAGCTTAGAAAAAAGGTGGGTAAGGGGAGATATTATAGGGGTGTACAAAATTATGCATGGTGTGGAGAAAGTGGACAGGGAGACATTTTTCTCCCTCTCTCATAATACTAGAACCCAACAGGGTCATCCCATGAAGCTGATTGGTGGGAGAGTCAGGACAGATAAAAGGAAGTCCTTCACACAGCACATATTTAAACTATGGAATTCACTTCTGCAGGATGTATTGATGGCCACCAACTTGGCTGGCTTTAAAGGGGGATTAAAGACATTAATGGATACAGCTGTCAATGGCTGCTATTGGCTACCGTATATGCTGCCTTCAGTATCAGAGGCAGTGTGCCTAGGTATACCAGCTGTGGGGACACGAGTGGGAGGGTGCTTTTGCACTCATGTCCTACTTGTGGGCTTCCCACAGGTGGCTGGTTGGCCACTGTGAGCTTTTCTACATGAGACATTTATTGTGCACTTGTGATTCCTTATTCATGGTTGTTTAATGGTTCTTTAGTTTAGATGACGTGATCCTCCAGTTTCACTTCTTCTTTTTTTTAAGAGCACGTTCCCTGTTTTTTTTTAAAGTGGGGGAAATGGAGTAGTATTTCTGAAAGTGAAAGAAAATGTATTTTTCTACTTGTGTAATTGCATTATTCCGCTATAGCACAGTGCCACCTAGAGGTTATGTAGTGGAAACTCAGGAAAGGAAAATATCTGTGTAAAGCTCGGATCTCAATTCTGCAATGAAACTGAAAGTAGATACAGTCGATGGCTCTTCTTATGTTCTTTTGTTAGCCTTCTCCTCATAACCTGGAGAGGGGGAAATGACTGCAAAAAGTTGCAGTATCGTACATAATGTGCAGCTGCTGCTCAAGTAATACAGCATCCTGTTCTTCAAGGTGAAGAAATGTCCTCTGATGGACAAAAGGATAGTGAGCTACCATCCAGAAAACTCTTGTATGAACACATGTAAACTCCATTACATGTGAATAAATGTACATATATGCAAATCTGAAATCTTTGTACAGTGTTCATATCGGGCTGATCAGAGAGCACCCACTCACTTTCTCAGCTACATTCTCAGGCTTCCAAAAGTGTGTGTGTGGTGTCATATCCCACATCCTCAGTTGTTCTGGATAAATTGTGAAAAGGGAGTTTTAGGGAACTTTCATCTTTATCAGAGTGCACCAGTCAGAGGTTTCTCCTTTGTCTGTCTTCTTATCTTGCTTGTTTTTATTTAGACAATCAGAGATCAGGGGTGCTCCTCTCTTAGGGTTTTGGGGTTTTTTTTAAAGCAGCAAAGCACACACATCTCGGGGGGGGGGGCAGGAAAAGATGGCCCTGGGGGATCCAAAGTCCAGAACTTTTTATCTCCGAAACCTGAGGGCTGGACTCTAAGGTTGGGAAAGAAATGTGCTCTGCACATGCTCAGAAGCAACTTTCCACTAGGTCAGATGTGCCACATGCACTCCCCTATATTCTCTCTTCCACACTCTTGAGTAAACCTTGGTGCAACGGCTTCAGAGATGGTGAACTCTCTCTTGAAGCACGGCAGCTCAGCCTTTTCTTTGAAAACTGCCTGGAGAAGTGAGTGTTCCTGATCATGAGCAGAGTGCCCTTCCATCGCATCCAGAGTGTCTTGCAACACTTTGAGCCCCAACACTTAAAATAAAGCCTCGACCCGTGTGCGTGCGCACACACTGCAGGGAGGACGTACCCCCCCTGACCCCACCCACCCCCGCTCACCTTGCAAGCATCCCCTGCTCCCTCTAGGACAGTGTTCTCCAACCTTGGGTCCCTGGATGTTTTTGGCCTACAACTCCCAGCATGCCCCAGCCAGCTGCTCTAGGACACCTGTTAGACCCTGAACAAAGCTGCAGCAGGTTAAGATATCAGTCTGGGGTGAAGGGGCGAGGAGCTGGCTTCCAGTCCACCATCAGTGCTTCCCCCCCCCCCCCAGAACTCTCTGACAGAAATAAAACTGACTTTTTGGATAAATTTAGACACTGGTCAGTGTAAACGTTCACTTGGAATTATTGTTAGGGCCACACAGCTGGTGGGTCCAAGCGGGCAGAGCCCTGCTAGTCAACCTGCTATGGAAAAGGTGCAGGAAAGGGCAAATTAAATGATCAAGGGGCTAGCCAGAGGCAGGGCCGGTGCTATCATTAGGCCAACTAGGCGGCTGCCTAGGGCGACAGGCTAAAGGGGGCGCCAGAAACGCCTTGGAAAAAAAAATACAGCACGTATTTTACCAAGTTTGTTTTACCAATCATGTCCTGTGGTGGGGAAGGGGAGGAGAAAGAAGTGCGCCCCTCCCTCTCCTCCACCTCAGGGCTCGGTCTCCAACGTTACCAGGAACAGCAGCAGGCAGGCCCCTCCTCACAACCAGCATCAAAAGAGGCAGAGAAGGCGGCAGGCTGAAGGAGGGACACCTCCTTCGCCTTTCCTTCCATGGATGCACCTGCAAACACCTCCTTCGCCTTCCCTCCCTCCGGCGCAGCGCCTCAGGTTCCTCAGCTCAACGTCCCCTGAAAGCAGTTATTTCCAGCAACCAGGGAGGGAGGGAAAGGTATTTTAAGCTAGCTGGGGCTCCAATGTTTTAATTATTTACCATGCTGTTTCTGTGTTTTGGTTTTAAATGGTTTTAGGATGCAATCCTATGCGTGTTTGGAGGGGGGGGGGAAGTCCTACAACTCCCAGCATTCTCCAGCCAGCCATGGGCAATCCTACGCACGTTGAGGCAGAGCAAAGCCCCGCAACTCCCAGCATTCCAACAGCCAGCCATGCTGGCTGGTGAATGCTGGGAGTTGCGGGGCTTTGTTCTGCCTCAACGTGTTTAGGATTGTGCCCTGAGCTGTTGATGTTTTCTTTACTGTACTTTGAATATTGTTGTCTGCCTTGAGCACTAGGCTGGTAAAGGGAAAGACAGGATAATATACATTATTCTGATAAAGAAATATTGCAACAAAGTGAAAGAGAGAGGAGGGGAAGTAGCAAGTTTCGTAAAGCCCCTCCTAAATTTGAACCAGATGATCCACGGGCTCTCTCTTTGCTATGTTTCTACTACATGCATTCCCCCCCCAACCCAGAAGGTGTATGAGTCAAACTGGTGTCTCTGCACCTCCACCCTGCGAGGTAGGACAGGCTGCAAGACGCCCTTTTGTCTCTATTCCTCACAGGTAGCGCCACCACACCTCTCTCACATCCTTTTTTCATATCCCTTGTGCTGCCTGCAGGAGGAGACAGGCTTTTACATATATATGGAGTAGAAGAAGGGCCCTTGGGGAGTTCCTGGCATAGCTGGGCTGATGTTGCCTCTTGCTTTCCTCGTGAACACAAGGAAAAGTCGCAAAGTCACAAGTTTTCTATGGGGCTCTGCAGTTCCCAGGGTGGGGGTGGGGGTGGGATTTATTTCATAATGGGCATAGGGCTGGAGGGAGGGAGGGCTCAATTGGGGGGGCACTAAATATCTGATCTTGCCTAGGGCACCAAATTGCCTTGCACCGGCCCTGGCCAGAGGAACTCCCCGTAGAGGGTAAGTTACAACATCCGGGAAAGCTAACCTTCGAAACTGGATGTGTCTGTACACAGTTGTGTGAGTGGTGGAACAAAACCTGAGATTGTGGCACGAACCTGGCGCAATACTTTTGCGACGGGTTCGGAAGTTACGGTATATGAGAAGAACGTGGATTTTTAGCATTCACCAAGCCCCACCTACAGGTATGTCATTTTCACATTTTGAGTTGCGGCACAAAACAACATGAAACTAGCACAAAACTTTGCACAAGTCAGGAGGTGATAAAAGAATGTTGAGGGTTTTGTCTGTGCTAACTGCAAACACAGAGGCTGTGCAAGTCCTGGATCAGTGCCTGAACCCAGTGATGGGCTGGATGAGGGCCAATAGACTGAGGCTGAATCCTGGCAAGACGGACTCCCTGTGGGTGAGTGGTTCCCGAGTCCAGGAGACAGGCTCATTGCCTGTTCTGGATGGGGCTGCCCTCCCTTTGAAAGATCAGATTCGTAGTCTGGGGGTACTCCTAGATCCATCATAATCTGGAGGTCAGGCTCCGACATGGTGATGCTTCGGGCGCCTGCTAAAGACCTTCTTGTTCCAGGAAGCCTCCCTTGCTGACCAGCCACGGTTTTGATGATACCTTGTTTTCTATGCATTGTTTTTATTCTTTGTCTGTTTTTATATTTTTATTGTTCACTGCTCCGAAATCTGTTTAACTATGGAGCGGGATACAAACACTGTAAATAAATAATGACAAATAAACAAACCTGTATCCGATGCATCAGTACGCAGTTGTCGGCGGTGGCACAAAACTTGAGATTTGGGTCACAAAACTTTGGCACAGGTTTGGAGGAGATACTAGTTTGGGGGGGGGGGTTCCTACTTAACAGAGCCATGCATTTCCTCTGTTGCGGCTATTCATAAGTGGGCACCAATTCCGACTGTAGCAAACCTCCTGCAGCAGAGAGTTCCACAGGTCTTCCCTTCCTGATCTTTGAAAAGAATAAATGGCTCTGCCTAGGCCAGGAGGATGTCTGTCTGTCACCTCCTCTCTCAGCTCTTTACCCTGACATTAGGATAGCTGACAAGGGAGTGAGTCCACAAAGAGATGCTGCTTTACAGCAAGCCGCGTATCCAGCGCCAGGGAGGAAAAGAGAGGCCTCTATAAATAGCTGCCCCACAGACGGCCTCCGTGCGGGGCCAGGCAAACTCCCTTGGGTCAGGAGGCTGCCAGAGAAACTGGCTGCACTCGGGGGTGATGGTGGAAGAAATAAATCTAGAGATACCATCATGCCTGAGGGTGGGTGGGTGCCTTGGTGGGGGCAATTGCCACTTGGTGCAAGGCGGCAGGGTACCATGGGTCAAAAGGTGCTGGCCTGGGGGAAGGAAACACCCTGGCTTCGCCCCCCCCCCCCACGCTCTCCTGCACGTATTCCCTGAAGATGGTGCTACAGAGGCAGGGGGCCGAGGGGTCAGGGGGATGTTTATTATCTGGGAAATGCAGGGAAATGCTTCAGCTCAGAAGTGCATTTCCTTCAAAACAGCCCAAATGGATAAAATACGACTGTTCCGTGCAGGGAGGGGAGCCATCAAGCTAGTGCAGGATATTTAGGGAGAGGTGTTGTGGCCAAAGCCAGCTAAGGGGTCCCCCCTGCCCTGCCCCCCCAACCACTTGGAACCACTAGGACAGTGTTCTCCAACCTTGGGTCCCCAGATGTTTGGGGACCCAAGGTTGGAGAACACTGCACTAGGATCATGTGGATACTCTGCCATAAAGGAAAAGCAATCTGCACGGGCTCAGAGGCAATGTGCTTCAGGTTCTATTTCTGGGATTGTGCACTGGGACAAACGAAGCCCTCCCCAAGGTAGTGGGATAGCAGACTCACGTTTATTGCCGCTCACTCCGTGCAAGAGGGTGCAGCTTACAGGGAACGAACGAGTCAAGGACCCTTCCAGGTGGAGACAAAGGGAACTCTTTGCTGCAGGTAATAGCCTTTTAATCAGCGTTGACAACCTCTCCGCAGTTCTCTAGCAGATGCAGCGGCTGCCACTCCCATAACTGAAGGCCACTTTCCCTGCTTTGCAAGACAGGTATACCACCTTCAATACTCATTGTCCTCCTGCTTCAAAATACCATGTGGTGGTGTATGTGAGGACATGTCAATCCATGAAGGGAAAAAAAAAATCACTTTCAGATAGGAGAAACACAGCAGAGATGGCAGAACTAATGCCTGAATGCAGGCATGCAAGTAGATTTCCATTCACCTGCTCACCTATGGTGAGCAAGCATTGCCTCCAGGCGACTGGCAAAAAGGTATTTGCAACCTAGAAGAAAAATGGTTCATCCTCCTCTCCTTCAGGTTGCCAAGGCACCACAAATGACTGACACAGGTGTGTGCTGGTAGATGGGCCAGAAATTCTTGTAGGTTTGCTACCAAGATTGTCTGAGTCTCTAATGTGCAGAACACCTTTTCCGAAGTGAAGGGCAACTCTGGAGAGGACTTACATTATCCTCCTCCTCCTCCTCCATTTTATCCTCACAACAACCCTGTGAGGTAGGTTAGGCTGAGAGTCAGTGATCGGCCCAAAGTCACCCAGTGAGTTTCATGGCCGAGCGGGGACTAGAACCCGGATCTCCCGAGTCCCAGTCCAACACTCTCACCACTACGCCACACTGGCTCAGATATGATGAGTGCCACTGGCACAGATGGCTTTGAAAGGGGATTAAACAAATACTGCAGGAGGAGGAGGAGTTTGTGTGTGTGTGGTGTCTGTCAGTGGCTATTGGCAAGTGAGGTACTTCCCAGTAGCAGCTGCTGTGGGGCAACCAACGTGTGTGTGTGCGTGTGTGTGTGTGTGTGTGTGTGTGATATGCCCTCGTGTGCTGCACATGGGCTTCCCATTGGGGCAGCTGGTTGGCCAGGGGAGAAACAGGATGCTGGACTAGAGAGGCTTTTGGGGTGATGCAGTACAGCTCTTCTTACGTCATTCTTTTGTTTTGTTACCAATGTGGTCACTGATGCTTCGGTTCTTTTATGGCAGTGTTCCCCAACCTTGGGTCCCCAGATGTTTTTGGCCTACAACTCCCAGCATGCCCCAGCCAGCTACGCTGGCTGGGGCATGCTGGGAGTTATAGGCCAAAAGCATCTGGGGACCCAAGGTTGGAGAACACTGTTTTATGGGGTCATTGTATTTTAGTGGATAATTGTTTTAGCTGTTTCAAATTGTGTATGTTTTGATTTTGTTGTAAGTCACCTTGAGTCTTTGTGTGTGTGTGTGTGTGTGTGTGTGTGTGTGTGTGTGTGTGTGTGTGTGAGAAAGGTATCTAAGAAGTCTAAACAACCAAAACAAATTTAAGTCACCACTTTACACAAGCAAGGCTATGCTATTCTGATGGGGGTCTCAGCTGGAGATGTCCCCCCCCTCAGCCCCCAGGAACATGTGGCAGGACTTGCGCAGCTTCTGGGGGCCGGGAGAGGCTATTTGAAGCTGCCCATCTCGGAGCCCTTCTTGCGCAGAAGCTGTGATGACACATCCCCAACATGGTGAGCAAGCCGGAGGGCCCGGCCCAGAGGACAGAAATAGGCCCTTCCAGACAAAGGGGGGGAGGGGGTGGGGGAAGGATGGACAGACAGGCAGACAGGAAACGCTTCACAGAAAGGCAGCGCTGACGTCGATCGAGAGCGGATGGGGCAGCGAGGTGCGGCGGCCAACGGGCGGGCAGGGGCGGGGAAGAGATGAGCCCTCCGCCGCGGTCTTCCTCCTAATGGCCTCGCCTTGATCTCGTGGACCAGGTCACGAACGGCACTCGTCCTCCGTGACTTGCAGCTCCCGACTTGCAATTAGTACAGAGAGAAGAGTGACCGTGGACAGTATTTTTTTTCTAACATCTGTTTATTAACAAAATGTGCAAGTTGAGCCTTCAGCAGCAGGCGAGCCCCAACTGCTAGTCTTTTAACATCAGCTCCCCAAAAGCGAGCAGAATGCAGCCCCTTACGGTCACAAGAAGAGCCCCGAGGCGGGATCGGAGCAAGGCCCATCGAGTCCAGCATTCTGTCCTCACAGTGGCCAACCGGCTGCCCCAACAGGAAGCCCACAAGCAGGACACGAGTGCAACGGCACCCTCCCGCCCACGCTCCCCAGCAGCTGGTGCACAGGGGCATGCTGCTTCTGAGCTGGGAGGGAGCACACAGCCATCACGACTAGCTGCCACCCTTGGCCTTCCAGGCCTCCTCCTGGCCAGCCAGCTGCATGAAGCCAAGCTCACGTCTCCTTTGTTGGGCACATTCCTTTTCTCCAAGTAGGCCAGGTGCACTCCACAGCCAGCAGCCATCACCGTTTATTTAAGCAGACATCTTCTTGCCATCAGTGCCTGCTAACACAACTGACAACTTTCATAGAATCATAGAAAGGTAGAGTTGGAAGGGGCCTACCAGGCCATCGAGTCCAACCCCCTGCTCAATGCAGGAATCCAGGTCAAAGCATCCCTGACAGATGTCTGTCCAGCTGCACCTTGAATGCCTCCAGACTGGGAGAGCCCACCACCTCCCTAGGTAGTTGATTCCATTGTCTTATTGCTCTGACAGTCAGGAAATTTTTCCTGATGTTTAGGTGGAATCTGGGTTCCTGTAACTTGAGCCCATTATTCCGTGTCCTGCAAACTGGGATGAACGAGAAGAGATCTTTGCCCTCCTCTGTGTGACATCCCTTCAAATACTGGAAGAGTGCAATCATATCTCCCCTCAGTCTCCTCTTCTGAAGGCTAAACATGCCCAGTTCTTTCAGTCTCTCCTCATAGGGCCTTGTTTCCAGTCCCTTTATCATCCTTGTTGCCCTCCTCTGAACCCCCTCAGTCTCCTCTTCTGAAGGCTAAACATGCCCAGTTCCTTCAGTCTCTCCTCATAGGGCCTTGTTTCCAGTCCCTTTATCATCCTTGTTGCCCTCCTCTGAACCCTCTCCAGTTTGTCTACGTCCTTCTGAAAGTGTGGTGCCCAGAACTGGACGCAATACTCAAGATGAGGCCTAACCAGTGCCGAGTAAAGGGGAATTATCACTTCACGCGATTTGGAAGCTACCGTATACTTCTATTAATGCAGCCCAAAATAGCATTTGCCTTCTTTGCAGCCACATCGCATTGCTGGCTCATATTCAGTTTGTGATCTACAACAATTCCAAGATCCTTCTCACTTGTGGTATTGTTGAGCCAAGTGTCCCCCTTTCTGTAACTCTGCATTTGGTTTCCTCTCCCTAGGTGCAGCACTTGGCATTTATCCCTATTAAATGCCTAGAAACGGTGTCTCTCCCCCGCCCCCTTGTACAGCCATTACAGAACTTGTCTTTGATCTAGAAAACGGGGCACGTCTGGCAACTCAAGCCCCTTGTCCTTCACATGCTTGGCCTGCCTCTCGCGGTCACAACATACCGTATGTTGCTCCTCCCCAAAGACCAGTTCTATTCTGTCTGGTCTAGAGGAAGTGCATTCTCAGCCATCATCGACTGGGAGGGAATTGGGAACTGGGGTGTGTGTGTGTGTGTGTGTGATTTATAATGAGCGTGTTTAAAAATGGAACATGGAATTTGGGCACCTCTGTCCTTGGCTCACCTCACAGCCGAAGGGACGCTGGGGGCTTCCTCTGGAGCAAACCTCTCACGATAGGGATGTGTCTCAAAATAGTGTGGGGTTGTTCCTGTTTCCTTGTTTTGTTCCCGGTTCCCAAGCAAGACTGTGGCTCCAGCGTGAAGAGGTTTGGGGTGAGGATGGATGAAGAGAGGCTCCTCTCACTCTGGGCTGAATGAAGCGCAGAGCGCAAGGACCCCCAGCCACCGGATTCATTTTAGCCGGATGAATCATCGCTCTGGGGCAGCTGCCATGCCAGGGGTGGTGAAGAGCGGCCTGCTTTGAAATGTTTAATTGCGCAAACAAGACTTGGACAGAACACCTGGCTTCCAAGCATCCTTCCTTGTTTGGCAGGGGGGCACTCTTTCTCCCAAATGGCAGAATTGCAAACTGAATTGGGGGGGGGAGGGGAGAGCCAGATTAATTAATCTGGAATTAATTCAGAGGTCGTGGGCTCTCCCACTCTGGAGGCATTCAAGGTGCAGCTGGACAGACATCTGTCAGAGATGCTTTGACCTAGATTCCTGCATTGAGCAGGGGGTTGGACTCGATGGCCTTGTAGGCCCCTTCCAACTCTACTTTTCTATGATTCTATGAATAAAAATTACAGGGCTGCTACAATTAATTGGTAAACAGGCCAACTAATCAGTGACGGCCACTCTTAATCTGGGAGGTGAAGAGTTAAAGGCAACAGGCCCATTGTGGGTTGCTGAGACTATTCCTGGTGAATTACTCCAATGGAGAGTGGAAAGGATCACATGCAAGTTGGCTTTCCCTTACAACAATAAGTGGTAGCTTTTGTTTATTTAATGGTAAATTATCTCACACTTCCTTCAGAATCCAAAAAAAGCCACCTCTATTGCGATATTAGTAATAGGCACGTTAATTTAAAATAGATCAACCAACGGTGTAGTTAAGCTGCAAACGGGGAACGCAAGAAGCTGCCTTACGCTGGGTCAGACCCCTGGTCCATCTTCTAGCGCTTTGCTGTCAACACTGTCTGTCGGCTCTCTGGGCTTTCACGGTCTTTCTCTGCGGTACCTGGAGCTGCCAGGACCTGGGATTTTGGCATGCAAGGCAGGGCTGCTGAACCCCTTTCAGCCCAGGAGGGTGAATCCATTTTGGAGAAGCTGGTGTGTGCGCGCGTGTGTGGCACCATTCCAGAGGTAGGCAGGGCCAAAGGCAAAGGGGAGCAAGGCCAAAGTGCAAGAATATTTTAGCTGAAAGCTCTTAATGCCCTAGGAGAGGCACTTCAGCCGTTTAGAATGGGGTGGGGTGGGAAACTGCAGAAAAGCTGGTGGGGGGGAAAGGGGTGCTCCAGCAGCTCTTCTCCACTTTTCCTCTTCACTCGCTAACATGGCTCTGCTGCGCATGGCTGTTTCTGTGGCCCACACGCTCTCCCAAAGGGTAGAGCGTGTGACTTTTGAGTGGAGCCCGTTGGCAAATTACCGCACCTTGACCCGCTCTGTTCTTTTCTTCTCTTCTCTACACAAGGATCAAATCTGCGTGAGCAAATCCATCAGAAACATCCATCTGTGTTGCATTACACGTGTACACATGCGCATGTGCGTAAGAGTCTAGGGATCTGCCTTATACTGCGTCAGACCCTGCTCCATCTAGCCCGGTGTTGTTGACACCAGCAACACAGCGCTTCTGGCTGGAGTCTTCCCTAGCCCTCCACGGAGGTGCTGCTGGAGGGACTGGACCCGGGACCTTACAGCAGGTGCTCTGCCACCGAGATATGACCCCCCTCTTCAAAGTGAAAGGGACACAGGAAGAAGCCACCTCCTGCTACGGGGCCATCGAGCTCAGCCTTGTCTGCTTTGAAGGGCAGCGGCCTCCCTCCAGGGATTCAGGCAAGACGCCTTTCTTTCCCACCTCTACCTGGAGATGTCGAGGGCTGAATCTGGGATCTTTCGCATGCAAAGCATGGAGTTCTGCCACTAAGTTAAGGTTAAAAGTTATTTAACGAAGGGCGCAAGCCGATGCATGTTTAGATAGAAAAAAAAAAGTCCTACAACTCCCAGCATTCCCCACCCAGCATGGCTGGCTGGGGAATGCTGGGAGTTGTAGGAACCCCCCCCCCCCCCTAAATATGCCTAGGCTTGCACACTAAACATTCTTTAATCACTTGGTAGCCTTTAGGCCAGTGTTCTCCAACCTTGGGTCCCCAGATGTTTTTGGCTGGGGCATGCTGGGAATTGTAGGCCAAAAACATCTGGGGACCCAAGGTTGGAGAACACTGCTTTAGGCTGTGTATTCACCACACTCACCTAAACTCATCCCAGATTGGGTGAACCAAGCAGGGCAAGTCAAGGGTTTACCAGTCTGCTGCAATGTGCTTGTGAAAATTAAGTGTGGCGGCTTGAATTTGCACACACCCTTTCGGGTTTGCAAGTGGCCTCCTTGCACAGGGTCAGCCCCCAAAGTCAGGGTGAGGAGAAACTAAAATATTAAAAGGCTGAGTTTTTGCAATGCTCCCTTCTCCAATTCCTTCTCCACAAAATGCAAATTCAGTCACCAATATCCTTCATGACAAGAAATACAAGCACAGAAAGACGGGAAGGGAAGAAAGTCCGGCGGGGTGGGGGTGGGGGTGGGGGGAAGGCCAGGAGGGTGGCAGCAGCCGGACACTCAGCTCAGGCATCCCGCAGAGAGCCAAATGACCACAGACTTGGCTAACCTCATGCAGATGCAGGACAAAAGAGCGCCTGACCAGAAAGATTTTGTGGGTTTTGTGTTTACGTCAAACCAAACGTGGTGCAGCGGAGAGAAGGGAGTTCATTTGCAGAGCCCGTGTTGCCCTCTCAAAGTCAGTCTGCAGCGCCAGGACAAACATTTGTGTGTGGGGAAAGGCTACAGGGAGAAAACATGAACCTTGCCAAAAGAAAACGAGAGAGAGAGAGAGAGAGCGAGAGAGAGAGCCCGGGGTCCTTGCAGTCACAATTGCCCACAGAATACTGTGCCTAGCGAAGACCTAAGACTGTAAGAAGAGCCCTGAAGCTGGATCATACCCAAGGGGGCCTCTGTGGTCCGGCCTCCTGGTTCCCCCCGCAGTGGCGGGAAGCCCACAAGCAGGACAGGAGGGCAATAGCTCAATCCTGCCGTTGTTTCCCAGCAGCCAGTTTAACCGTGCCAGTGACTGATGCGAAAGTGTGCATTCACACAGGCCCAGTGATCAGAATGCTAAAAACGTTGTCACACATCAAGATTCTCGGGTCGAAGCCCTTGCTCCTCACACAGGAACACCCCCACAGCCCCCTTGCAGTGCGGGCACATCCAACTCTGTGCACAGGGTGCGGGCCATGCATGCTTATTAACACACAACTCTGTCCTCTCCCCACAGGGCCGTGCTACATAGGCCACGCGGCGCCTGGCGCGGCTGGAGTGCCGAACGCTGGGGGAAAACAGCGCTCTCAGTGGGATGGGGGCGCTTCGAGCTATGGCACCAACTGCATGCACGTCCTGCTCCCCATCCCCCATTCCATGCTTTGCAACTGCTTTCACTTTCCCGAAATGTTGGAGCAACACACAAACGGTGTGTGTGGCGTAGCCCCACAATTCAGCTCCCTGGTGTATGTCTGCATTAGTATGTTTAGTGAGTAAGGCAAAGACTACTCGCGTTGAAAAAAATGATCCTTCAACGCCAACTTCAATGGACTGGTCATGTTGTTCGAATGTCTGACTGCCGTCTCCCAAAGCAGTTACTTTATTCCCAACTCAAGGATGGAAAGCAGAATACTTGTGGTCAGTATAAGAGGTTTAAAGATGTTCTTAAGGCTAATCTAAAAAAATGCAATATAAACATCGAGAACTGGGAAGCTCTGGCCCATGAACGATCTAACTGGAGGTTGGCCTTTCACAAAGGTTCCATGGACTTTGAAGAAGCCCGAGTGCAAGGTGAAAGGGAGAAATGTGCTAAGCGAAAAGCACGTCAAACGAATCCTTTACAGGACCATCTTCCATCTGGTAACCTGTGTCCTCACTGTGGGAAGCTGTGTGGATCTAGAATTGGCCTCCACAGTCACTTATGGACCCATCGCTAGAATCTACACAATTTTTTTAGAATTTCCTCTTTATATAATTTTCTTTTTGTAATTTTATCCTGGAAGACAACCTTACTCGGTCACGAGTGATCGCCTACTAGAAGGTTGAACTGAGTGGGTGTGGTTTGTGATGTCTTGGAAAGGGTGGGGGGAGTATATAAGGAGTGTGTGAGTGAGTGTGTGTTGGTTAGAGAGTTGGGAGGTTAGGTTAGTCCCGTTGTTGTCTTTTCCTTCTTACAGTTATTCGTGTCTTGTCTGTCAGGAGTTTTGAGAGAAATCAGTGCTTGTCTGAAGAGTGAAAGTATTTAGAGTTACAGGGTCCAGGGACTTAGGTTAATTACAAAGAGTTTGGTGTAGGCAGGTTTAAAGTTATTTTCTGGAACTAAGACTTTGAGAATTAAAATAAACTTATTTTTATTTTGTTTGCTACCCAAATCCTACGTGTCAGCTTGGCGTTATTAACCTGCATTACTTTTAAATCTACACACACACACCTTTGTACCCACAGTATCATAAATTTAAAATAGATCCTTAATAACCTGTATTAATCTTTCCCCTCACTGGTAGGGGAAAGGTTTCATTCATTTGACCCTCCCCTCAGGTTTTTAAGTGTTGGTGCTTAGCCTGAGAAGGGTTTGTGCGCCTGGTCCTAGTGCAGTGTTTCTCAACCTTGGGTCCCCAGATGTTTTTGGCCTACAACTCCCAGCATGCCCCAGCCAGCATAGCTGGCTGGGGCATGCTGGGAGTTGTAGGCCAAAAACATCTGGGGACCCAAGGTTGAGAAACATTGTCCTAGTGTGAAGGGATGGTGTCGTCGCAGTGCGCAGTCTCAGATTCTGAACTACTCCCTTACATCACCGTGACTACAGGAATGAGATGGCGTTTGCTGAGGCTGCCCTCATCCCCTGCCAGTCTCTGGGTTGTCATTGGGGGGTGGGTGGGCAAGCTCCAGCCCCAGCAGGAGCCCCACTGCTCCTGAGAGAGGAGGCAGAAAGGACTCAGCTACTTGAACCCCCAAGATTCTCCAAGGGGTTGACCGGGAGCAGGTTCTGGACAGACAAAAGAGAGCATTCCTTCAGGCAATGCATAATTCACTTCAGGAAGAATTCAACACGCTCTGGGAGGAGATGTCAAACCGAGGACTATTAGATCTGGTCCCTGCAGGCCGCGTGCCACAGACTACCAGGCCCTGGCGGGGAAACTGACAGAGAGGGTTGTTGCTTTTGTGCCCTATTTATGGCCGCCTCAGAACCATCTCGTTTGGCCACTCTGAGAAACAGGACGCTGGACTAGATTGGCCCAGTTTGGCCTGATTCCAGGGCTGGCCAAAGGCACTTTGCTGCCTCAGGCCACAATGGTGCCCCCTTGCATTCCACATGCAGAAGTTGACAAGACTGGCCAGTTGAACCCTGCCCCCAACCCTGGGGGCAGCAGAACAGCCTCATCACACCCGAGGGCAGCAGACTAATTTCGGGGCGGAAAGGAGCAAATCCTTGCTCCTCGGCATCAGCTCTGCCCAATGGTAGCACCGGCCCTGCCTCACCTTCTAAAGCAGGGTAGGCAACGGGTGCCCTCCCGTTGTTTTGGAATACCACTCCCATAATCCCTGACCACTGGCCATGCTGGCTGCGAATGATGGGCGTTGCAGTCCCACACACCTGGCAGGCACCAGGTTAGGGATTCAAGCTGCTCTGAGGCAATTCTAGTATCGGACGCCTGCCCAGCCTCACCTATTTTGTGTCTGGCTTCCGCCATCCCCTGCCGAGGTTGGTTCGTTTTGTTTAAAGAAACTTCTGGGGAGGATGACACCACTTGCGTGCCCAACTGTGCATGAACTGTTTTCTAACGGGGAAAAATCATTTCGCTACACCCAGCAGCAGCAAAGGCAGCAACGAACACCGTGATAACAGTGACTCCCAGCGCCGTGAAGCAGAATTGCAAGACTCCTCGGGCGCAATCCTCCTAGGCACGCCTGAGACAGGAGGGAAAAGGCCTTAGCGCCCTTACCGAATGCGGGCCATGCTCCCTTCATTTTGGAGTAACCAGGAACGACCCGCGCATTCAAGCATGCACTGAAAAACACACCAACCGATCTGCCTCTCTTTGACCACCAACGCTAACTGAAGAGGTTAAAGGGCAACAACTTAGGCGCCTTACCTGGTCTTCTCAACATTGCACCTCTGGATGGATGAAGGCAGCGTGGGATTTGGAGATGAAGAGGAGAGCAGGGGTTCCAGCCTCAAAGCTGACCTAAAAATCATTTTATTATTTTTATTATATTTATGAATCGCCCATCTGGCCAGACATCCGGCCACTCTGAGCGATGTACAATGCAATAAAATACGGGGGGGGGGAGGGACACACACAGTATAAAACACAATTAAAAACAGTACAAAACTTAAAAATCCTAACTCCACCCCATATTCCCTCCTAAAATATATTAAAAATAAATCAGGCAGCCCTCAATCAATTGGCCTTCTCTGCCACAACCCCCTTTCCCCCCAGGAGGTCCTGATTTTCTTAATCTAGCCCTGCCTCCAACCTTCCTTCTTCTAGCTACACCACTCTCAACCTCATGGGTCTCAGTTGGACTTACTTTTAAGTAAGCATAAATAGGACACAGTTGTCTTCAGCCCAGCTCCTGTAGCTGGGACTTTGTTCTCCGAGGGTACATCCCCTCCAACTACTAGGTAAAGCTACCCAATTCAGCTTCAACTGTTTTTTATTTTACCTAATACATCTATATTATAAAAGAAGTCCTGACTGACTGATCAACACCCAGCTCAAACTGTTTAACGTAGGAATGTGAAATTTGGAAGGGACATTGTTTTTATGATGTAGACACCCACTAAGGAAGGATTTTTGGAAATTCTGTCCCTAAGGGGGTGAAAAAGGGGGGAGAACTTTTAAATGACTGACTGTTCTGTGCGGGGCGTCCGTCCAGCACATTAAAAATATGTTATTATTAGTCTGTTTGCAATTACTTTAATATTAAATTGTAATTATTTATATATATAAAGGAAGAAGTGCTGACTTGACTGGGATAATTTGTCTGTGGGGGATACACTCTTTTAAAATACTATTATTGTTTATTGTGGTGTTTCCACTGGGTAGACATTGTGTACCTTTCTCACTGCTCCCGAACAGAATTTATTAACTCCCTATCTCTTTCCCTCTCTGCTTCAAGCTTTCTCATTTTCATCTCTCTCTCTCTCTTTCCTCCTTTTCTGCCTCAAGCTCCATTTTCCTAAATTCTAATTTCTTTCCCCAAACTTATAAACTATCTGGGTTCTCAGTTTCTGAGGCAATGGGTGCAGCTCCAGTATTTCCTGCTCCCCCAGGGAATGCTGCCTCTTCAGACTCTTGGGCTTCAGACACATGCTTTCCTTTCTTAGGAGCCATGCTTTATTATTTTCAGTTATTGTTAACTTTTTTCCTCCGTTCTCATTTCTGAATAGCTTGAAGACTCTCAGGATTACCCTGATTTCGCTTTAAGTTCAGATATTTCTGTCAGAAAAGTTTTCTGCTGCCAGCACCCAGCCTAAACGTTACACTTTCAGTCAGACACTCCATCTTTTCCATACAGCTTTCGCAGGCCTTCAAGGAGGGGAGAGGGGGGACTTTTTCCTTTTTAAACCTGCTTTATTTCTTTTTCTTCTTCTCCATTAAAAATAAAAATTAAAAATGCAAATTGCAAATTTTAAATGTAAATGGTGCGATAATACCACACACAGTCGTACCAATTGTAGGCGATGGAGCGTGCCTATTCCGGGCGCTATCTTACGTTATGTATGGCAGTCAAAATCTAGGAAGGGAGGTACGTGAACAATCCACCTACGCTCTGTAATGGCACCAGATTGCGAGCGAAAGCTCTCCACAGAAATGTGATTGAGGCTACGGTGCTCACCGGTTCTGGCCGGTTCATGCCAGGAATACCTCTTATACTTTCAGAATATCCTTTTGAATTCAAAAGACTTCCGTTCCCCCTAAAGGTTTGTTTCACCATCATGACCATCAACAAGTCGCAGGGGCAGACTTTGCAGGTAGCGGGGATGGACCTAAGGGAAGACTGCTTCTCACGTGGGCAGATTTACGTGGCCTGCTCCAGAGTGAGCTCACCTAACTCCCTGGTCATCCTAGCGCCTGAAGGGAGAACCACTAATGTGGTTTACAAAGAAGTACTGAAATAGGGTTTTTTGTAGGTTGCAGATGCCAAAGAAGTCATTTTTAAATTTTTGGTCTGTCTCATTGTCTGTTTCTAATAACACCATGAAAAAAATTCAGACACACATATGAATGGAAACTATCTTTGTTTTGTAGCCAATGCGCCCCGACTAACGTCTGCAATAAACATTGCTTATTACATTAAGAAATCAACCTGTAAATTATATTTCGTACAGTTTGGACAAAAAACTTGTTTCTTTTAAAAACAATTGTACCAAATCTTAAAATCCACGCGAGCAAAGCCGCGGGCAACAGCCAATCCTCTATAATTATCTCCATCTTTGTTAATATAAAAACTGTCTAGTTTCTCTCTGCTACTTGTTTCCCATCTACCAAGGAAGCTGCATGTTCCACCTAAGGCTGGATGGAGAATGCATGTTCCACCTAAGGCTGGATGGTTCAGAGAAACAGCTGGGGTTTGTATTTTCTGAAGTGGAGGACCAGCCAGTTTGTTTCTCCTTCCACCCCAGCAGCTCTTGGGCGAGTCCCTGGTGCAACGCAAAGCCATCTTGGCACCCGAGAGTGCTGAATGTGAATGCCTGCAGATGGTGACCAAATGCAGGTGCCACGTCTTGGCAGTGGGGCCCCATTTGCCCTCACCCCACAGTTGGCTTTCTGTACCACCTTGCCTGAGGAAGAGTTCTGTAGAATTAGGAAGCTTGCACAGTTGGGTCAGATGTTGCCCTGAGAGGGATATATGATAGGCATGATATAATATGGTATGAGAGGGCTATGGTATCTTGAGCTTTTCTACACGAGGCTGTTAATCGGCTGTATCTACGGTACTTTCGGTTTCGTGGCAGAATCTGAGCACTGCACGGACATTTCTTTTCTTGCTTTTCCACTACATAACCTCTAGGTGGCACTGCAGAATAGGGCAAATGCACAAGACGAAACCGGGCTTTCTTCCGCTTTCAGAGTTCGATGCGGCATTTTCCCCGGGGCCAAAAACCAACTCGCGGAAAGTGCTGCTTCGTCTAAAGAACCCCGTAAAAAACAACAACACGTGAGTGGGGAAATGAGCGCGGGATAAATGCCTCGTGCAGAGAAGCCCCTTGTGCTGGGCGTCCTGGGCAGAAAAAGGCGACTGGGGTGGTCACCATCCATCGCCGGCGTGAAGCTGAAGCCGCTTTGGCTGCGTCCATCCCCGCCCGCGCGCAGCCCTGCCGAGGCAAGGGGGTCTCCCGCGCCCCCCAGCCTCTTTCCCCGGCGGGCCTCTCTCTTTTCTACTGCGCGGCTGCCCCTGTGCAGCGCCTGGCACCGCCCCGCCGTGGCTGCTGGCCAAAAAGGGGGTCCGGGAGGGATGCGTCGGGCACAGCCGGAGTGAAAGAGAAGCCAGAGAGGCCAATCCAGATCTGAGCCGGATCGAGGATTTAAAACCCAGCCCAAGCCACACTTCGCCCTCCTTGGGATCGGCGGACAAAAATAGAGGCGGAGAGCGCACTCGGCGCCCCTTTAAGGGTCGGGACGTACCAACCCGCTTTGCCCGGGGGATGCCGTGGGGGCCGCGCGCCGGGCATGCGCAGGAGCGCGTCGGGCATGCGCAGGAGCCGCGCGCCCTCCCTCCCCCGTCTCCGCGGTGGAGCCGCCCGGGCGGAGAGGCCGGAAGCGGATGCTCCGGCGGGGAGCCACGTGCGGCGCGGGCGGGCATGGCGGACTCCGGCGGCGGCGGGGCGGGTGAGCCAGCGAGCGGCCAGCGCCTCTCCTTCTGAAGGGGTGGAGCGGGCGGGGGACCGGCGGCGCCCAGGCGTTGTGGGACTGCAACTCCCATCATCCACGAGCGTTGGCCGGGCTGGCTGGGGTGGGGGGCGGCGGCGGCGGCGTTGTTGCAATTGGGCTGCACTCGCGAAAGCGCCGGTTGAAATAAAACCTCGCAGGGGGTTCCTCTGATGCGGAGGGTGAAGCAGAAACGGAGAGGAACGGAGACCCGTCCCACTTTGGGGACGGGTCTCGCCGGTTCCTCGATGGAAAAGGGCCCCTGTGCTATCCCCGATACTGGGAGCACCTTGTTTACTTCTCTGGCCCCGCGGGATCACAGACCTGGCATTTGTTTGCTGTTGCTCTCGGTGATTGGTTGCAATGGTTACATTTTTGTACATAACTAGTTTAAAATTATGTTGTTATATTTAGGGTTGTAATCTTTGTAAACTGCCCAGAGAGCTTTGGCTATTGGGCTGTATAGAACTGTGATAAATGAAATGGGGCAGAAAAGGAAGCCACCTCCCCGCTTTGTTCTTTCGCGCCAGGCCCTGCCCGCTTCGAGTGCCCGGTGGAATTCTCAGCCAGCCCCTTCGCACCCGGGCCGCCCTTCTCCGCAGAGACGCTGCAGGACCCCTCGAAGCAGCTGTTGCTGATCAGAGCCCCTGCTCACTTCAGTCCAGAGAGGTAGGTGTGTGTGTGTGTGTGTGTGTGTGTGCGTGTGTGTGTGTGAGAGAGAGAGCTCTTGAGGCCCTAGGAGAGTTGGGGTTTCCCCAGAGATCTGTAAAAAATGGGGTGATAGTCCTCCAATCACCCCTTGCTGCCCCATGAATAAAGGGAGTGCATGGGGTCCGGTCTGGGTGGGAACTGTGGTTTCACGAAGGGTTGGGGAAAGGGGACAAACCTGGTTGAAGGCTACGTGGAACTTTATTGCTTCTGCAAATGAAATTTGGGGTTCAGGCAGGCCTGCTGTGTATAAGAGGTGCCCCATCACAGACTTTGCACAGTGCTTTGTTGGAGGGGGCATCTGTTCTGCTTCATGGGTAATAGTCAATACTAACCCTGTTTTTCCCTCCAACCCCAGCCTGGATGGGCATGCCGTATCCCTGTCGGGCTTCCAGACCTTGAAGGTGGTACAGCCAGATGGGAAGCAGAAAGTCTACAGCATCCAAACGACTCCAGGGGAGCTGGGGAGCTGTGCCCACCTGCTCATCCCTTCAGGCCACCTGGACCGGCTCACCTGCGCGCCTCCATTCAGTGGCTCCCTGAGCATCTGGGAGAGATACGGAGACCCCAGTGCCACCCAGCCCCTCCTGCCAGTGGCGGCCAGACCAGCCCCCCAGATCCCAGAAGGCCTCAAGCAGCGCTTCTTGCCTTTTGGGGCCCAGCTAAAGAGACCACCTCCTCTTCCCCAGGAAGCTACAGAGAAGCCGCCACGGAAGAAGAAAAGGAAGCATCTGCTTCAGATGTTGGGGTACATGGGGGACCCTGAGGAGCAGCTGCCCCTGAAGAGTGAGCCCTGGGTGGGTGGATGTCCAGAGGTGCCTTCTGGGGAAGCCACAGTGCTTGCAGAGGATTCTCAGCCAAGTAGCAACTTGGGGGCTTCCTCTCAGGAAAGTCTCTTGTCGGCAGAGGAGGCAAGCCACAAGAGGAAGAAGAGGAAGAAGTTGAAGGAGGAGCCTGTGGAGGAGAAGGAACTGCTGCTGCTGAATCCCAGCTACACAAACCAGCAGTCTGAACTCAAGCCCCGGTTGCTGGGGGAGCTGGAGCCCCATGCAGGAGAGAGCGGGAGCTCCGGGATGGAGGGGCTGGTTCAGCGCAAGCATAAAAAGAAAAGGCGGCACGAAGAGAAGGCAGCAGCAAAGGAGACCGTGATGCTGATGGACCTCGCCTCCATTAAGGAAGAGGCTGTTACAGAGCCGGAGGAGTCGTGTGGTCTGGGGGGCACCCCAGAGGGCAGCCCGGTGTTAGCAAAAGAGGAGCCCGAGACGGGCCACACAACCTGCGAGTCCAAGAGGAGGAGGAGGAAGAAGAAGGCGGAGAAGCATTCCGAGGAGCAGGAAGCGGGGAGGCTGATTGATAGAGCCCAGCTCTATAAAGCAGGAGCTGCTGGACTGCGATGAGCTGGAGGCCCGCCCTGGACCAGGCGTGGGGCTGGGGGACTCCTTGGATGCCACCATGCAGGTGCCGGGCCAAAAGCACAAGAAGAAGAAGAAGAAGCACAAGAGGGAGGCAGCAGAGGAGGGCCTGGGCTTCATAAAGCAGGAGCCGAAGGACCCCCAGGAATGAGAGCCCCCCCCCCATCCCTGCCTGGGGAATATTGCTGTGGGGACAAAACCTATTCCTGCCTTGGCCGAGAAACTGCCCCCACAAACCTCCCTGGGTCAACTCTGATTGGCTCTCCTGCTTTGGTCTGGTTGTGCAGAGTGACGTGGATGGGTATTGGCCCCAAGCAGAATTGTTCAGCTCCCATATCTGTATCCAGGTTCCACTTGCACCTCTGAATTAAATGATGAGCTAGGAATTGCAAATACAGAAGCAGGGAACTGATGTTTCTCTGAAGGGTTTTTCTCCCTTAGGTAAAAAGCTTCCCCAGCCCAGCTTCCCCAGAAGAATAAGTTGGTTCTTGTTCTTGCCACTTACAGGTGTTTTATTTGCGGGGTGGGGAGAGAATCCTATTGGCCACTAGTAAAATAAGGCTTCCATTCTCTTCCAGGAGGCTGTGTTGCTCCACTGGGCTTCCATAGGGCTCTGCAGACAAACTGGCTCGTGGGTGGGAAGGTGGGGGGTGGCACACGTTTGTTCTTTGCGCGTCTGGTCACTTGGGGACTTTGAGAAATGGCTCGTGCAGGACATCAAAGAGCCTCTTGGCCTGGAAAGAAGAGGCGCCAGTGAGACTTGGAGGCAGATGCGGTGGGAAGAGAGCAGATGCTGTGGATTCCCAGGGGGGCTGCTCCACAGGTTTCTGTGCATGGGAGGGGAGGCATCCCACCTCCCAAACAGTCCAGACGAGATACCTGTGCTTGCCTGCTTCACTTCAGCCCCTACTGCTAAACCTGCACCATCTGCTTTGAGGCTCCCAGCAGGCTACTGGCTGCTGCGTGTTCAGCTTTCCACACCGAAATTCGCAGATCCCGTCCCCGCTTAGCATCCATTCTCCCGAGTAGAGGTACATGACCACCAGGGTCCCCACGGTTGATGTTACAGTCGCATCAGGCCCCGTGGCTAAGAAATGTGACCTTGACTGCACGGCTGGCCCACCCTTTCCCCAACTGGTATAATTCCTGGGAGGCTTTTAAAGTATCCAATTATGAAGACCAGGAATACTTTCCCCCAAGCTGGATTGGTCAAAGATACATGGGCTGGGAGGCCTTTCCTGCTTACCTTTTGGGGCCCAATCCCTGGGCACAGGGACAGGTCCTCCTTGGAAGCATGGATGATGTTGGCCAGAGACTGCAAGGCAAGAGAAGGCCTTGAAATTCCCGAAAAATACCAGCCTGTTTTAGCTTAAAGCTCTTACTGCCAGCGATTAAGCCTTAGCAGAGGCATTTCAACCTTTTAGGACAGTGTTCTCCAACCTTGGGTCCCCAGATGTTTTTGGCGTACAACTCCCAGCATGCCCCAGCCATTGGAATTAAGCAGGGCCAGAAAGCCCGAACAGGGTAGAGTTTGTAAAGTATTCCAATGTTAGGAGAGCAGCAGAAGAGACCAACAAAGAGCTTCCCAAAGGGAATGGGATAGGGGCTAAGATGCACAAGTCCAAACCAGGACTTGAGTTGGTTTGACCTCCGCCATGCCCCCTCTCTACTGAGCTTCTGCCGCTCACTAAAAACTTGGCTGTTCAGGTGGGAATATGGGGTAGGCTAAGATTTTAAAATTTTATACTGTTTTAAATGTATTTTATCTTGTGTACATCGCCCAGGGTGGCCGGTTTTCCGACCAGATGGGCGATAAATAAATGTAAATAATAAATAAATAAATAGAGTTGTGCGGGGGCTTTAGCCCAGAACCTACTTTCAGCATTGAAGTTTAGTCTTGGAACATGAAGAAATAACCGAGCCCGCACCCCCATAACCACAGCTACCCCCCACACCCCTGGGATTAAAGGGAAGGGAGTTTGGGTCAGAGGGCATAGCTTATGGGGAGGTGCTGTGAGGCCTGAAATAAGTGCCGGTCTCAAAGGCACTTGCTCTACCCCTGCCCTTCCAGCATCAAGAAGACACTCACCCCAAAGGTGGAGAGCAGGCTGAGTGTGTCTGTTTTGTTCACGGATTTCACGCTGGTCAGGCAGTCTGTCGCCTGCAATGAGAGAATGAAGCAGCTGCAACATCTGACCCCTAGCAAAGCTTGCATGTTAGGATGCTGGGTTCTTGTGGGAGCTCTGTTTAGCAAACTCCAGAGAGGAAGGAACGCTCTGTAGCATTTCAGGGAAAGTGTGCGCTTGATTTTGGAATGGCAAGAAGTGAGAAGAGGGCAATCCATCATAAATGTAGGGTGCAAGCCTTTTAAGGGGCACTATGTACGTACCTCCCGAAAGCTTGAAAATCAACCAGTAGTGTAGTCCTATCTCATTTCCCTCCACCACTGAGGCTTTGGGGTGGTGGTGAGGAGAGGTAATGGATATTGACAGCTTACAACCCAAGTGGCAGGGCTGAGGGCCCCCAAATGTGAGCACCATGTGAGTGAGTGGGAATAAGTGGGGGAGCACTTTGCGGCTGGAGAGAGACCAATCGCAGCGCACTACTGTTCGGCAACACTGCCAAGGGGAGAAAAGCTCTTACTCTTGAGAGGTAGTCCTGGTCCACTTTCTCCTTCAGCGAGTCAGCCGGCTTCTGTTCATAGGCCTTGTATGTTTCTAAGTAGCGGCCGGCTTCCTCTGGACTAAGAATGGGAAAAAAGCCACAGTTGACTCAAAGGGCCGTGGCAAGATTCAAGAGGGCTGTCTCGAACACCACACGCCCTACGTTCTGAGCAAAATTCACCAACACGCACCTAGGGTTTTTACATCCCTAGTCGCAAATGGGTGTAATAATAAAGTTTATTTCTTACCCGCCTCTCCAGTTGGATCGAGGCGGGGAGCAACAATAAATATAAAATACATAAACTGGTTAAAACATAGTAAATATTATTAAAACATTCTTTAAAACTTTTAAAAATATCCTAACATTCCTAGGATTCCACTGGGTAGGCCTGCTGGAAGAGATCAGTCTTTATGACCTTTTTAAATGCCAAAAGACTATAGTTTTGATGAGTCGGCAGGCCATTCCACAGTCTGGGAGCAGCGGAAGAGAAGGTCCTCTGGGTAGTACCCGCCAGCCTGGTCTTGGCTGACTGGAGTAAATTCCTTCCAGAGGACCTAAGTGTGCGGGGCGGATTGTACGGGAGAAGGCGATCCTGCAGGTAACCCGGACCCAAACCATGTAGGGCTTTAAAGGTGTAGAAACGGCTTTATAAAATAGCTGGGGATTCTGTATTGGACACAGTTCATGGTGCATTCTTAATTTCTAGGTCTACCCCTAAAATATTCCCAGCTTCCTTATGCAGAGTTGCTCTTGTGAGCTCATACAGGAGAACAGCTGCGGCAAAGCTCACAAACTCGGGTGGCAGAGAAATGGGGGAAACCTGTTTCAAACGGGACCTTTTCATTCGCTAAGCCATTGGAGCAGCACAAGCACGGGTGGGACGGGCCCGCCTGCCTTTTGACCATAGAATCATAGAAAAGCAGAGTTGGAAGGGGCCTACCAGGCCATGGAGTCCAACCCCCTGCTCAATGCAGGAATCCAGGTCAAAGCATCCCTGACAGATGTCTGTCCAGCTGCACCTTGAATGCCTCCAGAGTGGGAGAGCCCACAACCTCCCTAGGTAGTTGGTTCCATTGTCTTATTGCTCTGACAGTCAGGAATTTTTTCCTGATGTTTAGGTGGAATCTGGGTTCCTGTAATTTGAGCCCATTATTCCGTGTCCTGCAAACTGGGATGATTGAGAAGAGATCCTGGCCCTCCTCTGTGTGACATCCCTTCAAGTACTGGAAGAGTGCGATCATATCTCCCCTCAGTCTCCTCTTCTGAAGGCTAAACATGCCCAGTTCTTTCAGTCTCTCCTCATAGGGCCTTGTTTCCAGTCCCTTTATCATAGTGGCATAAATACGGCTGGGCACACTGCTCGAGCCTTATTTTGCCCCCCGCCCCCTCCCCGCCTCGTTTTTTCGAGCGGCGTGCAGCGCCGCTCAAACGAGCCCCCTACCCTGTTCTCTGCATTCGGACGGTCCTGTCGCGTCATTTCCGGTCCCGGAAGTGATGCAACGGGTCTCTGCGCAGGCGCAGATCGGTCCCGTCACGTCATTTCCGGTCCCGGAAGTGACGCGACGGGACCGATCGAGCAGTGCAGGTGGTTCTCTGCCGGATCGGGCGGCTGGGGCGGCTCTCTGTGGAGCGTGCGAGCCGCCCCGAAGAGGAGGTAAGGCCTCGCCGGGGCGCGAGCGGGGCCATGCTCGGCCTCATTCTGCCCCAGCGGAGGCTCGATTTACAACTCTTGACCTTGTTGCCCTCCTCTGAACCCTCTCCAGTTTGTCTACGTCCTTAAAGTGTGGTGCCCAGAACGACGCAGTGCTCAAGATGAGGCCTAACCAGTGCCGAGTAAAGGGGAATGATCACTTCACGCGAATTGGAAGCAATACTTCTATTAATGCAGCCCAAAATAGCATTTGCCTTCTTTGCAGCCACATCGCAAAGTGGGAATCTGTCTTCTGTTGCGAGGCCTGCTGGCTCAAGGAGCCAAGAGAGCTTGAGGGTGATGGGAAGGGGCCGGTTCAGAGGTGGAGAGGAGGACCTCACTGAGCGCCCCCCGCTGAAGGACACGGGACTCCTTGAGGCAGACCACTGGTCCGTGTAGCCAGGCCTGTCCTTTCTGACCAACAGCGGTTCCCAGCCCTGCTAGCTGAAGCCCCCCTTTTAAACAGGCTCTTGGGAAGAGAGAGCCCATTCCCAGCCCTTTGAGCTGGAGATGCAGGGACCAAGCCTGGATGTTCTGCCAAGGAGCTGCATGTGGTCCCTCCTGAGAAATGCCTTATCTAGAGTCCCGACTGTTGGCCCATCCTGGCCAGCGTAGTCTACTTGGACTGGTGGGGGTTGCTGGGCAGAGGCCTTTCTCGGCATCGCCAGAGATTCTCTTGACTAGAGATGCCAGGGGTAGAACCTGGGACCGTCTCCACCCAAGGTATGAGCACGCTGCCATTGAGCCGTGGCCCCCAGAGCGTGTGGCGGCAAGGGTGTGCCAACATCCCCAAAGCCCCAGGGGCAGGGCAAAAGAAATCATCCGGAAGCTTCCTGTACCATTTTTAACTGCAGAGCGTCATCCCCAGCCCACTCCCCCCCCAGCCCAGAGTTTGCTTCTTACCTCCAGGCCAGGATAAGGGTGCAATCAGCAAGGATGCAGATCTTTGCCAGCTCTTTGAGTGCCTGGTGCGGGTCTTTCTAAAGGAAGCAAGAAAGGAGTTGACAAGTTGAGCCAACCAGGGCTGGAGGGGGCAGGATGTGGCAGAGGACAAGCAAGGGAGAAAGTAAGGCGCCCAGGGAGGTGTTGAGAGCAGATGTGCAGCCCTGAGGCTGGGCCAAGCCAAAGGGCTGCTCCGCTCAGTCCCACCCCAATGGCAGCCGGGGGCTTCTGAGAAGCTCACAAGCAGCCCGCAAAGGCTACGGTCCTCCTGCTGCTGGCTGGTGCCCCCCAGAAACTGGTATCCAGTGAATTCCCAGCCGCAACAGAGAGAGAGAACAAAAATAAGAGAGCCCCGGTGCTCCAGGGTTCAAAAGCAGGGTTGAAGGTTTGTAAAGACAGGAAGAGGAGAGGGACAGGAGCGACGGGAGCCGAAGTGACCTGGCATCTTACCACATCCACCTGAAGCAGGAGCACCTGCAGCATGTAAGTCTTGCCCAGGTTGCGGAGCCGTTCGTGGATGTAATTGGGGTTCAGGTTGTGGTACCGGAGGCTGCATGTGGCAGAGAAGGAGATCAGCCCTGCCAGGAGTATTCATTAATATTCCCCCCTTCTTCCCTCCCCATTCCTTTTTCCTTGTGTGTCGTGTCTTTTTAGATTGTAAGCCTGCGGGCAGGGACTGCCTTGTTAATTGCTGTAAACCGCCCAGAGAGCTTCGGCTATTGGGCGGTAATAAAAATTGAAATAATAAATTAATAAATAAATCGACTGTTCAGAGAGGGTTTGCTTGCTTCAAAAGCGGTGACAGCCGTGTGGGTGCAGGAAGGCTGCTGGGCCCTTTAAATTGTGTTTAGCCAATCTCAAGGCCCAAATACTGAACAATTACATTACTGAAACGCCTCCCCAGCTCCAGGCATATCAGTGCCGTGTAGGGCCAGGTTGGTGGTCCAGTGCTTTGCTCGTAGGCCCTTGAACTCTTGATACACAGCCAGAAATCTCTCTGATTTCTGGATTGCTTCATCTCTGTGAATCCCTGAAAGGATTTCCATCTCTATCTATGGCTAAAACTGGTTATCACCTGCCTAGCTGCAGACTTCACCTGCTGCAGCCAGAAGTTACTGCTGCGATGATCTCACAGAATGTTCATGAACATTCTTAACTCCTCAAAAGGGGGAACCTGTCAATACCATGCGGACGACGCAGCTTCTGCCAAGGTAATGAGAGATCAGTTTGGATCAGAAAGGAAAACTCACTCAGGGTCCAACTACATGTGGCATTAAATATGTTGCCTATAGCGTCATTTGAGGTTTCAAATTGTTCAATTGTAAGTGTGAGGGGTGGGGTTCTGTTTTGAACTGGGACTACAGCATGCTGGGAGGGGAGGTTTATCCCTTCCCTTCTCCCACTGCAGGCCTGACCAAAATCGCTTTGCTGTGCTGCAGCAGAAAGCAAGTTCCAATTCATACACACACACACACACACACACCTCGCTGTTCAGCATTGTGGTTTTTGTAAAGCCTCACAGGCCACGGATGGCAAGACGTGTGCAGTTAGGCCCTCCGGGCCCAGCCACAGGGGGGCGCTCTCGAAAGGAAACAAGAAAACAGGCAGGAAGGCTGTGAACCTGGGCGTGTGGGGGGAGGCCCAAAAGGCACCCATGGAGCCACATTTCACATACTTCTCTGAGCAGCTTGGTGCATGTGATTCTGTGTGAAATCTCACCTCAGGAAAAGGGCGCAGGTGCTTTGGCCCAGCACATAATCCGGGACAATCTCGCCAAACTCCCAAGGCACGTTGCGGACAAATTTCAGGATGGGGTTTCCTCTCTGCAGGAAGAAGGGATTCAAGGAGGGTGTCAGACTTGGCCTGGGGTCACAGAAGCAGACTGCAGGGCAAGGGAGAAAGAGACTGGAAAGGTGAAACAGTACAGCGCAGAGGCAGGGATCGGCACCCGAAAAGGGAGCATGGAGGACGGGTGGGCAAGCGAGAGCAGCATGCTGAGAAACAAATGGCCAACAACCGGGCAAGGAGCTAGAATTCTGTTCTCAAAGCCCCCACGCGCCACAATGGGATAAAGTAAATGTGTTGCCTGACTACCTATTCCTGTAAAATTTGCAACTGTTTTTTAATCTTATCAGGATGGAGGAAGGAAATACCTCGTGGTCAATGAATGGGGTGGGTGAGCAGGAGGGGGGGCACCAGAGGGACCTCCCCCGGCCAAGTGCCACTACGGCTTGTGCTGCTCGCCTTTCACAGACTCTGCATGAGCACTTGCAAGGTTTCCTCAACAGCCCTGAGGGCTTGGTGGTCTCAGAGAGCCACTGTGGCGTAGTGGTGAGAGTCTTGGACTGGGACTCGGGAGATCCGGGTTCGAATCCCCGCTCAGCCATAAAACTCACTGGGTGACTTTGGGCCAGTCACCGACTCTCAGCCTAACCTACCTCACAGGGTTGTTGTGAGGATAAAATGGAGAGGAGGAGGAGGAGGATTATGTAAGCCGCCTTGGGTTCCTTGCAGGAAAAAAGGCGGGGTATAAATATAATAAATAAATAAATAAAATACATTTATACCGGGGTTTTGAATGGCTGGCCGGTGTGAACTACCAATGAAGACAATATGGCCTCTGATCATGTGCAGAGTGTTTCCCCCTCACTACCAAGTACCACAGGGCTTGATTTACAAGCAAGCTGGAGCTGTGGGGCATCTCCCTTTCTGAAAGTAAGCCGTGAGTTTCCGGGTTTGGGCTTTGAGAACAGAGTTTCACTCCTGGACCCTTTCTTTCTTAGAAATCAACCACCGCTTGGCCTACCAATCTAGGCCTGCTGCTGGCCGATTGTCAAATTATGCTCCATTAGCCTTTGGAAGTGGTGTAACAGCAGCAGAACTGTCCCAGTTCCCTGTCGGTCTGCCCTCTTCTCCCTCACCTGACGGGGGCTGACAACGATGCTGTTGTGCTTGGCTCCTGGTTTTGGTGCTGGGTTCAAGGAGCAGCTTTTGTCTTCCGTTGCATTTTGCGTGGCCACAGTGCTCCTATTTTCATCACGCAGAAAGGGCACCTCTGGGATGGTGGTTGCCGCTACAGTGACGGATGCTCTTTGTTTCACCTGGGGAGCTGAGGAGGTACCTGCTTGCCCAACAATGTAGTCTGCGTAGGATGGAACCCCTGACACAGCGGGGGCTTCAGGAACTAGCGAGGCTTTTGCTGCAGAAGAGGGTTTGAAGAGCAGTTTCACCTGGAAATGAAGGGGGGGGGGAACATTTAAGTTGCACTGAGGAGCCAATTCAGTCCCTGTTTGAGAGATGAACTGAAACAGGCCTGTGGCTTATGCTGGCTCAGCTTGTCTGAGCGTGGAAAGCTAAGCAGGGTCAGGCCTGGTTATTACTTGGATGGGAGACCCCTCCTCTAGTTTCCTGCACTGAGCAGGGGGCTAGACTTGATAGCCTTGTAGGCTCCTTCCAACTCTATGATCATTGAAATCTATGGTTTCTGTGAGGGAGGGAGCTGTGTGGGGCAGGGGTCCCCTCTGTCAGAGCATCCGGGTGCAAATGTAGGTCCCCATCTGATGTCCAGTAAAAGGTAAAAGCTCAGTGGAAAAGGGTCTCCAAAGGCATATCTTTGCAACCCAGACCCCCCATTGTACCGGGGCAATATCCTCTTCCGGTGTCTTCACGGTGAACTTCTTCCTCCCTTCTGAGGCTTTCTTGGCTGCTTGAGGCTCCATTTCTCCAGGTCCTGGCAAGAGTAAAGAACATACGCTAAAAACATGGTTCCACAGCTGCAAGCTTGTAATCTTGTGGCAACTCCCCTGGTTTGCAAGAGCAGCCAGTTCAGAGCTGGCGCAGCATCAATAAACACCATTCCAATAGTACCTGGTTTTATTGCATTATGTCTATCAGGTTCTGGAAGTAGGTGAGCTTACCTGCCAACCACGCAGTGCATGGCCATCTTATCTGAGAAACAGGCCTAGGCATGGGACAGGCTATGGTTGAGCAGAAATCAATATTTTGGATAAGAATCACAGAATGATGACACCTAAATGCTTTTGGTTTCTGAGCAAATGTTTATTTTGGAGATAAAATTGCTGAAATACTTCTGGCAGTGCATACCACCTGACTTGTTTGGGCAGGGTCAATTTATTCAGGATGTTACGGTAACTACAGTTTCACGAGCCCCTCAGTTTTCTCATCTGTTAAATGGGAGTCATGGACCACAGGACATGGTCTGAGGGCAGATGTTGCAATCATCTTCCTGAAGCTGAGCTGGTCTGGGTCTAACACCTGGGAATCCTATGCACACTGCTTTGAGTTCCATGCTGGAAGAAAAGTGGGATATAAATAAATAAAGAGAAATAAATAATTACCAGTGTTATAGTATTTTGACAAGGAAAAGCCTTCAGTAACTACTGTGACATTATCATGGAACAATATTCTAACTGCTCAAGAAGAAGAATAGAAGGTGGACAGAGATGCTTCTGCCAAGGAAAAGGGAGGCCAATTTAGACCAGAAAAAACCCTCACTCAGGACCCAGCAATGGGAGGAGCTGTGTAAGAAGGAAACAAGAGGGCGGACTTGGGAGCGGAGCTGGAGGGCAGGGACACCGCACCAAAGGGGCAGTTGTGGAGCCCAATTTCACATGTTTATTTGAGCTGAAACAAAATATTTGACTAAGTGTATCTAATGTAATATAGAATAATAGTGAACAGTAAACTTTTATTTCCTATTGATGTGGTTTTAGCTGAATTGCTTTTAATGTTTTAATTATAATGTTGCATTTTATCTTATATTTTAGTGTTAGCTGCCCTGAGTGTTGTTTGTAGTAGAAAGGTGGGAGATAAATGTAATACAAAATAAAATTCAGAAGCTGCTTTCTAATTGTTCTGGCCACGGAGAGAGTAAGTGCAAAGATTTTGCCTGCTTGTTGTTGGACAGTTGTAGAACTGTAAGCTTCTTGGGGCAGAGAACGGGCCATTTATTGACCTTTAGTAACAACAGTAATACTAATACTTGGAAGATCAGAGGTCATGACCTCCAGATCCAGGGAGCCCTGCCCCGCCCCTTCTTAAGTCACCCAACACAACTCTGCGTCTTGATTGGTTGCTGTCCAGCTAATAGCAATGGGTCACCTGCCTCAGGCGCATGCGCGCCAGCTCCTGTGCCCGGGGCTGAATCGTCCTTCTCAAGTGGGCTTCTCGGCCGGCGGGACCATAGATATCGCGGGAAGCGCAGAGCGGCCACTCCGTTCTTCCGCCGCCGCCGCCACTTTTTAAGCCGAATAACGGGGCTCCGAGTCCGAGACGACGACGGCGGGAGAGCCGACACCAGCCCGCTGCTCCCGGGCTCTATGGTTCCCGTAAGGCTTGAAGGAGCCCGGATGTGCGGGCAGCCAGAAGGGACCATCGCGACTCTATGGTCAGCTTTGCTCCCCTGTCTATGATTAAAGAGAGGCTAGACAAGACGTTCCCCCTGTCTCCCATGATGAAGACCGCAAAACGCATACCGAGAGGGAAAGACGAATCCGCCTCTAGGATTATAACACACTTCAACATTCCCACCATTACAGAGCTTTAAATCCCCCACGCCCATCTCTTTAGATAGGTGACACAGAGTTAGCAAAGTGCAAAGGACACCCACTTCCGGTTCCCATCTGAACGCCGTCATAAGCCGGAAAAGGGAGCCACTCTATCCCCAAGCCTCTATGGTAGTGCTTTTCCTTCGCGCCGCACGTTCAAAGGGGAGCCGGGAGTGAAGTGGGGCGCTCCCTCCCTCCTTCCCTCCCTGTGGTCCAGCCCCGACGGCTGCCCCCTGCTGCAGGGAGGTGGAAGTTGCCCAGACGCCCTTCCGGGTCGTGTGGAAAGCAGCGCTTCAGAAAGGCCTTTGCATAAAGCAGAAAAGCAGAAGCAAAATTGTGCCATCGCATGAGTGCAACCCATCACATGATTCTTTCCCCTGCTCACAAAAAGAACATAAGAAGTCAAGAGTCCCTCAGGGAGTGCGTGGGTGCCAGCCTGCTCATATAGCCCAGTATCCTGTTTCCAACAGTGGCCAGTCAGATGTCCCAGTCGGAAGCCCACGAGTGGGTCACGAGTGCGAGAGCACCCTTCTGCTCACGTTCCACAGCATTTGGCATTGAGAGGCAACTGCTGCTGATACCACCTTGATTGGCGGCCATGGACAGCCGTATCCTTCTCTGTGAATTTGTCTAACCCTCCTTTAAAGTCATCCAAGTTGGTGGCAGCGAGATCCATAGACTTTGAAGAAGCCCGAGTGCAAGGTGAAAGGGAGAAACGTGCTAAGCGAAAAGCACATCAAACGAAACCTTTACAGGACCATCTTCCATCTGGTAACCTGTGTCCTCACTGTGAGAAGCTGTGTGGATCTAGAATTGGCCTCCACAGTCACTTACGGACCCATCGCTAGACTTTACACAATTTTTCTTTAGAATTTCCTCCTTTTAAAATTTCCTTTTTGTAAATTTTTATCCTGGAAGACAATCTTACTCAGTCACGAGTGATCGCCTGATGATGATGAATGCAGAGGAATTTTCTTTTGTCAGTCCAGAATCTCTTGCCCAACAATTCCTTAAGTAAACCTCTCTGCAGAGAGAAAACCATGTTAGTCTATGGCAGAAAAAACAGCAAAGTGTCTTGTGGCACCTTAAAAGACTAAGGGAGCAATCCTGTGGCCTCTGTACTTTGTCCCGGGGGCCATAGGATAGTTGGGACTCCCCCCTCTGAGGTCTGGGACAGCAGGCTGGCCTTGGAAGGGGGATTTGGAGATCCAACCCCCTCCCCTGCCCCCTCGCAGTTGGCATGGAAAGAACCGCCCCGTCAGGCCTCCAAGGTCAGACAATCTACCTGGGAGAGGGGGGGAAGGGGGTGTTCTGGTGGGTGGGGAAGGGGAGGAGACTGAAGAGGCCAGGATACGAGCTCTCCTGAACCTCTTCCAGTCTCCTTCCTTCCTTCTCTCAAGCACCGTCGCTAGATGCGCAAAAAAGCCTGTCCAGCTCAAAACGCAGCGAACGGAGGATGGGGAGGCAAAGATCACCGCTGCCGCTCCTTCCTTCCTTCCGCCACCACCGCTTCAGCCTGGCAGGGCACTGGATACACGGAAGCCTCCATGTTCGGAGGCTTCTGTCTCGTGAGGGCACAATCCTATACCTGTTTAGACAGAAAAACATCCTGTGGTTCCTAGCATGCCCCAGCCAGCATAGGACTTTTTCTGTCTAAACAGGCATAGGATTGTGCCCCGATGCATTTATTCTGGCATAAGCTTTCATGGGCTCTAGCCCACTTCATCAGATGTGTGGAGGGTTATTGAGAGTTTTTAGGTATATACAGTACAGGGTGGGTGGGGTTGTGAACAGTGAAGTCAGAAGGAAGTTAAAGGCAGAAAGTGCGGACATTGACACTTACGTTATGAACAGTGGCCATTCACGAAACAGTTGCTGCTGAAAACACACAAACATCCTGGCAGTAGGAAACCAGTTAGTACTTGAAGTGGGATAACAATTCTTTATCCCAATTCAAGTTTCTTATCCACACACTTTTTCCACACCGTGCATGATTTTATAAACCTCTATCATGCCCCAAGGGGCTTTTGCCACTCACCAGCTGTTCCCCCCCCCCATCTGTTATGTTTCATGTGCCCTATACACATGTGTGTATACCCCTACCTTAGCTATGTGTCTTTTGGTCTTTGGTTCTTCAGCGCTGGAGCATTGGCAGAATAGATTCATTCATAGATCATAGAGTTGGAAGGGGCCTACAAGGCCATCGAGTCCAACCCCCTGCTCAATGCAGGAAACTAGAGGAGGGGTCTCCCATCCAAGTAACAACCAGGCCTGACCCTGCTTAGCTTTCCACGCTCAGACAAGCTGAGCCAGCCTGAGCCACAGGCCTGTATAAGCTAACTCCTCGCTACTGACCCCTGTTCTGCTGCTGCGGGCCAGTGTAATAATGCTCAGGGCTCCTAGGTGTGGGCTCAAGGTGGGCTTCTCCCCGTGATTCTTGGGGTGCTTCCAGAAGAGGGCTCCAGGCACCAGCGATCAGAAGGCCTTGGCAGCTCTTCTGCCTTTTTCTCCTGAACACATTTTCTGCGTTAAAGAAAAGGATGGAAGAAGCAGGAAGAAAACACAGGATGGTCATGAGCGGAAGGCGATAATGTTCGAACAGCCCCCACCCCACCTCTGTCCAAACCCCGGAAACTTCCATGTATGAGGCAGGACAATAACGCCATGAGAGCCTAGTTTGGAAGCAACCTCAGGCTCCAAAGCGAACAGTGGTGCCTACCTTTCGGCCCCTACAGTGTAACACCCAGTGCTGATCGGCGCCACTCTGACGTCAGCCTTCCCCTTTTGGGGACCCCCCACTCCCCCAGCGCCAGCCGGGATGGCATCTGGTTCCCAGGATTTAAGGACTGCTACGTCCTCCTGCCCATTCCGGCCTCTGTTCCCTCGGTCTGTCCTTGAAGCATTTATTGGCATATGGGATTAAAGGGCCAAGAGGAATTGCTAGGAAACTGAATGCAGTCTCTGCCGTAGAAGAAGTGCAGATTTGTTAAAGATCTGATGCCTGCCAGTACCATGCTAAGCGACCCATGAAGCTAATAAGTAAGCCCCCTCATCCATCGTGCGATCGCACAGTGCATGTGCAGTCTGATCCGGGGACATGCACTCATATGACATGCACCGATGAAAGGAGGAAAGTGGGACCGATTTTACAAGAAAACATCCAGGGAAGGTATACACTGCAGCACTGGAGGAGCGGAGTGCACAGCCTTCTAAAAAGCATTTTGAAAAGGAAAGGTCCATTTAGTGATGGGGTGCATTTCTAGGAGGGACTGGATTTGTTCACGCTAGACAGACACGTCTTTGCTTGAAGGGCGCAGCAGGGGAGGGACACTAAAGACGCAATCCTACGCATGTTTAGACAGAAAAAATTGCCTACAACTCCCAGCATTCCTTAGCCAGCATGACTGGCTGAGGAATGCTGAGAATTGTAGGACTTATATCTGTCTAAACCTGCAGAGGATTGCACCCTAAGCCTCCAAAATTGGAGGAGGTGGGGCAGGGAAAATATAAAATAAACATTTCAGAAGTTGCACATCTGAGAAGCATTTGCCAATCTTATTTGTTTCTTCCCCCTGGGGAGGAAATAGGGTTGGTGAGAAGAAGAGAGACAAGACTTTCACTTTTAGAAGGATAGCGAGGGCGTTCCAGGGAGTTTTGCTTTGTGTTTCAGTGGCCCCATCTGCTCAAGCTAAACTTCTGCTTACAAGAATCAGTTCCACACCAGAGCTTTTTGGTAGAGAGAAAGTGACTTCTCAGCAAGCCGGTGCTTTCTCCTTCCACCGCCCGGTCCCATGTGGGCACAGCCAGTCCTCCCGTCCCGAGGATGGCTCAGGGTGTGACTTATGCTGACCTGAGGTTTGTGAGGAACCCTCCAGGGAAGATCCAACAGGAAGGTACTGTTACGTGGGCCCAACTTCCCTGAGCAGTGAGAAGTTCCAGAGGTGGCCCTGACCCGGGTTTGGTTCCCTTTGCAAGGAGAGAGAAGTGGAGGCTTCCGAGATTTCTGGAATATTTGAGTTTATTTACAACTATGCAAGTTGGGCGTGGAACACGCCTCAAGGCTGCAGCTCCACTGCCCTCCCTCCGGTCCCCCAGAGAGGTAGCCCAAAGGATCCGCCTTTGCAGTGTCTGCTCTTCCCTCCATCTTCCCTTTCCACAGATGCACAGACCTAGATTTCAGGTGCTCCCAGACAGAGGGGTCCTACTGCTCAGTATCGGAAGGCATTGTGCTGCCCTTCCATCATTTACAGGATTTTCTGCAGTAAGAAAGAAGACAGAAGAAGCAGTGGGGAAACATGGCAGCAGGGCTTTGAGGGGAAGTGGTTTTCTGGGGGCCCGTCAAATTCTGTGAAAGAGGCAGGGGGACGGTGCTCTAAAAGCCTTGTCTGGAAGCACCCGTGAGAGAAAGGCACCCCCCCGGAAGTGCACCCCAATCGTCCCCCCTATTCAAGGATATTCCAGCCGCTGCGGGCAATTAGCCCGGGATCTCCCAGACCAGAGGGAGGCATGGCCAGACCTGGCTCAGGGTTTGGCCAGCCTTCAGCAGCCCTTCTGGCCCCTTTGACCCTTCCTTCCCTCTCCAAATCTCCCAACTCCTCCTCTGCAGCAATTGGACAGCAAGCTTACAACTGAAGAGAGGCGGCTGTCCCAGACCCCCGCTCCGGGCTTCCTCTCCACGTCCCCACTTATGCCTCACCCCTTTCTCTTCCAGAGGCAAGCGAGGCGGAGCTCACCTATGAGAATGTCCAGGCACCCAGGCCTGGGGAAGAGAACGCCCCCAGCAGCTCCAAGCCCGCCAAAGGTGAGTGGGGAGCATTGCCCCAGCACGACACTCCCCCTGCCGGGTAGAGGCACTGGGTTCAGACGACACAGTAACCCACACTCAACCCTTGAGAGTGGGTTATTGTGTTGTTGTCTGAATCCAGCCACTGCCAGTGAAGACAGAGGAGAAGATGCATAACACCCCTGGAGCCCGTAGGAATTGTTCAGCTTCCCCCGTCCCCAGATGACTTTGTCATCTCACCGTGCACCCACCTGACCCAAGAAAGTGTTGTTTATAGATTATGTTTTATCTCACCGTTTTATGCTGTGTAAGCATTGAGCTTGAATTTTTATGGTTTCATTGTTTTCATACTGATGCTGTTGCCTGCCTTGGACTATTTTAAAATCCTGCTTTTAAAATTCTCTTCCCTCCCTCCTCCACCCCCAAATACCTTTCCTCCTGGACCCATTTCCTTCATAGCTTTAACATGTAAACTGTAAGGTGTTTTAATAGTAACTATTGCCCTTTGTGACCGGTGTCCTTTGCCCTGGGGACGCTGGTCAAGAAGCGGAATGAACTCCTCCAGTGCCCTCCCCGCCCACAGCCTTGGTGGTGCTTAGAGACTGTCGGGGGTTCCATTCCACAGCCCACCCAACTCAGTTTTAAAAGTCCCACAGGACTGCTCTAGGGAGGCAACGCCCTGGAATGGTAACTCCTCTGATGGGTCGTCGAGGTCATCTTGCGGTGCACCCAAATCGTGCTGTCCTTCTCCTCAGGGCCGGATTAACATTGGGGCGATTGGAGCGGCCGCTCCAGGCCCATAACAGAAAAGAGGCCCACAATATAGGGACCCGCTGCACGATTTGAGTTAGCTCTGATCGTTATCATTCAGCATAATTAATGATTTTTTTCAAGATTAGAAAGGTGTTCTAAGCACATCTGCATTACAGGCTTGAGGCAAGACCTAGCAAGAACTGTTGTTCTCAAATTAGCATTTCAGTAGTTTTGCATTTCAATCACTGTTACTACATTTCTTTGTGAGAACTTCTAGCACATGGGGGGGCTTGCTAGGGTCTGTAATATTCAGATTTAGAAGGGACCTCTCTCTCCAGCCTCGAGCAAAAGATCTTTCTGATTCGCAGCTCAATTGTTCAAATGCTAGTTTAACAAAAAAACAAAAACAAAGCAACAAGAACAACACAATTATTCTTGGTCAAGCAAAGCTTCCTGGCTTTTTGTTGTGGCTGCTTTTTCTTTTTTAATAAATACATTTGGGGGAAATTGGGAAGACCCTTACTGATGAGCTGCAGGAGTTTTTGAGTTTTGGCACTTTAATGGTAATTAAAATATTTAATTTGTTTTAATATAAAATTGCGTCTTCATTTTATTTATTTCCATAAAAAGGCCCACCAAAATCCTCAGCACCAGGCCCATAATGCTCTTAATCCGGCCCTGCTTCTCCTTGCCTCTGGTCTGGGTCTAGCCACATTTCTCTTCTGCACCTTGCTCTGCAAGGATGATCGGAAGGTGCTGTTGAGGGCATATACTGGGGTTTGGGCTTCCCTCCATCATGTAGCAAGCTGTGTCTTCTCAGTGAAGGCAGTCTAGGGAGGGGCCGTGGCTCAGTGGCGGAGCCCCCGCTTGGCACGCAGGAGGTCCCCGGTTCAATATCCCTGGCAGCATCTCCAGGTGGGCCTGGGAAAGAGCCCTGCCTGAGACCCTGCAGGGAGAGCCGCGGCTGCCAGTCCATGTCGACAACACTGGGCTGGATGGAACAAGGACCTGACTCGGTATGAGGCCGCTTCCTCTGTTCTTATAGCCGGAACGGAGGGACTGATACCTACGGCAGTTCTAAAGCCCGCCTGGCGTTTAGCTTGCCCCTCTCTGGGCCCAGATGCCGCGTCTCCAGCAGTGGATGCGGTTTCCCATCCACTGCTTTGGTGTGGCTGGAGCATCCTCCTCCTGCCCTGCTCACCCTCGCGGGTTTCTCTTCCAGAGTGGAGCAGCCAAACCTGGTATGTGGCGCTGGCACTCGTGGCGGGCACCTGCCTCCTTCTCCTGGCCACCGCCGTCGGATTTGGGGTCCGTTGTGAGTAGCAGACGCCTTGCTTCAAACCCAGCCGTGTTCCACCCGCCCCGAACGGGAAAGGACTTCTCAGTGGGGGAGGGGGGGGAAGTTCTGCGTGGATATGGCAAGTTCCACTGGGTTTGTATAATAATATAAAACTCCGGGGAGCTCTTCAAGCCTGAGCTAATCAAGCCTGCCCCGAGGCGGTGGCTTGAGCAGAGGCGGCGGGGAGGCCGAGGCGCCTGTGCCGTGCCGTTCTTTGCCAGGTGGTCTTCCCACAGTTCCCACTTTCCCAGCCCTGGGTCCCAGAGGGAGCAGCCTTGCTCCTCCATGGGTCTGCCCCCTCACCTTGTCCCTGCCTGTGCTTTGTAGACTGGCAGGTCTCACGGCAGCTCCGGCAGGAATCCCGAGCCCACGCGGCCGACAGCGGCGTCCTGGAGCGGAGAATCCACACCAAGAAGGAGAGCCTGGAGCAGGCCCAGCGGTCACTGCACGAGGCTGAGACGGCACTCAACGCTACCAGGGCGACCCTTTTGGAAAGCTGGGCGGACGGGAACAGAACCTGGAGGCGGCTGCAGCAGCGAGAGGAAGAGCTGAGACAGGCAAACCTCAGCCTGGCCCACCTGCAGGAGGAGTCCCGGGCCAGATCTTGCCAGAAGATTGGTATGTCCAGCTCGTGCCTTGCCTTCAGGAGTCCAGCTAGGCTGGTAGAGCTCCTCTCACTTAACACTTCTGCAAGGAGAAGGGCAAGATTGGCAGCTGACAGAATGCAGAGAGCGCAGGAGAGGAGGATGAGAGAGAGAGCCCAGGCTGAGTGTCTGGTCCACCGCTGATGAGGGAAACGGAGAGAGGCAGAGGAGAGGCAGGCTTGGGAGGAAAGGCAAGTCACGTCTGCCTTGGGCACCTTGAGTCTGAGGCAGAAATGAGATCCAAGTGGCGTGAATCAGAGAGGCCAGAGGAGAAGCAGGACCGGACAGAGGGGGGGAGTTTTGCGGTAGAGAGGTACCGCCGGGTGTCATCAGCATATGGGTGGAATTGAACGCCGTGGGATTTGATGAGAACATTTAGAGGGAGAAAAGCAGGGGCCCCCAAACAGAACCCCAACAGAGAGGGGGACGTCCGAGGGGCAGCTTCTGGCAGTGGAAATGTTGAGTGAGCAGTAGGAGTGGAACCTAAGCTAAGAAGAGGAGCATAAAAAGCCTGCGTCTTGGGCACGGCACTACCAGTCAAGGAGAGCAGGGTGGTTGACCAAAGCAGCAGACAGGCCGTGGAGGGGGAGGAGGACGACGACAGACAGAGGACCTTTGGGCTTGACAGTGGGAAGATCACCTGTGATCTTAGGGCCAAGCCAGACGTGACGGTTGGTGGTGGACACGTGTGTCTTTTCACACAGTCGTAAGGTCTTGCAAGGCCGGTGGCTGTGCTACGGCTGCCACGTCCCTCGCTCCCCTGCCAATCTTTAATGCGTCCTCATCTCTCTCTTTACTCCTTTAGTCTCCCATTTTCTTCTTATCTCTTTCACTTGTCTTTGTAATTGTTTACTTTTCCTTTTTGCACTAATAACATGTTAGGGCATCTAAGGGGCTAAGAAGAGTTAGACATTCTGCCCCCTGGTTAAAGGGGTCTGGAAAGAGAGAGAAGCTTTTTTTCTTTTTATACAGTTACAAATAGGGGGGCGGGGCAGGAAATTACACTATTTCATGGGTATTTCAACATCAAGGCCAACAATAAATAATTCTTTAAATATATTAGAAGCAGGAAACCAGCTAGGGAGGAAGTTAGACCGTTGGATGACAATGGAGTTAAAGGAGTCCTAAAGGAGGATAAGGAGATTGCAGAGAAGCTGAATGAATTCTTTTCATCTGTCTTCACTGCAGAAGATGCAGGACAGATGCTTGTGCCTGAACTGATGTTTTCAGGAAGAGAGTCTGAGGAATTGAGGCAAATAGTGGTGACAAAAGATGAAGTTTTCAACCTTATTGACAAATTGAAAGTTAATAAATCACCAGGTCCAGATGGTATCTATTCTAGAATTCTTAAAGAACTCAAATATGAAATTGCTGATCTTCTAACAAAAATATGTAACGTGTCCCTAAGATCAGCTTCTGTACCAGAGGATGAGAGAATGTTTTTAAAAAGGGATCCAGGAAATTACAGGCTGGTTAGCTTAATGTGTGTTCCAGGTAAATTGGTTGAAAGTATTATTAAAGATAAAATTAGTAAGCATATAAAAGGGCAAGCCCTGCTGAGAAAGAATCAGCATGGTTTCCACAAAGGTAAGTCCTGTCTCACTAACCTTTTAAAGTTCTTTGTGAATGTCAATAAACATGTGGACAGGGGTGATCCGGTAGACATTGTTTACTTGGACTTCCAAAAGGCTTTCGACAAAGTCCCTCACCAAAGACTCCTGAGCAAACCTAGCAGTCATGGAATCAAAGGAGAGATCCTCTTATGGATTAGTAACTGGTTAAAGAACAGAAAGCAGAGAGCAGGAATAAATGGTAAATTCTCCCAATGGAGGGATGTAAACAGTGGGGTCCCACAGGGATCTGGATTGGGACCAATGCTTTTCAACTTATTCATAAATGATCTGGAATCAGGAGTGAGCAGTGAAATGGCCAAGTTTGCTGATGACACCAAATTATTTGGGGTGGTTATTAAAACAAAAAGGGATTGTGAGGCGCTCCAAAAGGATCTCTCCAAACTGGGAGGAAGGGCATCAAAATGGCAAATGCAGTTCAATGTAAGCAAGTGTGAAGTGATGCACATTGGGGCAAACAATCCTAACTTCAAGTATAAACTGGTGGGATCTGAGCTACTGGTGTCTAACCAAGAAAGAGATCTTGGGGTTGTGGTGGACAGCTCAGTGAAAATGCCGACCCAGTGTCTGGCTGCTGTGAAAAAGGCAAACTCCATGTTAGGCATAATTAGGAAAGGAATCGAAAATAAAACTGCCAAGATCATATACAAATCTATGGTGTGTGACCACACTTGGAATACTGTGTGCAGTTTTGGTCACCGCACCTAAACAGGATATTGTAGCATTGGAAAAAGTGCTGAAAGGAGCAATTAAAATGTTCAAGGAGCTGGAGCAACTCCTCTATGGGGAAAGGTTGCAATGTTTGGGGCTTTTTAGCTTAGAAAAAAGGTGGGTAAGGGGAGATATTATAGGGGTGTACAAAATTATGCCTGGTGTGGAGAAAGTGGACAGGGAGACATTTTTCTCCCTCTCTCATAATACTAGAACCCAACAGGGTCATCCCATGAAGCTGATTGGTGGGAGAGTCAGGACAGATAAAAGGAAGTCCTTCACACAGCACATAGTTAAACTATGGAATTCACTTCTGCAAGATGTATTGATGGCCACCAACATGGCTGGCTTTAAAGGGGGATTAAATAAAGACATTAATGGATACAGCTGTCAATGGCTGCTAGTGGCTATATGCTGCCTTCAGTATCAGAGGCAGTGTGCCTAGGTATACCAGCTGTGGGGACACGAGTGGGAGGGTGCTTTTGCACTCATGTCCTACTTGTGGGCTTCCCACAGGTGGCTGGTTGGCCACTGTGAGCTTTTCTACATGAGACATTTATTGTGCACTTGTGATTCCTTATTCATGTGTTGTGTTCTTTAGTTTCGATGACGTTGTGATCCTCCAGAAAAAAGGCGAGTAAGGGGAGATGCAATAGAGGTGTACAAAATTATGCATGATATGGATAGGAAGACATTTTTCTCGCTCTCTCATAATACTAGACCCCAACCAACAGGGTCATCCCATGAAGCTGATTGGTGGGAGATTCCAGACAGAAGAAGGAAGGACTTCTTCACACAGTGCATAGTTGAACTATGGAATTCACTTCCACAAGATGGAGTCATGGCCACCAATATGGACGACTGTAAAAGGGGATTGGACAAATTCATGGAGGAGGAGAAGGCTATCAGTGGCTACTCGTCCTGATGGGCTATGTGCTTCCTCCAGTACCAGAGGCAGTATGCCTAAGTACTCCAGTTGCTGGGGAACATGGGCAGGAGGGTGCTGTTGCACTCCTGTCCAGCTTGTGCGATCCCGTGGGCAGATGGTTGGCCACTGTGAGAACAAAATGCTGGACTAGATGGACCCTTCCTTGGTCTGATCCAGCAGGGCTCTTCTGATGTTCTTATGGGTGATGTAGAGATTATGGGTGATTCTCTCTCTCTCTCTCTCTCTCTCTCTCTCTCTCTCTCTCTCTCTCTCTCCTCTCTCTCTCTCCCTCCCTCCCCCCCTCTCATGTACACCCACACACACTATCCTCCAACATGCTACAGTGGTTCTTAGCTCTTCATGCTTTGATGCTCTAGCAAATGCAGGCTATGAATGGCATTCATGTTTTATGCCCGCACCAGGAAGTTCCTCTCTTTACATTTCAGTCCTGCCTTGTGATCTTGATACTTTCTTCCACTGTGCCAGCTTTCTCAGCCCCTTGTATAGTATTTATGGTTAGTAGTAGTTTTATTCATGTATGTAACATTTTTGAGCGTTCAGAGATATTCACACGTTGCTTCAGTACCCTGATGAAGTGGGCCCTTGTGCAGAATTTAGCCAGGACCAGAGGGGAAAGGAGGAGAGGTCGAACGCCCACCCTAACATTGCCTGCCTGCTGTGTTCCCACCCTGTCTAAATTTTAAATACGGCCTGAGAAATACAGGCTCCGTTCTGTTTAGGAAGATGGCAATGTGCAAGACAGCGCTCCCCCTGCGCCCCCGACACACACGCACATCTGGGACGGCTTAGCTTTAACAAGGTAGCAGCATCATTTATGTGCCCTCATTCTCTGGGCCCACCGTACTCCATAAAGGGGTGCAACGAAAGTAAAAACTGGGCAGCACATTATCTGGGAATAAGCCAGGCACCCTCCCAGGGCCAAGGCTACCCCTGAGCCAAGCTGCGGGTGCAGGGCCACGTGGATGCAGCTCCAGAGCAGCAAAGTCTCTTCACCCAAGTTGTGGCTTCCTCACCAGGCTGCTGTCCCCGTGGATGGACGCTCTTCCGATGGAAATGCCTCTGGATTTCACCTGATAAGAAGAATTGGCCAGAGAGCAAGGAAGACTGTCGTGGGAGATCGTCTCAGCTGGTTATCTTAAAAGCCCCCTGGAATGCTGAAGATCTGTGGGCTGCGAAAGAAGGAGTGGTCCGTGCGAATGGCTCTAGTGGCTGGGCTGGGCTGGGCTGGGCTGGGCTGGGCTGGGGCTGCCAAGCCATGCTGGCCAGAAGGAAGGAGCAACCTGAAGGCAGCTCCACAGCCAACCATAGAAAAGTTGGGCAAGCCCAGGGGCTCAGAGAAGGGCTAGAGTGTCAGCAGACACCGTAACCATCCCAATCTAAAGCCTGTACCGGCTGCCCCAACCAGGTGCTCTCCAGACATGGCCTGGCTATGCTGGCTTGGGATGATGGGAGTTGTAGTGCATCTGGAGGCCACCCACCGGGTTGGGGAAGGCTGGCCTGTACAGAAGGGCAACCACTTCCATTTCCCACTGCCAAGCTGCGCCCCTGGTGAGCCTGTGGCCCCCAAAGGGTGGAGAAGGTGGCCCCCTGACTGTGCTGCTGCGTTCTTGAGAAAGTATTGGGCCACTCTGTCAAGAAGAAAAGGGGGGTTTAGTCGAGAGAACTTTTTGGAGGGGGGGACTTGCTGTGTTGCACCTGGGTGGGGGTCAGTGTTCCTCGACCGTTTCCCTGATTGGACCCCAATGAGAGGGGAAACGGAGCCCAGTGGAGTCCCCTCCGTCCAGCGGTCAAGGCACCCTCCTCCAAGGTAACCGCGCTCCCACAGCCCCCACTGGTACAAATGGTCCCAGACTGGCATGCTGAAGTAGCTCAACATTTTTTCCTAAAATTTCAGCTGAATTCAACTTCCTACTGGATTGGACTAACCTACAAATGGCAAAATGGTTGGAACTGGTTTTGGGTTGATGGTTCACGCTATGAAAAGGAAGTGGAGAAGACAAGGTCTACAAGGTCTATTGTTTTGTATTCTATTATATTTGTATTTCTATTTTAATGATATTTTTGGTTTTAAGATTGTTTTTATCCTGTTTTTCTGTAAACCGCCCAGGGAGCCTTTGGGCTGATGGGCGGTAAATAAATATATTAAATAAATAAATAAATAAATAATAAATAAATACACTTCTCTTATCCATCAGCAAGGTGTGGTTGCTTCGGTCAGCTTGCATGGACTACAGCGGCAGTCCTAGTTTCTGCCGCCCTCACGGGTTCAGAACAGAATAGACAGACACGTCTGGCCTTATCCTGATCGTTTTTCAGGAGTGCCAAAAATCAGCAGAGCTCAGATGTGTGTTAGCTCTCAGAGGTGCTGACCTGGGCCATCTCCTTTTATGCCTCAGCTCCCCGCCCCCCCCGCCCCCCGCTGGTGACACACAACATCCGTGCGCATTAGACTCTGTACTGCTGAAGCCTGTGTGACCGATAGGTCATGGCAGTTTTGAGCCTGGCCATTTGGGAGAGAGCGGACTGGCCTCTGGAGATTTGCCTCCGCTCCCCAAAGCTAAAGAAATCGGTATTTCCTAGTCTAAGGTCCATATCCCCCCCCCCCCCTTTTCACAGATTGCTCAGGAGATGTCCAGCTCCATCTTGGGTAGATCCACCTTGGGTTACAGCCAGTTCTGACCAGTTGGAGGCTACAAAATGTGGAACAGCCCCACAGTGACGGATAGCTAGAGAGAATTTCACCTTTCGCTTTCTTGATGAATTTTCTTTTCCTTTCAGACTGCATACAAGGCGAACTGATGACTGCGCACTTGTGAGCCGCCACAAAGGCCCAACTGAAAGTGACTGTTCTGGCAGGCACCTGTACATCTGTGAGAAGGCAGCCAGGCCCAGTTCCCTGCTGTAGGATGCCCATGTGAGTACTAAGGACAGAAACCCAAGGCCCTTGGGAGGGACCTGATGGAGATTTTCTCCAATCAGGCCTCACTAGCCACAGACGATCAACCTTATTTTTCACCCTACAATATGCTGGGCAAGGGGTGCAGCTGCACAGTGGGCCACGCAGTGTCTGCCTGGGTTTGCATGGAGGAAGCCGTGGCTGCTTGGATGCACCTTTGCCTCCCTCACGCAGCCAGTGGATGCTAAAGAGGGAGCCAGGCAAAGGACTCGGAGGCAGGCAACCCAGCCCACAGCCAGCCGGTGCTGAGCCGCTGCAGCTTGGGATGGGCGAAGAGCGGCCGGTCAGATGGCTCTTTCTTGTCCCCCAGAGGCTCCTGGGAGAGGCCTGCGTGGAGAACAGGAGGGAGCAGCCCCCCATCACCCATGAGAGGAGGAAGAGAAAAGGAGAGAATCCAGTCACTCCAGTCCGGTGTTTCCTCTTGCAGTTTTGGGCTTTCCCGGCAACTTTGCCGCACCTGTTCCACACGCCACGTGGCCCGCCTTGCACCTCCTTGGCCACAACAGCCAGGCCCCGTGGCTGCCAGGCCACCTCCTCCCCTCCCCTTCCCCCCCACCTGACCTTCTGAACCTGCAAGGGATTCCTGCCTCTGCCGCGGCTGCCCGCTTCTGCTCCTGCCTCTGCTGCCAGCAAGACCTCTCTGAGCAGAACAGAGGCCAGGATCCCAGTGGGCAGGAGCGCTTCCAGGACACCAACAGGAGCTGCTGCCCCTGTGAGGTAGCACGAAAGGCAACGGGAGATGTTTCCTCAGCTGGGGGAAGCCACAAGAGGCGTGAGAAGAATTGGGCTGCCGCCTGTCCCTTCTTGTATGGTGTCCCGAGCCTGGAAGAAGGCACCGCCATTTCTGCAGAATGCTGCACGTCACAGACACTGGGCAGGTGGAAGGATCCTTCCCCTATGGAGGAAGGCCTTTAGCAGTGCTGCAGCTGCACCCTCCTGCTCTCGTGGTGGCAGCACCGGGGCAGTCCTCCCTCCGCCCTGCCTTGCTGGCATCTCCAGAGCATTTGTATCCACGGAGGGCTGAGCCCTTGCAGTGGTGCTGTGTTAGCTGGGCCTGTTTATCCCCAGCAGAACGTGTGGCCTGCCCACTCTGTGCATCCCCTGCTCCCAAAAGAGGGGGAATTCATCCCAGCTCCCCCCCCCCCCCGTTGTCTTTTCATCTGATGAACTTGCTTAGTCGTGAGCTGGCCTGGCCCCCACCTTGCAGTTGGGCTGAGATGTCTATTTGGGCTCGTGAACAGGGTGGGGGGAAACGAAACAAAGCCAGCCAGGGGAAAGAGTTTGCCAGGGAATCCGGCCAGAGAGATGAACAAGGGACAAGAGGGGCTGTACAACCTGCCCCAGAGCGGGGGGGGGGGGAGAATAGTAACGTGGGGGATAAAAAGCTGTATCTGGAGGCGAGATCATGGCTGCTGTCCTGTCCTGACCTCAAGAGGAGAAAGGCAAGCTGGAGTTGCAGAACCACGGAGAGTGCCAAGAGAGCAGCTTGCTCCAATGGGGGGGGGGGGGGACGGGACGGGACGGGGGGGGGGGCGGGGACCGGGACGGGGGATGACGACACACAGGCTTTTATCCTTGCTGGGCCAGATTCCTGCTTCCCAGTCCTCCGCTGACAGACCTTAAAGGGGCAGTCCTCGACCTGGAACCAGCTCTCTGGTGCCTCCTCTCCATCAGCTCTCCTCCGGTGTGGAGGAGCAGGGTCTGTGGGGTCCCTGGTGGGGTTCCAGAGGGAAGCAGTTCCTCACGGGGGCGGGTGGTGGGTGGGGTGGGGTGCAGGCTCAGGGTTTAAGGTCTCTGGAGGTTCCTGGCCGGAAGGGCCCCTGGCTGAGAGGCTCAGAAGTGATCGCGGGCCCGGATCGGTATCCAGCCGCTCTGGACTGGTGCTGGTCCAATTAACCCAGCCGATCCTTGTCTGGGCTGGAGTTGGGCCCAAGCTGCTGCTCAGGGGGTGGGGGCTGTGGTGCCTGCTTACTCCGATGGCTGCTGCAGCGGGTGCCTGCTTCCTTCGTGAAAAAGAAGGTGACACCCCTCTATGACAGTGTTCTCCAACCTTGGGTCCCTAGATGTTTTTGGCCTACAACTCCCAGCATGCCCCAGCCAGCACAGCTGGCTGGGGCATGCTGGGAGTTGTAGGCCAAAAACATCTGGGGACCCAAGGTTGGAGAACACTGCTGTGGTAGGTGAGGCTCTGGCTGCAGACTTGACTTGCTGCCTCCGGTCATGCTGGATATTCTGCCCACACACTTCCACTGGGCCGTGCATCCTCAGAAAAATTGGGAGTGGGGATATTTAGCAATGCTCAGAGGTGGGCCTCTTCTAAGAACATTGGGGAGGGAGGGCTTAACTTTAAAAGCGAGGTGGCCGTAGCCAAGCTTCTCCCCCCCCCCCCGAGCCTTTCATGTTTAAACAGAAAACAAAAGCTTTGCCACCTGCGCAGGTGGCAGCTTGGCTGCGCTCGGCCGCTGCCCTCCCCGTGTCGCTTGGGACACAGCGCCGCAGCACCACGTCGTGACTTTCCCGTGGGACGTGGTGTCCCAAATGACATTGGGAAGGCGGCCCCTGGAAGAAGCTGCCCCTTCAACAGTCTATTCTAGCGCTGCAGGCGCTAAGCTGCTGGTTCCACTGGAGAGGGGATTAATTCAGTTGTGGTGCTTAGAACCGCATAGGCTGCCTGTTCTTTTTCTGCCATGATAAAAAGCAGGAATGGAAGGAACCCAACCAAAGTATGTCCTGATAAAGACTCCTTTTACATTAAGATCTACAGTTAAGACTCTTTGTGACCGGCTCCGGGTTTCTGAGGGCCCTGGGGCAAGGCCCCCCTCCCTCCCTCCATGGAGTCCGTTCTCCCACTGGCTGCTCTAGATCCTCCTCCTCCTGGCTACCACTTGCTTGCATGGCAGGCAGGGAGCAAGCCGGCCGGGGCATCTCCTGCTCCTCCTTCTCAGCACCTCCGTTGTCTGGGCCCGAGCGAGGGGCAGGTGAGCCGGCAGGTTGCAACGGTGAAAAGGATGAGCGAGTCCAGGGGGCGCTCGCCAGTGGGCCCCTGCTGGGGTGTGGGCCCTCGGCAGATGCCCAACCCATGCCTGCCTTTGACGCCAGCCCTGCTCTATTAAATGCATAGTAAGTTTACGAGAAATGGTTCGGAGATCTGAGGGTGGGTGTGTTTTTAACAAATCATAGAAAAGTAGAGTTGGAAGGGGCCTACAAGGCCATCGAGTCCAACCCCCTGCTCAATGCAGGAATCCAGGTCAAAGCATCTCTGACAGATGTCTGTCCAGCCGCACCTTGAATGCCTCCAGACTGGGAGAGCCCACCACCTCCCTAGGTAGTTGATTCCATTGTCTTATTGCTCTGACAGTCAGGAAATTTTTCCTGATGTTTAGGGGGAATCTAGGTTCCTGTAACTTGAGCCCATTATTCCGTGTCCTGCAAACTGGGATGAACGAGAAGAGATCTTTGCCCTCCTCTGTGTGACATCCCTTCAAATACTGGAAGAGTGCGATCATATCTCCCCTCAGGCTCCTCTTCCGAAGGCTAAACATGCCCAGTTCTTTCAGTCTCTCCTCACAGGGCCTTGTTTCTAGTCCCTTTATCATCCTTGTTGCCCTCCTCTGAACCCTCTCCAGTTTGTCTATGTCCTTGTTAAAGTGAGGTGCCCAGAACTGGACGCAGTACTCAAGATGAGGCCTAACCAGTGCCGAGTAAAGGGGAATTATCACTTCCCGCGATTTGGAAGCTATACTTCTATTAATACAGCCCAAAATTGCATTTGCCTTCTTTGCAGCCACGTCGCATTGCTGGCTCATATTCAGTTTGTGATCTACCACAATTCCAAGATCCTTCTCACTTGTAGTATTGTTGAGCCAAGTGTCCCCATTCTGTAACTCTGCATTTGGTTTCCTCTCCCTAGGTGCAGCACTTGGCATTTATCCCTGTTAAATTTCATTCTGTTGTTTTCGGCCCAGCGCTCCAGCCTATCGAGGTCACTTTGAATTTTGTTTCTGTCTTCCAGAGTATTAGCTGTTCCACCCAACTTTGTGTCATCTGCAAATTTGATAAGCATTCCCTGTACCTCCTCATCCAAGTCATTAATAAAAATGTTGAAGAGCACCGGGCCCAGTACTCATGAGGCTTTATTCTGCCTCGATCTGTGAGGCTGCCTTCCAAGTTAGAGCCCGGTGGTGTTCAGACAGACTAGGCAGGAACACGCCACACCCATCTGTCCCCTCCCCCGCCCCCAATCGCAGCTCTTGCTCATCAGGACCCATGGACCACGGAACCACATGAAGCCAGGGAAGACGTCCACCACTTTATGCTTCCTGGAATGTTTTGGATTAGAGCTTTGCAGCACTGACATGAAGAGCTCCACATGGGCTAAACTGTCACGCAGGCAAGTCCAATTTCCTAGGGGGCAAGAAACAGGATTTGATGAGCAAGAGCTGCGATTTTAAAACATTTTAGGATGTTTTAAATATGTTTTAAGATGTTTTTAGGATGTTTTAAGATGTTTAATAGTATATATTGTGTTGTTTTAGTTGTTCCCCGCCTCGATCTAGATGGAGAGGCGGGTAATAAATAAAATATTATTATTATTATTTCTCTAGTGGATCTTTTAATCATGCACTATTGCATCTCTGTGGGGGGGGGGGATCCTCACAATTCCTCGGCTCCCCCCTTTGCCCCACCTGAGCTGCCTCTCAACCCTGCAGGACACGCTGTGGCCCCCCTGGCATCACCTCTTCTACAGAATCCTTTACGGTACCCGAACATTTACGGAACCAAGCAGAGCAAGGTGGTCTTTATTATCACAATCTCTTATTTACACACCAACCTCCACGTACATGGCATCTTACAAAGAATGAGAACCCAAGTCCTTGCCCCAAAGGTGCTTACTGTCTAGAAAGGGACACAGAGGAGACAACAGAGGAAGGGGGGAGCTGGAGGCTGGTATGAACACTGGGAAGGTCATGATTTCAGTTACACATAGGTAGGCTCAGTAGGGGTGCTTAGTAGCTCTTTCCCTTTTAGGATCTCCTCCACCCCGGCGGCCGTTAGATAAATGCACTGGGAATTGCAATGCGTGTGGCTTCTTTGCTGCCAGGGAGTGGTGGTGGTGGGATTCCTGTCCCCCCATCCCAGGTGTGGTCTGGCTTCAGCTGGCCTCAGGCTGGGCCTCTGAGGCTGAGCTAGATGGGCTCAGATCCAGCAGCCCCTCTGCTCACGCAGGTGGACCGGGAAAGCCCCTCGGGGTGCGCAAGGAGATGCAGGAGGCCTCCTGCATCTCCTTGCACACCCCGAGGGGCTTTCCCGGTCCACCTGTGTGGGGAGGGGCACTTTGGCCTGCTGGGGTGGTCACATCCGCTGCCCTAGAGGTGTGGTCCAAAGGGCCGGCCAGGCCCATGCCGTGCACCTGCTGACTGGCTCAGATGTGCCTGGGTGGGGGTCCTTCCCCTCCTTCCTAATGGGTGGCTGTACCCAGGAGTCAAACCAGGGGCCTCCAGCCTGTGAAACGTGAGCTGCCCCACCTGGCCAGGGTGCCCCCTGCAGCCCCTGTGATCAGGGACCGGCTCTTCTCTTTGTGCCGGGGGGGGGGGCAGAGAAACGGCCAGGATGTGTCTGCTGCTGTGGCTGCATGGCTGGGGAGCGCATCTCCGGTGTGGGCTGGAGTCCTGGGCGCACCCGGCTCCCTTTTGCCCGACATGACGTTTTTTTCTCCAGACACACGAAAGGCGAGTGGGGGGGGGGGTTCCCCCTTCCCTGGTGGGGCTTGAACTCCCACCTGCCCTCAACACTGGAGGCTGCCGCGGCTGCCAGTGTGGATCTGTGGCTGCCGGTTTATTCTGCAGCCGATGGTGCCACAATGTTCTCCAACCTTGGGTCCCCAGATGTTTTTGGCCTACAACTCCCAGCATGCCCCAGCCAGCTATGCTGGCTGGGGCATGCTGGGAGTTGTAGGCCAAAAACATCTGGGGACCCAAGGTTGGAGAACACTGTGCTACAGAAGAGCTGCCTTAAGCGCCATGTTGGGCACAAGTCAAATAAATGAATGAGTAAGAATCATATACAAATGCAACACATCTTTTCAAGTCCTAAAGAGGGGCCTAAGAAACAAGGTACCTCACCTGACTACTTCTAGCAAGTATCAGGAGGCAGTTTTTTCCTTACAACTCTCCAAGTGACGAAAACTTGCCATTGCCAGCCACGGATGGAGGCAAGACAGGGCTGCTTCTAGGCGGAGGCGGGCTTCTACCGCCACCCACCAAAAGGAAAGACCTCGTGTGCCTCTGTTCTGTCTTCTCTTAATGGATTTTTTGGGGAAAGAAAAAAGATGGAAGAAGAGGTGAGAAGACATGGGAGGGGTAGAAGCTGAAAATGGCGTCTGGACCCCCTGTAAAAAGAAATCCTGAGAATGAGGACAGGACGACTGCAGGATAAAGGCGTGGTCTGGAAGCATCGAAGAGGTCTCGCCCTGCAGCCACAGCAGGGCCCTTAAGTCGATCCCTTCTGTGGGTGGCTCCCCTCAATCCACTTATTTACTTAACTGTACTTTTAATCCCACATTTCTAACAATTACTGTCTCTCTAAGTGGCTCAGATCAATAAAAGAGAGAGACAGACAGACTGATCCTGCAACCAGGCGTACAAACTGAAAAGACAGGGCAAACCGGGGAGGCAAGTAAAGGGAAAAGGCCGACGGGAGGGGTCAGCTTTCCCAGGCCAGAGCGAAGTGGGCATTTATACCCGGTTCTTCCTTTATATCCAGGTTGGGCCGGGCAGCTCCCCCTTGGCTGGTGTTGTTGCACTGGGTAGCGGTGGGTGGCTCTCGGATAGAGGGGGCCAGAATGCTCCTCTCCCGACTCTGCAGCCGGATGAGCAGGAACGCTCTTTCTGGTGGGGTGGTGGGTATGTGGGGTGGGGGAATCGAGCTCCCTGCAGCTGCTGCTTCTGCGGCCGAGGGAGGGGCCTGGATGGTCTCCACCTTGCCGTGATGCTTTTCCTGGGAAGCGGGGTGGGGTGGGGGTCGGGGGGAGCTTCCCAGTGGCCCGCCGACCCCTGGCTGTTGTCGGTTGCTTGTGACCCCCCCCCGAGGCCAGCAAGCGAAAAGGAGGCATTCTTTACTGCAAAATGGGAGGGCGAAAGGAAGCAGCTTCCGCAGCAGGTAGGAGTAAGTGCGCCCTTGGGCTCCCCTCAAGCAAGCTGGAACCTCCTGCTACGGGCCCGAGTCCTGATGCCAGAGAATTTAAAAAGAAACAGCAAAATGAAAATACATCTTTGAAGAAGGACCCTCCCGCCCCACAACAGACATGTGCAAAGCCTGCGAAGCAGTGCCCCACGGCCATGCCAGGCGAACAGGGCCCAGGAGAGCGGGCAGCCCCTTCGCCGACTCCAGCTAAGAAAGTCTGCCCCATAGCCCTTTAGATCTTGCATTTGGGGCCTGCGGATGACGAAGTCTAGAAGGCAAACCCCCCGAAATCCAGCGCGTCAAAGTCCTGGTCCATCCCCTCAAAATCAAGGGCTTCGTACTGCGATTCGGAGTCGCAGGCAGACGGGTGGTAGCCCAATTCTTTGAAGTCCGGCGGGTGCGTCTCCCCAGGGTGCCCGGCTGTGGCCGAGGTGACCATGTGCCCCAGGGTGGGTCCAGCAGCGGCACTCCCCACCAAGAGGCAGGCCGCCTTCACTCCCGCACGTCCCGGGGAGCCGTGGCGCAGGCAGCGTGGGGAACAGGGTTCCTGGCACAAGCTGGTCCGGGCAGCTGCGGGGGGGAAAAGCCGGGGGGGGGGGCGGATTAGCAACACAAGGGGACGAAGCCACGTTCAAGTCCCTCCTCGCGACTGTGGGGGAGGAAAGATGACCGAGCCCTCTGGGGGTGGGTGGAAGAACCTACAGATCTAGACAGCTGTGGGAGCACCTCTCAAATAATGCAGCCTTCCCCAGCCTTGGGGTGCTCCAGATGTGCTGGACGGCAGCTCCCATAATTCCCAGCCAGCCTCGCCAGGCAGGCAGGGAATTATGGGAGCTGCCATCCAGCACATCTGCAATGCCCCAGGCCAGGGAAGGCAGGGACGGGGCTTGCCTACGCTATAAACTTGAACCGATTGGAAACTGGCTCAATGATCATGGCTGCCCCAAACTTTGCAGACGGTGGAACAGCTGAGCACAAGTTTGGAGAGACTCCCGAGTTTTTAAAAAGACGGTACGTGCCAACCTGGCTGGGGCTCCTGCTCGGGGTGGGGTGGGGGAGGACACACGTTGCACACCCAGGCTCCCAAGAGGTCCAGTCTCTGGTGAAAAGGACCTTCAGGAACAGAAGGGCCTGGGAAGAGCTTGAGAGGTTGGAGGGCCACGCCAGGCAGGGCAACCACACGGGCCTGGCGTAGATGGAGCAGTGGCTCAGTAGGGGGCAGCTTCCTCCAAGACCCAGGCCCTGTTTTATTCATTACTGGTGTTGGCGCACCAATGACCCCTGCGTGGCTGAGTATAAGATGTTGGGTTTTGCATAGGCAGAACGAGATTACCACCTGACATCAGGATTATCACCTGACCTGGTGGGTGTCTCTTGAGTTCAAGTACACAAGGTCTTTGGTCACGAGACATAGTCTCAAGGTGGTATGACTCAGCAACCTTGGACAGGTTTAGCAGTAAACATGTTGATGAATAGGTTATAACTGGGGTGAGTAATATCCTATTTATAGGTGCAGGGTCTATGGTTTAAAGCTAACACACTTGTTGATAGCTTCACTCCTCTTCTCCTCTCGTCTCACTCGACATGTATTGTTCTGGACTTCACTTCATCTAGCCTTACCACTGGGGTATAGGATTTGAGTCTGCAATGATGTAGTGAGTAGAGATGCATTGATTGCCTTAATCCCATGTAATTGGGTCTTACAAATAAACTCTTTAATCTTTATTAACTGCTGTTATCTCCTCCTTCCGCCTGCGTGACTGGGACTGAGGGTCACTGGCTAGGGGAGCTTTTGAACCCGGGTCAGTCCAGCTCTCACATAAAGAAGGGGATCTGGTGGTGGCCGCTTCTCTCTGCATCTATGTGAAATTGGGTGAGCCTTTTCTCAGTGGGAGAGACACGCCAGGGTGGTTCTGACACACAGAAGCAGCTACCTTCTCGTCTCTCTGTGCCGCCTCCGCCTCCTCTTCCTCTTCCTCCTCCTTTCCTGCAACATTTTCTCACTGGTGAGTTGATGTGGAGTTTGCAGCTGGAGGGAGATCCGTGCGAGAAGCTCTGGAAAGAGGAGCCAAAGCGGGAAGCATCAGCACCTTCAGCCCATCTTGCTTGGAAGGAGCCTCCCGTTGGGAGCCTGACAGACGGCAGCCACCATGGCTTAAATGCAGAACACATGAAGCTATAACGGTGACTGAGCATGTGCAGAGTGTGTTTTCCTTGCTGCTAAGGAATGACAGCCCACCCAAACGCTTCTGGGATTGGGGTGAGGGGGTCTTTCAGAGGAAAATGGCTAGGGAAGTTAGAGTGAACAATGCTCCAAATACTCCCTGAATTACCGTACGTTTTTCTCCTTTGTTTAGACTGAGAACTTCTATCTCTGGTTCTGATTTTTTTCTTTAAAATTTCTTCTCTAATAAAGTTTTCATTTGCACTTTCTCAAGATTTGTCAATCCATTAATTTGGGGGAAATGTTTTCTGCCCCCCCCCCCATTTCCCACAAACAAAAAATCTGCATCTTAAAAACCAAACCAAACCAAAACAATATTGCCAAGGTAATAAAACACCAGGAGTAGGATTTATGGATTTCTAAAATCATTATTACTGATATTCAATTAGCATCCCAGTAGCAAGCCATGTGACTTTTTTTAGCTAACGGTTGCCTCTTTTCTTTCTTAATTTCTGCTTCTCACCTACCTCTTTCACTTTTCTTAAGACATTGAGCCACTGCCTGCAGAAGGACAGGAAAAAGAACATCTTCAGTTATGTCTTTGTGTCCCATCACGTGACAGCCCCCCACCCCACCCCGATACGGAGCTGCCACCGTGAGTCGGGCCACGGGCCGTGGCTCTGCAGGGTCTCGGGCACATCTTCCCCAGCCTTACCTGGGGATGCCGGGGACGGAACCAGGGCCTTCCGCACGCCAGGCAGGCCCCCCCCTTGCCACTGAGCTACGGCCCCTCCCATGAAGACCACACCGTGGCCAACGGGATGAGTCCACGCTTGGGAGGGATGGTGGGCTGCAGCCCGGGATGGGAGAGAGGCCTATTTTGTGCCACATATTTCTGCAAGGGCTCAGCGCAAGCGCAGAACCGCTCAGATTCATCTGGCTCCATGTTCAGTCTCCAGTTAAAGGGCCACTGCTTAAGGCCTTGACAGCACGAGATTAGGTGGACCACGGACCTGACCCGGTTCAGTTTTGGCTACTTGAATTTCACTCCCGATTTCCCACGGGAGCCTGCAGACTGCCCGAGATCGGCTGGGGAGGCTGTTCTCCCTCTCCCACTGGCGACAGAGGCGTGAATGGCTGGAGCAGGGCCGGGCGGGCGGGCTCCTCTGCGGCCACGCCTGGATTAGGGCGCTCCCTGCCGCAGGAGGCCCCGCGACTCTCTGCTACCTGGCCAGGATGCATCTGCTCCAGGAAGGTATCAATTACCCTGAACGGATGAATATTTGGAACCTGTTTGTGCTTCTGTTCCACCGGCCCTGAATCCTCAGAGCCGACCATCCATCCAGTGGTTTGGGCCTTCCCTCCCGGCACCGGCTGAGCAGCAAGCCCTGGTGCCGGTCAGCTGAACTCTCCTCCTCGCTCGTTACGCCGGAGGAGACCGGGAGCGCGGAGCGGCCAACGCTGCCATGTGCAACCAGCAGCCGCCAGGCACACCCACCCACCCCGGCCTTCCACACACCCGGCGCCCTCCTGATGTGTTGGACTACAACACCCATCACCCCAGCCAGCCTGGATGATGGGGACTGTAGTCCAGCACATTTGGAGGGCCCCGCGGTCCCTCCCTGCAGCACCGCGGAAGAAAGGAACCTCTACCTGCACTCTTGGCTGCTGGGTGCGAGGAGGAGCAGGAACTTCCCGTCGTGGAGGCCGAGGCCCAGGCAGCAGTCCCTCTGGGCACCCAGCGGCAGGCGCGGCAGGTCGCAGATCTCGCCGCCCTCCAGGATGGCGGCACAGCCGGTGCCCAGGGAGACGCCCAGCTCGGCCGGGGAGTCGGCGTCTGGGCAGACGAGGAGGCTGCCACCCACGGAGAGGATGCAGAACTTCTCCTTCCACTGCTTAAAGAGGAAGCCGCCTGCAAAGGACCACTGGAGGTCAAGGTTGGTGGGGAGATAAAGTCAGATGGGTGAGAGCATGTGCAGAGTGCCTTTGGCACCGGTCTCTAGGACAGAGGGAGGGACCTGCAGGGAGGCATGAGCCCCAGCACCTTTTCCCACTGACAATCCCTGTGGATGTACGTGTCTCGGGAGGGGAACTCGAGAAGTGGCTTACACAGCCATGCAGGATTCCAATCTCCTGAACACTCTACCCTTTGGGGACTAGGAACTTGCTTGGTTCCTTTTGCTATATAAGCAAGGATTAAGTATCTGCCCAGTTTGCAGCTGCTTGTCAGGCTCTCATTACTGAGTGGACGGATGCCTCATTTATCCCAAAGAGTAATTTGCTAGTAAAGATACTCTTTTCCCATCAATCTGCCACAGGCCTAAGACAAACATTACGCACGGCAACAAGCAGATTAAAAATCATGATTAAATTCTCTCTTTGCTGCCCAGGGATTAGGATTCAATCAAATGCTGGCCACTGTAATTCCACAAGGCATCTGGGCGGGGTGTGTGTGTGTGTGTGTGTGTGCTAGTCTGTGGCCTGGCACAGCAGACCCACCAAAAAGACCACAGTTAAACCCACGTATTGCCATCTTGCGGAGGACAGAGCAAAAGGAGGGCTGATAATCTTGTGGCAGGGAACGAGCTCTGCGAAAGAAAATTGCTAGGATGAATTCACAACAGGTGCGCGTGCAGGGGGCTTAAATATGGTTGCCAACTAACTAAACAAAACCTGCCCAGGCCTGCTCTTGTGCCTTTCATGGCAGCTTGATCTGCAGAACTCCAGTGAGCGTGTAGAGAAGCGTGGCCACCAGCAATCATGCTTGCAAATCAAGCAACTGTTAAAGGCACAGGAGCAACACCAAGTTAAACAAAGGTGTTTGCGATCCTGTTTTTAAAGCTTTTCAGAGCCCGTGCATTTTAGCAGCCAGTGCAGACTAATAGAACACTACTGGGTGTGAACCCATATGGACATGGGTTCATATCAAGATCAGTCTGGGTGGTTTGGGGGTAAGCTAGTGCCTCTCAGGTTACTTCTGCACAACTGTAAGATGCCAACTTCAGGCTTTAGGGCGCAATCCTATGCATGTATAGACAGAAAGAAGTCCTACAATCCCCAGCATCCCCCCTGCCAGCCATGCTGGCTAGGGAATGCTGGGAGTTGTAGGACTTTTTTTTCTGTCTATTAGGGCCGTGCCCATAATCAATCAAACTTTGTATTAATCAATTAAAGTTCTAGCAGCAGATTTTTTTAGAGCAGTGTTCTCATACCTTGGGTCCCCAGATGTTTTTGGCCTACAACTCCCAGCATGCCCCAGCCAGCCAAGGTTGGAGAACACTGTTTTAGAGCAAGCCAACTGATATGGAAAATCTTTTCTCTGATGGGAAAACTTGTTGTGTCTCCTGCAAACATCCTTACTCTGATAGTATACCAGTTGCTGGGGAACATGGGCAGGAGGGTGCTGTTGCACTCGTGTCCTGCTTGTGGGATTCCGTGGGCAGCTGGTTGGCCCCTGTGTGGGCAGAATGCTGGACTGGATGGGCCCTTGGTCTGATCCAGCAGGGCTCTGCCCCAGCATCTCCCTTTCTAGAAACTTAGCACCTACCACAACAAATATTTTGTCTCCAATTGTGCAAAGCGGCCCCCGTTTTAGACATTTAAAAATGAATTTAAAAAATAACAGAAAATGTGAAGCTGTGTAGCAGGCAGAAACTCAACAGAAGAAATTCACTACCACAGCTTCTCCCAGCCTGGAGATGCAATGATGAGCAAGCTCTATCTGTTGAATTTCTGCATGTCATATAGCTACTAGAGAGATACGGGAGCTCACCAGAAACAACAGCCAATTTCTCCCTTGCCCGTTTATATACTTGTTTAAACTTAGTGAGGACTTGAAGAAGTCCTGGAGTTTTGGAAGAGCGAGCAGATTTGGAAAGGGCTCCTTCTGTTTTAATACTTAATACGCTGCTGCCAAATACACAAATAACGGAGAGCTCCTTTCAGGTTTAGTCTGAGCCAGAGTCCTCCAAGGCTTAGCCCTACAATGCCTTTTTGTGGCTTCACAGTCCATCCCCAAAAGATGCGAAGCACCACGAAAGAAGAAGGGGCCTCTGAACACGTGTGGAGTGCCGCTTGTTCCAAACTGAGAAATGGCAACCAGCCCTCCACAGCTGGGATCGGGGGAGGGGGCAGGTTTCCAGGACAGGGGGGTGCAGCTTCCAGGTTGTCCTGAGCCTGGCATCTCTTACTCCAGCACATCCTCAAATATTTGGGAAGACGGCTGACATAAATAACCCATACCCTTTCTTTTTCTTCAGGCTGAAGAACCCTAACCCAGTGGTTCCTTCAGGCTCTCCTTGTAGGATTTGCCTTCTGACATCCCATGATGTCAGGGGCAGGAGTGTTTCTGCCCGAATGGAACCAGACGCTGCCCCCCTCTTCCATGTGAACTTCAGCGCAGAAGATAAAACATGGGAGGACTTAGGGAGAAGCCGGGGGCAACTCACCGTATTTGCGGAGGTAGCCCCGATGGATTCCTGTAGAGCTCATCCTGCCAGGACCCATCCATCGGAGAGGAGTGTGCGGGAGGGAGGGAGGGGGCTGGGCAGGAGAACAGGAAGAGGTTGTGGAAGCAAGCAGATGCTCCACAAGGCACATCCGTCTAATCCCCAGCATCCAAGCAGGGGTGGGGGTGGGGCGTCCCAGGGGCAGCATCCCTCTCAGCCAATCAGAGCCCAGCAGGCCCGCAGCATCCTCCCCCACTGAAGCGCCAAGCCTCCCCCGCCCCCCCAAAGCGTGTTTTGATTTCAGCAGGGAGCGTGGCCCAGTTCATTCAGCCCCGTCGCCTGGATTCTGGGTCACCATAAAGGCGACGAGTTCCAACCAGGCCTGTCATTTCTATATCATCAGCACCATCACTAGTCTCAGAGCAGACGTGGCGGTCCAGTGACTCTCACTTTGCCAGTGGAAAGGGGGCGGCCCCCAGCCAAGGCCCTAGCTTCTGCATCCTGGGGACTCCCCGGTTATGCAAAAATATATTTGTTTGTGAGTCAAAAGAGGAAGAACAGGAACCACAAGCCGGATGGGGCTGAGCCATGGGATGCGGAGGGCGCTGGTTTTGTTTATTTCTTAAGTGGGGAGGGGCTGGCTTGCGTGGGCCCCTGACAGCTGAGACGCAGCTTCCCCCAGCCTGGTCTCCTCCAGATGTGTGGGAGGGAACCAGGCTGGGGCGGGGCAGGGCGGCATGGGTGTGTCCCACCGGGGGCTTCTAACACCCCTCCCTGTGCTACAAGGGAAGCTTTCAAGGAGGAGGAAAGGAAAAGGGGCGCCTTTATTCTTTCCAGAGTACCCTATAAATAATACCGCACCATCCATGGATACGGCCAGTTGCAAAGAATGAGAGGGCAGGTCCTTGCCCCGAGTGGCTTACAGTCTAGATGGGGACACAAGGAAGACAACAGAGGAGGAGGCGGTGCATAAATATTGCCAATACATTAATAATAAAAATGGAGAAAGCAGTTGCACAGCAGCTTCCGCGTCTCACCGGGCTCTTCTTCGGGCCGGGCGCGAGGCCCGCTTCAGGCGGAGGAGCCCGACGCCGCTTGGCCCGCCTGCCCAGCACTGCCGGCACCGGCGCTCCGTCTCTTTCCGGGCCCTGCCCGGGGCCGCGGCCGGGCTGAACCGGGCCGCGGCACCCACCTGGGGCCGGCTGCGGGGTGCGCCGCGAGCGGGGAGCCGGGTCCCGCCTGCCTGCCTGCCTGCGGCCGCGCCGGAAACCGCCAGGGACCCTCCACGGACGCCGGGACTGCTGCGGCTCCCGTCACCCGCCGGCTTAACGCGCACCGGGGGGGGGCGGGTCTCCCTCCGCACGGGAGCCCTGCCGGCTGGGGAGGATGGGAGTTGTAGTAGGCCTGCCCGCTCACCCGGGGCCCCTCCCGCCCACGCGGCTCCTGCCGGCGCCTGTCGGTCAGCAGGCCCCGCCCCGCCGCAAGGCCCCGCCCCCGCACATGGCTCGGCGTCCTGTCGCCCGCCCCCTCACGTGGCCGCGCACCGGGCTCCTCGCGCCGCACGTGGCCGCCGGAGCCGCTCGGGCCGCCCCGGCGCTCCGCGGGGCAGGCGCGCATTGGCCGCGGCGGCTGTCGCTCAGAGGCAGGGGGCGGAGCTCCCGGGGCCGCCGCCGCTGCTCTCCTTTGTGTCAGCGAAGTGGCCGCTGGAGCCGGAAAGGAGGAGGAGGAGGAGGAGGAGGAGGAGCAGCAGCAGGTAATGACGACCCCCCCCCGGCGCCCCTTCTCACTGAGGACTAGGGCCTCGTGTAACTCCCCCTCCAGTCCCAGGTTCTTCCCAGTTTCAGCCCACCATCCTCAATGAGGACTAAAGCCACTCTTCTTGGGGTGACGTGTGTCGTTGCTTGATCGCCGCTGCTCGCTCCCCAGGACTGACAGGGCCCCGCCTGGATTGGCCCCCCTCTACTTCGTCCCCCCCCCCGCCGTATCAGGAGAGCAGCATGCCCCTCCCCGCACGCTTGGATGGGCGCAGAGCGGACCTCCCCGCCCCAGAGCTCCCTCGCCCCCCCTCCCGGCGCCGCCCCCCTTCCCGCGAAGTCCCGTCCCGCCGGGGCCGCGCCGCCGAGCGAGCCCCCTTTGCCTAGTAAGCCCGTCAGCCACGGATCGGAGCTGCCTCGCCCACCGGCCCCGCCGAACTCACCGCGGCTGCCCCGCGCGCTCGGGAGGTCTTCTGGCAGTTTTGGGCTCCAAAGTGGGTCGGGGAGTGTCTGTTTTGCTTGGGGGGGGGGATTTTTAAAAATTTTATTTAAGTAACAGGTGAAGGAGTGAACGCTTCTCAGGCCTGTGGCTCACGCTGGCTCAGCGCGTGGAAAGCTAAGCAGGGTCAAGCCTGGTTGTTACTTGGATGGGAGACCCCTCCTCTAGTTTCCTGCGCTGAGCAGGGGGTTGGACTCGATGGCCTTGTAGGCCCCTTCCAACTCTATGATCTATGAAATCCTCTGCAAGAAATCGGTGGTGGGCGTGGTGATGAGCCCTCCATCAGCCACATCGGTGCCGCCCTCAGAGTGCTGCTCCCTTGCCCTTGTGCAGCCCTGGCGCTCCCAGTCTCCATGTGGGGGAGGGGGGGCAGGGAGAAGCCAGAGGTGGAGTCTTGGGGCGGCCTAACGCAGGGTGCCCCCCGCCCTTGCCCCTGCATGACTGTGGTGCAGCTCTCCCCCGCGAGGCCCGCCTGGCGCCAACCTGGTCATCTTTTCGGCAGCGGGTTCAGGCTTTCCTCTGCTCTCAAGCATTGGGTGGCATATTCAGTTGTTTTGTCGGGCTTTGCCGTTTAAAAATGTGTTTAGCTATTTTAAGCCGTTTTGACTTTGTGTGTGTTTTAATCCTTTGCTGAGTCTTTTGTTAGAGAAAGGCGTCTAAGAGATTCAGTTCTGCTGCCTGGCCCTCCCAGACACGGGCGGGAGCCTCCCCTTGGCTTTCTTTCCCTCTGTTCGGCTGGAGGAAGGGGCAGGGAGGACCCCGCGTCTTACGCAGAGTGTCACCCTTTGGGGCAGGGACCGTTCTGTACAGAGCTTTGCACTTGGCTCTCGCTGGATGGCTGTCATGGAAAGCCACAAGTGAGCAGGAAGAACGGGGAGTGCCTCGTTCACATGTGCAGCTGTAATCCCTCTTTCACACTCATGGGTTGCTGTTGGGCTCAATTCCTTTGCATGCGTGAATTTTCAAATCGGGAGATCATTTGCGACTCATGCACCTTCCGCCTATTGTCGAGATGTACAGCTCCTGGAGGAATCTAGAACCTGGAGAGATTAGTTGGAGCTCCCCTGAGCAATACCAGTGCAGGAACGGCAGCTCCTTCACAGGCAATGCATGTGTAAAGGCTGCACATGGGAGGGGACATGGAGAAGAACGTTGGAGGTGCAGAGGGTGGCGCGGTGGCCCTTCCAGCATTACTGCCGCCTGCACATACCACATACACCCAGCTGCTCATATGTGAACCTTGGACTAGTTGCACATCATTGCCAGGTGTCCTGTGAACAATGCTGGGCTCGCTGGCAGGAGCTCACCAGGCCTGAGCTATTTATTTGGTGTTGTAGGCCTGGTTTGCACATGTGTGTATGCGCATCACCTTCTATATTTGAGAGTGTGTGATTGGCTCCATTGTAAAGCATTGTGTTTAAGGTGGCATGAAATGATATCTGTGGTACCCCAGCCCATTCACACATGCAAGGCAACACTTGTTGCGGCCAACCAGTGGAGGAACATGCATATACGAACCAGCCTTAAGTCCCACCAGTCTGGCATCCCTGCTGTGCTTCTTGGACTAGAACCTCTTGTGACCCGATTGTGGATGGAACAGGTATCCTTTTCTTCCCATATGTGCCAAGGATCGGAGGGCATATATTTCTTTGTTTCCCTAGCTCCACCAGTCAGCTGCCAACCTAAGAAACATCTCTACTAGCTGCATCTACTGTTGGGATGCGCATGACCCTCTGTGCACAGCCAAGGACAGGCCATGTGTTTGGTTGTGCTTAATGGAACCAGTTGTGCCAGGAGGCGGCTTCGGGGCAGGGATGAGCTTTGGGCAGACATAAGAAGCTGATGGAAACCGAAGGGAGTCAGTCCTAGGAACCAGACATTCCACTCTTGTCTTGGCCCCAGGAGTGTTGAAGTTCCCTGCTCTCTTTTCGGTCAACCCGGGACGTCCCCGGTGTCAATGCGGGGCATCCAGGTGGTTTCTCCAGTTTGGAGCGCCAGCATGGCTGGCGGCTTGACACAGCAGTGACGCTGCCCTAAGTTATGTCAATGTTTTCCTGTGTGTGTGTGTTCCATGCCTCAACCCATGTTCTCCCAAGCTGCACTCTGTGGGCTGGAACTGCTAATGTCAGCACATGGTCAGTTTTCCACCAAGGACCCCAGATGCTGAAGTGGTCATGACTATAGACCAGTGTTCTCCAACCTTGGGTCCCCAGATGTTTTTGGCCTACAACTCCCAGCACGCCCCAGCCAGCTATGCTGGCTGGGGCATGCTGGGAGTTGTAGGCCAAAAACATCTGGGGACCCAAGGTTGGAGAACACTGCTATAGACCGTGAGGGTCAACTTGTCGCCATCCAACTCAACTTGCCTTTCAAAGTTGCAAGTTGTTGTCTCTCTGTCTCATTTTCCACATGTAAAACAGGAATGGTAGAAATTCATCTGACTGGGGCTGTTGCAAGGGCAAACGTTGTAAAGATTAGGAAAGTACTTTGCAAATTAAAAGTGCTTTACAATAATAATTTGCTAAGTTAGGGTTTGTTTGTGTTTTAATATGCTGCATTTTCCCAGTCGTGCATTTTGGATTTCTGCTGAGCTGGTGCCAGTAAATGAGTGAACATTGCACTTCTTTCTGTGGAGGCCCACGTGAGCGAGCGCATGCTGGGGTTGGGGGTTAGGCTGCGGATGGCACAGAGAAGGCCTGCAGCTTAGCAGAAGGTCACGCAGCCTGAAATCCTCTTCTGGTGCCGGGAATAATCGGGAATTAGAAAGCGCCGTTCTGTACGTGATTCCTTTTCTTTCTTACGAAGCAAAACGGCAGCCCAGATAGGCTATTCCTCATACTGATCTGGGGCCTGGGACAGCTGGATCTAAAATGCAACCTCAGCACCACAGTCGCTGTCCGTTTTTTGTTCCTGCAGGCTTAAACCAGTCTGGCCCTCTTTTATGTATAGGCTGAACATTTCTGCAGCCAGGATTCCCTTTGCCTTGGGGTGCTCTGAGTTCCTGAACCCTGCTGTGGCTGCTTCCGCCTTCCATCCTGGGGTGGGGGGAATCCCCTGTGGAAACACAGAGCTGACCAGGGCTTCTCCGTGGATTCCCACCAGCAAGAGGAGCTGGCCCCAGCAAAGTCAGGTGTTCTGCATTCTGTGCCGCACATCCTGTTGAGCGGGGCTGGGACAATCCCAGGCACTTGGCTGCCTATTGATCTGACAATTGTTGGCATTTCTCACATGCCTTCTGGTGTTTCAGAAGTTTGCTGCTGGCTCTAGGGATGCTGATTCTGGCACCAACAGCACTGCTGGCTTTTGATCTTCTGCACTGGCACTGGCTGTTTTTGAAGCGGGGGGGGGGGACTGAGACGGGGGACTGGGACCGAGGCAGCTGAAGAGCCCAGTAGCATCGTGGTCAGTTTAACTGGCAGCTGCTGGGTTAAACCTCTTTGCTTCCTCATATCAAATCTTCATTTGCTTCTAAGATGAAAGAAATCTTATCTGACTGGCTGGCTGGCATTTTCAGAGAGGCGACAGTGGCTAGAGAGAGGTTTCACTTCCCCTGGTGTGTTCACACAAGTACTTTTGCCCCCCTGGGTTCCCCCTCTGGTCAGACAGGTTACAAAATGTGCCAAACCTGTTTAGCCACTGGCTAAAGTGGAGTGAGTGCTGCACGCATTCAGACCACCTTTAACTTTAAGAAAGGAAGAAAAACTGGCGGCTGTCCCTCTCTGTGTGTGTGTGTGTGTGAGAGAGAGAGAGAGAGAGAGAGAGGGAGATGCCTGATCACACATTCCCAGTTTGCACAGCCTGTCTCCTCTCTCTCTCTCTCAGGGAGGTGTGGCATGAGTGTGATGAATGGATCCCCCTCCGTTGTTTCCCTTCCTCCAGCTGTGTGTGTGTCGCTGCATGTGATGATGCTCTTCTAAGCCCCATCCATATTTAGATGGCCGGTAGCCTTGGAGTCCCTCCTCCAGCAAAGATCCATGTGTGCGTGCGCATGAGAGGGTGGGGGCCTCTCTCCCCTCCCCCACATTCCTGCTGCTGCTCCGCTGCTTGCCCTTCCCAGTCTCCCGGCATCCAGTTGTGGGAAGGTTATTTCTTCCCATCTCTGCTGGGAAGGAGAACAGAGCACTTAACAGAAGGGATGGAGAAACTCTCTTGACCTGGAGATAAATTCCGGAAGAACGGAGTCTCTTGCCTCATTGCGAAGGTATGTGAGGCTATTGCAACTTCCTAGGAGTCCAAAAGACTGGCAGTAGATCCAACAGATTAAACTGGGGAGGTCTGCAGCTGCTGCTGGTGGGTGGGTACCATCAACTTAATTGGCATGCTTTATTATTCTGTTTGGACACTCACACACACACACACACACACACACACCATTCCTCCCTCCCTAGATTCCCCCCCCCCCCAAATCTCTAGGAACTGCACCTTTTGGGAAATAGGATGGGAAGGAGAAACAGGGATTCTGCCCCACCATGCAGAAAATGGGACTTAAATAAAGGAGGTCTGAGTTCAAATCCCTCCTGGGCTATTGACTTGAGCATACAGCATGTTGCCTTGGGGCAATCTCTCTCTCTGCCTTCAGACTGGAATGAAAGCAGCCGTTTCATAGGGAAGCAGTCAGGATAAAGATTGCAAGAATTTTGCAGAGTAAGACCATGACGCAGAAATGGTCGCTGCTAGCAGAAGGGGCTGCTCCCTTGTTGTGTTTTCTGAAGCCTTGGAAATTATTGCAGCCTGCCTTTCGAGACTTTCCTCTACAACCATGAGGCCTAGAAGCTTGGTGGCAGGTGGAAGCTCTGATTCCATACTCTTGTCATCATTGCTGTGTGTGTGCGTGTGTTTAAGGCAAATTATGAGACCAGTCATGGGATGTATGCATGCCAAGTTCTCACGCACCTGCCCAACAAACTCGCCATGCTTCCCCAAAATTGTGGTGTGACTCCCTCTGTGGCGCCCTTGAACTATGGCTCCATTCCCAGTCTGGTGCTCCGGAACGCTGCAGGGGCGGATGAGAGTCTGGGAACACGCGCTCCTGGTGTGTGGAGGTGCAGCTGCTGGTTCATCTTGCCTTTCTAGCTTTAGAGTGTGTGTCTGTGAGCGGGTTAGGAACTGCTGGTTAGGAACAGGTCAGTGGGCTTCACCCAGGAGCACTCAGCAGCCACAGGAAAGATTCTTTTGCCAGCTCTGTCTGTCTGTGCATGCTCAGGAGCCTCTTTCCAGCTTGGGTGATGACGTGCGTGGAACGGAGAGTTGCCTTTTTGTGTTTGCTCTGGGTTGTCTCAAGCAAGTTTATTTCAGACTGGGTGTGGCGTGGGCTGGGTGTGCGTGGGGAAATCTGCTGCTTGTGTCCCCCCTGGCTAAGCTGCCTCTCCAGGTGGGAGCTTTTCATCACGTTTTTCTGGGGGTGGGGGTGAAAGGGTGGACTGTTCCCAGTTTGGGTGCGTGTGTAGGGCAGGTTTTCTTGGAGCTGACGGAGCTGTTCCCCTTGAAATTAAAGGGGCAACTCTGTTCTTTTCTGGGTGCGAGAAATCCAATGGAGTTGGGGAGTGAGGATGAACATGTGAGGCTTCCACCTGCCCCTCAAGTGGTCTGTCTTGGACCTGGAATCTGAACATGCACACAACCGAGCAGACACCCCCCCCATCAGCTACTTCTCTCCCTCCCACCCCACCCCCTTTCTCTGGCTGTAACATGTGGTGGTGGGTTAGCCGACTCCTCCTGTCCCAGGTTGCTCTCACGCAGCCCAACAAAATACGGCTGTTCTCCCTTTTCAAGGGAGGGGCGCGTGTGCGTGCGTGTGTGTGTGTGCGAGTGCCTGTGTCTAGTGTGCAGCGCGTGTGGGTCTCGGTGTACTGGGAACACGCTGTACCATGACGTAATCTGGCTCCGCTTGAGAAAGTTGTAGCCCTGCCTGCCCTTCCTCCGTCCTCCCCCCTCCCTTTGTGTGCGTGTGGGGGCGTGGTGTAAACAAACGCACATGGCCCTCCGACTGACTCTTGGGTGTGCAAGCGCAGGCTGGGGCTGGCTTTTGCCTGAGCAATGTGTGTGAGAGGGAGGGAGCGAGGGAGGGGCGAGCGGAAAGCACGTGTGTCTCTCTCTATTTCTGCAAGCGGAGGGGACAGAGAGGGATAAGCCATGTTGATCTGGGAGGGAGGCGCTCCCTTGGCCTTCTCCCTTGGTGTTTCATAGATTTCATGGATCACAGAGTTGGAAGGAGCCTACGAGGCTATCGAGTCCGACCCCCTGCTCAGTGCAGGAAACTAGAGGAGGGGTCTCCCATCCAAGTAATAACCAGGCCTGACCCTGCTTAGCTTTCCACGCTCAGACAAGCTGAGCCAGCGTAAGCCACAGGACTGCAGCTCCCATAATCCCCAGCCAGCTATTCTGGAACATACAGTATGTTGCCTTAGGGCAGTGTTTCTCAACCTTGGGTCCCCAGATGTTTTTGGCCTACAACTCCCAGCATGCCCCAGCCAGCATAGCTGGCTGGGGCATGCTGGGAGTTGTAGGCCAAAAACATCTGGGGACCCAAGGTTGAGAAACACTGCCTTAGGGCAAATATCTCTCTCTCTCTCTCTCTCTCTCTGACTGGAATGAAAGCAGCCTATTTCTGTTATGGTGGCTGGGGGATTATGGGAGTTGTAGTCCAACACATCTGGAGGGCACCAGGTTGGGGGAGGCTGGCATAGGGGGAAAAGAGAATTGTGTCGGGGTGGGGGGTGATTTGAACTGACTGAGGCCCTTCAGGAAGGAGGGTTTACAACTGGGTTTCATCCTGCCTGCATTTCCGTGTTGCCTGCCCTGAAGAGAGGGTCCTCCCCCCATAGAGCTGTACATGTTTTCTTCTCTCTGTGCCTTCCCCTGCCTACATTCCCAGTGAAATGGGCACAGTTGAGAGGGAAGCCTTGTTTTGTCCTGGTCCCCCCCCCCCCGTCCCCCCCATGCATATCTGTGAAACTGAGGAGGCCAGGGGAGGCCTTTTCCCCTGGCCGTGTCGTGTCTGTTTCACTGGAGATCAGAAAAGGGGGAGGAGAAGGAAATGTTCCTGAGGAGCGGGGGTGGGTGGGGGGAAGCTATGCACTGCTCCAGGAGCCCCCCCCCCATACTAGTCTGGTTGCAGGGCGCCACCTGCAGCAGGGGAGAGCAGGGGAGTGTGGCGACTTGTGCAGAGTAACTTGTGAACCGTGTTGGCCCGGGTGAATGGAAGATTCCTGAGCACTGCGTGCATGTTGGGATGCATGGGAACCCCTTCTGAACGTAGGGGCTGTGGTGTGTGTGTGTGTGTGCGTGCGTGGGGGGTGGCCATAAGTGGTGGGGCTAGCCCCACGCACCCCCTCCCCCACATTCCAGGAATGTGTGCGGTGGGTCACCTGAACCTCCCTGTTGAGGTGCCGGCATTGCCCGGGGGAGCTGCTCAGTGGGCAAGGGCCCTCCGCCCCCCTTCCTCCCAGGCACCTCCTGGTGCTCCGCTCCCTGCGGGGCGGGCATCCTCCGACCTCGCCCGCCCACCCAAATGGGGCTCATTTGGGGCATCCTTTATGGTATTTGCCCCTCCAGCCTTTCCCAACCTGGCGTGCTCCAGATGTGTTGGACCACAGCTCCCAGCATGGCTCTGCTGGGGAACACTGGGAGTTGTAGTTCAGTACGTCTGGGGGGTGCCGGCCTGGGGGAGGCTGACGTTACAGATGGGAAGCTGAGAGAGAGAGAGGCAGCGACAGACAGACGAGCTGCTCAAGGCCACACGAGCTGCTCAAGGCCACACGGAGTTGCAGCCCCCTCACCTCCTCAGCCTCCCCTTTTTAAAAAGCGAGACCCTCCTCGCAGCAGGCAGCTCCGGGCAGGCGGCAGAGAAGGAGCAGCAGAGAAAGCACAAGAGGGGGAGGGAAGAGGAGGGTGGCGGCTCTCTCTGTGGCGCTGTTGTCGCTGCCCCGCCCGCCCTCACCGCTGCATCATCATCATCATCGCCTCCGCCTGCACACGCTGCTGCTCGCTCACGGGGCGCCCTTGTCCCGCGCGAGCACGTTTTTTAAAGAAGGGTTGCATTTCATGCATTGCGTGGTTTTGTTGTAAATCTCCTCGAGCACTGAGTTGGGGGGGGGGAATTCAAAAATACATTAAATACATAAATAAGTAAAGGGGGGGGATGAAGAGTGGGATGTGGTGCTTTCCTCTCACACACACACACACACCCCGTCTCTCTCCTGCACGTTGGTTGGGGACGTCTGTCTGTCTGTCTGTCTGTCTGTCTGTCTCTCGCTCTTCCCCCTCTGGCCCCCACTCAGTTGCCTCGGAGGGGAGGGCAGTGGCGGCGGAGAGGGGCTGCGCTTAGCAAAGGGCGCGTGTGGAGGGAGGAGATGGAGGAGTAGCCTGTGAACTGGGGGGAGGGGGGCTGCAAGAGGTCACTGGGCATATTCTGCCCGCTGGAAAAGGGGGTCCAGTATCACAACGTAGTTCGGAGTGGAGGGGTGCAAGTGATAAGACCACAGTCACGTGGCAACTGAGAGGCCACACACGTGTGACACAGCACTATATAAGGGTAAAAAGTGAAGAGGTCCCTAGAAGTCCTTAGAATTAAAGGGGGGGTCTGTCTCTGTGCATATTTCCCAGTTGCAGAGGGAAATTCGCCTTGACGTGAGGTGAGCCCAGCTCAGTGAGGATCCTCCTGGCGTAGATTCCCCCCAGGAGCTGAGTAGAAGTCCCCGGGGTGCCGGCATCACATTTCTGACAGGGACTCTCAAGCCATCTCTCGACTGGCCTCTGTTGTGTGCCCTGGCCGCCGGCCATGCAGGGGCTGTTTGGCCAGCGCCAGCGTCCACATAGCCCCCTCTCCAGGTCGCGCCGGTGAGCCTGCGCTCTGTGCCTTTGGCAGATGGCCCGGCCTGGGCGGGATCAGGAATGGCGGCTGCCTCCTTGTTATGTAATAGCCAGCCTGACTCCCTGCCTGCCCGCGTTGCCAGGGCACGGCTCTGAGAAGCAGCCTGCCAAGGCGGGCGGGCGAGCAGCTGCCTCTAATCTCCAGCCTGGCCCTGCCGCAAGTGCTGAAGCACATGGTGAGGCGAGAGACACAGAGACAGACACATTGCGGGCCACGTGCTCTGGTGCCACACCCACCTCGCTCACGCTGCCGAAGTGGCAGGCCAGGCCGAGTGTGCTCCTGGCGGAGCCCTGCTCCGTGTGGGATCGCTCCGCCTCTCCGTGGAGCAGAGCGAGGGCAGAAGGGGCATGTGCACGCCCCACATCGGAGTGAAACCGAAGGAGGTACAGGTTCCGGGGCGAGATCTTGCGGAGTTTGAAAGTGGTCTCCTGGATGGGCCTCCACGGGCCGGTTCCCACACGCAGCAGCGTCATTTGAGGGCTCAGAGCTGAACACGTGAGGCGGCTCCTCTGCCAGGCGTCTAAAGTGATGTGGCCGTGGGAGCAGAGCCCTGGCATCCTGGTAGCCCTGGCATCCTCTGCTCCAGCGGGCAGAGGAGCGTCGCCCCCCCCCCCCCGCGCTCCTGCTTCTTTTAACTGGAGATGCCAGGATTGAACCCGGCATGGGGGCCTTCCGCTCGCAAAGCAAGCGCTGGGTTGCTGAGCTGCGGTCTTGCCAGCTGTCCCGAGAGGTCAGTCCCGTAGAGGGTTTAACTCTTCACGGATCTAAGTCTCCATCTGATGCCGCAGCCGCTGAGCCGTGAGCGGGCGCCCCCCGAGAGTCCCAAGGCAGGCGCGAGGCGGGGGTCCCACGTGCGACGACTTCCGGAGGGGACTCTGGCGGGATGGGCAGGGGGCTTGAGGGGCTCTCTGGACGGAGGGGAAGGGCTCTCTGGGTGCACGAGAGGGGCGGGGGGTGCTGCCGCCACTGGCGGGGGGTATGAGGCCGTCATTTGGGAGCTGCGGAAAGGGTGAGGGGTTGTGGGACGAGACCTGCCGGGATGTTACCCGATAGAACATGCCAGGCTTCATGGGAGGGAGGGAGGGAGGGAGGGAGGGAGGGAGGCCCACCCAGGGCCTGGCTGCCACTCCATGCGCGGCTGCCTCTGCTCGGCTCAGGGGTGACTGTGTGTGGAGGAGGGGCTATCCTAGTGTGGGGCTGCCCCCTGGGTTCGAGCCAGGGATCTCTGGCCTGTAAAACGGAAGCTGTTCCGCCAGATCCGGGCTCCTGGCACCTGTGACTTGGTCCTGGGGCTGGAAGGCAGTGCCCCTGCTGGGGCCGATGCCCGTCAGCTGCTGTCGTGGAGCGGGTGGGGAGCGGCTCCATCATGCCGAATAAGTAAGCAAGCCCCTCAGTTTGGCTCCCTGCTAGAAGCAGGACCCCCCCCCCCCCGTCTTGCAGCTGAATGGCCAGGCACTCGGGTCTCGCCTGATGGACACTGCCCACACGAGCCACGCCTTGTGCCTTCAGCCCACCTGAACTGGCCCAACCAGATGTTTGCCCCACCTGCTCAGAAGCACCGCCCTTGGTAAAGATTTCGCAAGGCCCGCCGCCGCCACCAAATTCAGCCATCCTTGTGCTCATAAAGTTCTTCCTGTTGCCCAGCCCAAGCACTGGTCTACGCTGCAAATGCAGAGCGGCTTAACTATTGTGCTCCTGCCCCCCAAAAGGCTGCTGGGAATCGCTGTTACTTGGGGCGGGGCTGGGGCTTCTCAGTGAGAGACCCCGGGCTGCCGCCCCACTCCCCTCCATTCCGCTTGTAGAGCTGCTGTTCCCACAGGTCCCCAGGGAAAAGGCGAGGCAGCGTGGTGTAGGGGCTAGCGTGCCCTGAAACTCTCTGGGTGACCTTGGGGGCCACTCAGCCTCACCTACCCGCAGGGCTGTTGTGCGGATAAAATTGGGCGGGGAGAGAGAACCGCCCTGAGCGCTCTCGGGGCATCAGCATGAAGATGAGTTTAGTCAGTGTAACCGTGACCTTCCCCGTGAGCCGTGTTTGGCTGCAGCCGGAGCCTGGCCTTGCTGGCCTTGTCCGTTGTTGTAGGCAAGGAGAGCAGTGGAGGCCCGCCCTGCTGGCGGCAACCCTCCATGAATGGTGTGGTCGGCTTCTGCAGTGTGTGTGTCCCCCGTGGCTCCACCACAGTTCCCTGCAGGTGGAAAGTGTGCAGGGAGTCTTGCCGCACAGGGGAGCGTTCAGTCCAGTGCGCTCCCACCAGCAGACTCACGCGCCAGGCGGCACATGCACCTCCTCCGCTGCTGTTTGGGAGGAGGAGGAGGGTCCAGGCTTCCGCTTGCCACGCAGGCCGCGCTCAGCTGGACAGCGCCCTTAAACGTCTCTGCTGCACGCATGGCAACAGCCGGCAGCCGCTGGGCCAGACGTAGCCCGCAGATGGAGCACCATCTGCAGTGGACCAGCAGCTCCTTGGTCAGAGGGGTTGGCAGCAGGCCTTTGGAGGGGGAGCAGAGGGTAGAGAAAAGCAGTTGCCAACCAGTGGTTTTGCCTACTCTTAAAATAAATAAATAAATAAATGCAGCAGGGAATTCTCGCCCTGGGATGAGAAATCATTCGATCTTTTCCATGACGACGTGTTTGTATAATTGCTGCTGTTGTGCCTCTTCCCCACCCCCTTGGCCCCCTGTGTTAAGACAGGGAGGTACAGATGTGGACATTGGTGCTGTTACTTTTCAGCAGCAAGGGATTCTGGGGCTGCGTCATCCGCTTCTTTGACTAGTCAGGGCCTGTACAGAAGAAGGGGGCAGAACGGCGGAGCTTTCTGGCGAGGTTTCTCCATGATAACAAAATGATTGTGAGAACTTATTCCCGAGTCCTGTGTGCGCGTGGGGGCGGGGGCGGGCAGAGGGGAGTTGTTGCAGCCGCCGTTTCCCAAGGCCAACGGGTTTCCTCAGCCAGTGACTTGGTTGCTCCTTAAAATTCTCCCCCTTCTCTTCCCCCGTCTCTGACGACCCTTTTTGTCTGCCCCGCAGGAGTAGAGGAGAGGAGCAGCCATGCCTTCGGACGAGGCTTCTCCGCCCAGTCACCCATCCAAGCCTGTGAAAGAGAAGCCCTTGAAAGCAGACGGCCCCGGCTCCAAGGGCCACCGGGGGCAGTCGGGCAAGATGGCGCGAGGCGGTGATGCTGCCAGGAAGCCCTGCGGCCGCCCGGCCAGCGAAGGGGAGAAGGACTCGGGATTCTCAGGTAGCCTGCAAAGAGGGCTCTGAGCCTTCCGGCAGTGAAGCCGGGGAACATGACGACAATGTGCTGTGTGCAGGACATGCTCCGGCCTCCCTCCTGGCGCAAGGAGAAGCTTGGCCCACCCCGTGTCCCTTCGCTGTGCCCTGTTGGGCATCCAGGAGTCCTTTCCTGTCCAGCTCCTTGCAGCCCCCGCTGGGAGGCAGAGAGAGCTGCCTGCGCATGTGTCCAAAGCCCCACGGGGGGAAGCTTCCTCCTCCTGTCCAAAAGGCTCTGACTCCACGCCCCCCGCCTGAGCACCTGCCTCACTTTGTGTTTGGAAAGGGGCAGCCAACTGCAGCAAGGCTCAGCCAGAAAATGAGCCCCCCCTCCGAACAATTTCCACCCTAAAAAATGTGGGGTATTTGCTCCAGAGGCCTTGACATCACCATTTCTTATTTGTTAAATTTCTTAGACACCTTTTTTGGAAAAAGGCTCAAGGCATCTATCATACAGCAGGGATTAAAACATACAAACATTTAAACCAAATTGTAGCAACGATTTAAAACAGCTTTAAAATGTTTCTGAGGAGAGGTAGCAAAATAAGGTGTGTGTGTGGAGGGGTGAATCTCTGATCAAGCTCGTCTTAAAGTGGCTGCTGCCCTTCCCTGTGAGTAAATTTACTTGAGAAGGGGGTGTGATGGCTTCACCTGGCATTCTGCAGCACCTCCTCGTAGTCCAGCTCTCTGCTTCCTGTAAGTGCGCAGGCAGTGACCTGCCCTAGGGACGGGCTGGGGGGCAGAAAAAGAAAAATTTGGCAGGATATGAAACAAAACAAGGGAACATGGAGTCTGCTTCAGTTCCGCTGAATATTGTCTTGTGGGTGATTATTATTTGATTTTAAAAATCATAGTTTTAAGTTTTAGGATCAAGTTAAAAGAAAAGTGGCTAGTAGTATGTTCAGTTTTTCACTTCTGTTTGAGTTTGTGCCAGCTTTTGGGCCCCATCTTGTTGGGACGCCAATTAGGGGGCAGGTGCTGAGACGGGATTCTCGGTGCAGGCCGTCTGAACGGGAAGCCAAGCAGCTGAGAGGCAGGGGCAGCTCCTCCTTCGCGACTGGCCCAGCTGGGTCGGGGGCGGTGTGGGGGGACACGCTCCTTGGCTCAGGAACCAGGGCAAGTGGGGAAGACCTGCTGAGGGTTTCGTTCTTGCTCTGCTTTTCCTTCCGGAGTCCCTTAACCCCATCTCTCTCCATACCTCTTTGTGCAGACGTGAGCTCGGAGTATCTGAGCGCCCTGGAGCAGACCGACGTCGAGGACCAGTCCAGCTACATGTTGCACCAGCCGGCCAAGTTGCAGAAGGCATTGGGGCCCCCCGCGGGCGGCGCCTTCCCTGGCCTGGCCCCCGTTTACATTGTCAAAAATGTTATCCTCAAACAGGTAGCCCTCGCCGTGCCCAGCCTGCTGCCCGCTCCATGCCGCTGGCCACTCGGGGCCCACTTTCTTCTTTCCCCCGCCCCGGCCTGCCTCAACTTCATGTTGAGTGCCATCTGTGTGTGCCTTGGAAAGCACGGGATGGCAGTGCCCTGCCCTGAGGGGCATACAAGCCACGGAGGCTTATGGGGGTCCCTTTCCCCTTCTTTGAGAGTCTTGTGGATTGAATGAGCGCATGAGGCGGTGGGTGGGGGTGGAGTCCGGCCCCCTTTCTCCGGCGGCCTGCTTCATGCTGACCCCCGCTCCTTGCTCGTTCTCTTCACAGCCCCTGGGATCGTCCCCCACCACCCAGTTCCTGGCCTGGAGCAGCCAACACCCCCTCGACGGCACCGAGGGCCCCCCTGCCCGCGTCCTCTTGATCCAGCAGCCAGTGGCCCCCCTGAAGGCCCTGCTTCCCAGCCAGAAGTCTTCTGCCAAGGAGACCTACCTCCCCATCCTCAGCACCTACCCCAAGATCGCTCCCCATCCAGGCCACGATCCGCAAGCCAAGGAGGCGGGGAGGGGGAGGGCCCACTCCTGCAGGAGGTGCCAGTAAGAACAAGCGTTTCTGCCTGGAAGAGGCCTGGGTGTCGTCGTCTGAACTGGCTGCTCTAGCCAACAGCGGGGACAAGCCGCGAGAGGAGCCGCCTCCCGCTCTGCCCGGCCGGCCGGCCTCTGCCCGTCTCGGCTCGGGGGCCCTCTCCCAGAACACGGTGACCTCCTCCACCGGATGGGACCGGGCCGAGGGGAGGATGATCTCCAAGGGCCTCCAAGCGGCTGGGCTGCAGCAGCCTGCGCAAGCAGCACCGCTTCCACAACACGGTGGAGATCCTGCGCAAGTCGGGGCTGCTGGGCATCACGCTGCGGACCAAGGAGCTGCTCCGGCAGAACAGCAGCACCCAGCGCGAGCTGGCGGAGCTGCGGGAGCACACGCGGCTCCTCTGCGAGGCGGTCCAGAGTAACGACTGCCAGGCCTGGGCCCGCCTCCAGCAGGCCATGGACCGTTCTGCCGCCTCCTGGGCCGGGAGAGGGGCCAGCCCTTATGCACAGGCCCCGGGGCAGCAGAGCCCGCCGGTGGCCGAGCCCACGGGCCCAAGCCCGGACGCTGGCCAAGGGTCCCTGCCCGGCTCGCCCACTGAACCTGTCCCTCATGCCGGAGACTCCGGTGCACGTGGCATTGCCTTAGCGCCTTCCCTGCTGCTCCCAGCGTGCCCTGGGCTCAAGGGTGTTCTCCAGGAAAAACCTCTTGGAAGGAATCGGTGCCTGGCCACCCAGCAGCCCGCTCCCCAGGTTCCTGCAGCCGCCGTGGCCGAGGAGCCCCGTAGGGAGGGCCGGGGAAGGCCCCTCCTGGCCAGACGGCCAGCCCTCCTGGCGCCTTGTTGGCCGTCGCAGATCGAGGTGTGCTTGTGTGGGGTCTCTGAGGCACGGGTGCATCTGGGCTCTGGGAATCTCTTCTTGGCGTGTGGAATCGGTCCGGGCTCTGCTGACTGGTTTGGCACTGAAATAGTGGAAGAACTGTGTTCCAGGAGGC